>CAUEEP010000743.1:6347500-6852500 GCA_958450365.1 Mesorhabditis belari
CTGATTGGTTGATCGCCTGTGGCCTTGCTCACCTTGCTGTCCCGATTCCTATCATATTAAAATAAAATTCAGTCATGCGAAAGTGGTGGAATGGCTAGATGTGCATTTGTTGACAGTGGACGATCCCATGCTGTTCCTGTAGATAAAATTCGGTTTCTATCGTGTCCAGAAGTTAGCTAAAATAGTCTAAAAAGTTATCGTTACCAATTCCAGGCCGATTCTCCATCTTTAGCGCTACGATGTACACTAAATATTTCTGATCGAGTAAATGAAAAAACGGAAACTTTTCGCGATTTACTCTTTGAAGAAATTGATGGAAGTTTTCAGCCAAGAGTTATCAAAGTAAAGATAAAATTCTACGCAAAATTTAACGCTTTTTTAGGTAAACTTTGTTGACAACTTGAGAAAAGCGATTCGTATTGTAAAGTTAACGATGAGTGATGGAAAAGATATTAAAAGTTTACTTTCGCAACAACCGAATTCCGATAAAGAGAACCAGATACCGTAAGTCAACAACAAATCTGCTAAATCAATATCATCTGCTATCAGGGTAACTCCGACTGCAAGACCTGTCTCAACAACATTGGTCACTTCTGCTCCTTTCCTTTCTTTCCAGGAAGAACCCGAAATTCACCCAATGAAGCCATCTGAAGTAATTCAAACTTAAAGAAATAAAAGAAACTAAAACTATTTCAGATGCCGAATAACTCTTTCCATGCACATGCTTTATTTGCAGCTGGCCCTTCTGACATTTCATTGAGACCCGTGTCGCTTGTAAGTTTTCAAAGACGTAACCTGAGATAAATAAATTTAAGGATCCAATGCCTGATTATATGTATGAAAAGTTGACAGAAGAGTGCCTTTTGCCAGCCTCAACTCTCACCGAAACTCCGATTCAGGGGGCTTTTTATGCTGCTTTCATTGATGAGCGGTAAGACTGAAAAAAAGAAATTGATCATAAATCTTTTGTACTTTCAGATGGGAGAGAGTGATTTGTATTCGTGGATCTAAAATCGATCCGGCTTCATTTTGTGTGTACTTGGTGAGAAAGTATTCATTTAACTTTACTCAAAATGTTTCAGGTTGATGTTGGCGCTTTTCACTATGTACGGGGTGAGGTGATGCGTCGACTGAACTCGAAAACCCCATTCAAGAAAATGCTGATGTTTAAAGCTAAAGTAAGAAAAGAAGGCTTCAAAAATGAAAAGCAAATTACCGTAAATACTGTAATTGGATCCCATGGGGTATTATTCCCCTCCTCTAGGATGGGGTACTATTTTACACCACTATGCAAGTTACCAAATCAGAATACATTCAAATAATTTGTTCAAAAGGAAACTTTTTTTTCACTTTAACAATTTAAAAATTTAACAGCAAAACGAAATGAAAACAAGTAACGAGGAAAAATTAACTAAAAACGAAAGAATTAAAAATACAAATGATTTTCGGGGGTGGGACAAATGCTACCTTTTTTTGCGCACCTTTTTTTTTGCTGGAAAAGGCCTTAGGAAAGGTCGTAGAGCTTCAAAAATGTTTTCATAGAAGGGAATCGTATGCGTAGATTCCGAATTTCGACAAATCACACCTCGCAGACACGTCAGATTTGGGCTAAAAGGCAAAAATTGGGAAAAGCGTTAAGTTGCGTAGTTTTTGCCTTTTAGCCCAAATTTGACGTGTCAGCGAGGTCTGATTTGCTTTGATTTGTCGAAATTCGGAATCTACGCATACGATTCCCTTATAGGAAACATTTTTGAAGCTCTACGACCTTTCCTAAGGCCTTTTCCAGCAAAAAAAAGGTCGCATTTGTCCCACCCCGAAAAATTAACTAAAAACGAAAGAATTAAAAATACAAATGATTTCCGAAAATACATAAAAATTAAAAGCGTTGTTTGTAATTACGCGTTGGGTGTGGTATTATTAAATGGAAGGAGTACCGTCATTATTCTAATAAAAGCACCCCTCTACAATGAGAGCCTCGTTCTCAGCGCCGTTTTATGCTACAATGCGCGCTTAGGTATCAAGAAATAGCCCCGAATCTCAGTTATATTTTGACACCAAACATGCATCTGAAGAAAATATGGGCGCTTAGAAAAAAATGAATTACTGAAAAAATTTTGCGACTACGCGACTGTACGGAGGGCATGCTTCTATTAGAATAATTACAAAAATTATTTTTTTTCTTTCCCCTCTAGGGTGAGGTACTACTAGAGAAAAAGGGTCCAATTACAGTATTTACAATACATGTTAGGTTGCCGGGATCGCACCAATAGGAGGCGCAGATGTTTGGGCAAGAGAAGCCCATTTGGCTACACGGGAATTTTTCGAAGCTTCAATGGGAGAGCCGGTTGAAGTAAAAAAAAACAAAAAGAAACAATAGATTTTGAAAAAAAAATTCTAGGTGAACCCTCAATGTTCGGCCAATTTTCCGAAGCCTGGGAAAGAGAACACAGCAGAAGCATGGAATAAGTAATAAGAAAAGCTTGAACAAATTGAAACTGAAATAATTGCAGATGGAAACAGCTGAATGCACCAAGTGTACCAATGATTGAAGCGAGAATCTCGTGTGCTGGACGAGATCTGGCTGATTGGTTGATCGCCTGTGGCCTTGCTGTCCCGATTCCTATCAAATAGGCGGGAACACGCCGAGAAAATCCTTGTTCTAAACTAAATTTGCATAAAAGACATAAGAGACAAATTCGCTCAAAATTAGTTTCCTAGTCACATTTCTCCTTTCACGAAGCTCGTATCTACATTTTTTTTCCCTTTTTTATAGCAAGCTCATTGTTTCACCCAATCGTGAGGTCATTTCTCTTGTTCCTTTACCCCTTTCCCCCATTGCGCTCTGCTTTTCTTTTCACTCTGAGCAACGCGAAAAAGGATTCCTTTATGATCCTTTCAGGACAACCCGAAATAATGCTCAATTATCGTGTTTTACGCTTGGATACAATAACGTTTTTGCTTCCGTAGTTGAAAATTAGACATTTACTGACTCAAAATTTAGCAAAATTCATTGCAAAGCAAAAATTTAAAAGACATCTACTTAAACAATAGAAAAGTATTTAGAAAACTTACTTAATTCTCTCCCAAATAGTCGACTCCCAAAAAGTGCAATTCGAGAATTTGTGATATTTTTACCTCGCAAGTTGTGATAGCACTCGAGTTTTATTTGGTGCTGCGCCGGAAATTTGAAATTATTTAAGCCTTTTTCGAAAATTTTCAGTTGTAATGAGTGTAGTAATATTTCATAGTCCATTTAATAAATGATTTCGCAAAATTTCTGTTTCAATTCATTGTTTTTGACAATACTAACTTACCTATTTTTTTTGCAGTATTTCATTCATCGATTTCGGTGTTCATTTTATTAATTTCAGGTGTTTATGACGTGCAATCATTAACAAGTGTTGAATCAATCGCTTTCCTCACAATCAATGTAAGTTTTTTTAAGGTTTTGATGTAATAATTACCGTATTCTCTCTATTAGTATTGCACTCTCTAATAGTATTGCGGTCCAGGAGGGGGTAGTGCGTGCTAATAGTAGTGCGCACTACTATTAGAGAGAATACGGTAGTTGCTTATCAAGTGCTGCAAATAAAATCACCTTAGAATGGGTTGGAAAAGAAAGCCTTCCGCTTTAGAAGAGTGAGTCATTTTTTTTTGCATTTCGGGAATCTTGTTTACTTTTTGGTTCCCCTCACCCTTTGGCTCAATTTTAGCCGATCTTTTGATCCTTGGCAGTCCTTATTTTTCATCAATTTAATTTATATGCTTTATTCTACTTCTATTTTAGGGCATGTCTACGCGGGCCTCGTTCTACAGTGTGCAAAGCAATCATTGCCACGAGTATTATTTGGCTGCTAGTTGATGTCATCGTTTTGCTCCATTATTTGGATCCAGCAAGTAACACAAATAAGGAAAGGTTTGTTTTATAAAAAAGATTTTACGTATTTTTGATTTAGGCAACAACTAAGGGCTGAGCGGCTTGTAGATCGGGGCGCAAATCATAACACTTATGATGGTAAGTTCCCATACCATAAGATGATATCTTAATGCTTGTCTTTAACGTTAGATGACAAGATGGTTGGAGCCAATCCAATGAAGCAACCACGCGGCCCTCCAGCACCACCATCGAACGACTATGTGCAAAAAAAAGGCGTGACCTATAAACCGATCGATTCAAAAGATAAGCTGTATCTCGAGCGATTGATGCGAGGTAACAAATTATGATCAAATAAAAAAAATTATATTTTAGTACCTGCTTTTGACCCATTGACAAAAGATGGTAGCCAAGGGGGTGGTGTGCAGGTAGTTTTGCTTTTTACAGGTTGATTACATTTTCTTAAATCTAGGTTCCATCAAATCAGGAAGAAGAGAAAACAAAGCGATTCAAAGAGAATCAATTCAATGTGGTGGCATCCGAAATGATTAGTGTTAATCGAACCCTCCCCGATCATCGTTCTGATAAGTAGGAACCTTTTGTTGTTTAAATCTAATTTTTAATAGGTGTCGGTCCAACGCAGAAGAATACAAAGTTGCTGATCTTCCAACAGTTAGCATCATCATAGGTATCCTATTATTAGTCGCGTTACTATGTAAATTTATTTGTTTAGTTTTTCACAACGAGGCTTGGACGACTTTGTTGCGAACACTACATTCAGTCTGTAATCGTTCACCACTCGAATTGATTCAGGAAATTATTTTGGTAAACTGCTAATCAACAATTTTTTTAATGCAGTAATTTAGGTTGATGACATGTCTGACCGGGATTATTTGAAGGGACCATTAGATGCCTACATTAGGCGTTTCAATGTATGTCATTTTAAAAAATATCAAGATGTATTACGATTTTCCAGGTGCCGATTAGAATTATTCATTTGGAAAAGCGGTCGGGGCTTATTCGTGCTCGTTTGACTGGAAGTGAAGCTGCTTCGGCTAAAGTTCTTCTGTTCCTTGATGCGCACGTGGAGGTATGCTATGCTATTTTGCATAAAGGCTAGCCTGTTATAGGTTACTGATGGATGGCTTGAACCACTTTTGGATCGGGTTCACAAAGATCGAACGGTACATTAAGATTTATCGCACTTTATCTTCAGTTTTAAGGTTGTGGTTGCTCCCATAATCGATGTTATTTCGGATGACGATTTTGAATACGTCACAGCTTCTGACACTACATGGGGCGGCTTCAATTGGCATTTGAACTTCCGATGGTAACAACAAGTTGAGACTTTATAGAGAAACACTTTGTTTAGGTATTCTGTTCCACCAAGAGAAATGAAGAGGCGTAATCACGATAGAGCTACTCCAATCAAGTAGTTTATGGCAGAGAAGCAGTAAATGAATTCTTTTAGAACACCAACGATTGCTGGTGGATTATTTGCTATTGATCGCTCATATTTCTACGAAGTTGGAGCATATGATGAAGGAATGGAAGTTTGGGGTGGCGAAAATCTTGAGATTTCTTTCAGGGTTAGTTTTTGGTTGATCATGGAATGAAATTGTTTTTGTTTTAGGTTTGGATGTGTGGAGGATCGCTTGAAATTCATCCATGTTCTCGCGTTGGCCATGTGTTCCGGAAGCAAACACCATACACTTTCCCAGGGGGCACCGCAAGGGTGAGTTGCATGCATTTTAGCGCATTATTAGGTTGAAGAAAAAGTTCTGATTCAACTGCGAAAAATTCAATTTTTATGCATTTTTTGCTGGTTTTTCGCGCTTATAGTGTTGTACAGTCCGGACGTTGCCCCATCCCACTACGGTCTCTTCCGATCATTGCAGCATTTCCTGAAAGGTCGCCGATTCGAGTCATTTGAAGAATTTGAAGAAGCTTGCCAAGAGTTCTTTGATTCAAAACCGACGGAGTGGTACCTCGACCAGATCCGAAAGCTTGCAGATCCTTGGACTAGTCGTAGATAATGATGGGCTATACTTTGAGGAATAGTTGTTGTTATTTTTGTTATTCAAGTGGGCATAAAAATTGAATTTTTCGCAGCTGAGTCAGGACTTTTTCCTCAACCTAGTATTTTAATGATTCTTTAGGTTATTCATCATAACGCGGCTCGTACTGCTGAAGTTTGGATGGATGAATACAAGGAGTTCTTCTACAAGATGGTCCCTTCGGCAAGACGCGTTGATGCTGGTGACATGACCGATCGACGAAATTTGCGTGAACGGCTGAAGTGCAAAAACTTCAAATGGTATCTTGAGCAAGTGTATCCAGAGGTGAGCACCTTAGTTGCCACCATGTTTCAATTAGTTTAGTCACCAATCCCCTCTTCGTTCTTGTCATTGGGGCAAATTGCAACAGCTAATCAGCAATGTATGGACACTGTGGGACAAAAAGCTGGAGGACAAGTCAAAGCTGGTCCTTGTCATGGCCAAGGGGGAAATCAGGTATTTAGCCGTTTAAATACATCTTATATTTTATTCAGGCTTTTGCTTTGTCAACGAATGGAGAATTGCGTTTTGATGACCTTTGTTTGACATCAACCGGAGGTTTGTTTTAACATGAACTTTTTTTTATTAAACGCTTTCATTTTTATTTTAGGCTTCTCTATGGACTCTGGTGTCAAACTTGAAAAATGTTCAACGAATGGCAAGCCAAATACAAGACATTTGTGGAAATACAATTCGCAGGTACGTATAAACGAATTGAATGGCTTGCATTGCTTTTTATTTAGAATGGTCAGCTGATCAATCAAAAAAGTGAACGCTGTATTTCGATTGCGACTGAGAATCGGCTTGTGCTTGCAACTTGTACTGAGGTATTAAGAAGAATTGAGCGTTGAGTAATAAATTTGCTAGTAGCGCCTAGCGTAGTTTTAAAGATCCTTAATTTTGGGATGGAGCGGAGGGAAGAGATTTTTGAAAAAATTAGTTTGAAGGCAAATTTGGTATTTTGCTTCTTTTAGACCGAAGAAACGCAACGGTGGACGCTTGACGCCTACAAAGGAGAACTGACTGCTGATGGTCGAGAGAAGGAATAACTTGTCAACTTGATTTCTTTAGGTTTTTCTATTGAAATCCGCGTGAGACTTTCTCAATTCTTATCTTTCCTAATAATCCCGTGTGAATTTACATATCATATTTGCATTTCCTCTTGATCTGCGCGCATGTATTTTTCACCAGATCTTTCTGTGCCTTTTTGACAGAATGTTTGTGCTTTTGTTTTGTTTCTGTTGTTCGAGGTCTTTCCTCTTTCGTCATAATAACTTTGGTTGTGTAGATCTTCTATGAACTCGTTGTGATCCCTGTCTACAGGTTGTGATGGTTGTATCTTTGTTTGTGATTGTGACTATCATCAAAATGGGTATTACGTGCATAAGTAATAAAATTGTTTTTGTCTATTTCGTAACGCAACACATTTAGGTAATTCATATAGAACATTTTATGGTTATGGAGCTATATTAGAACATCTTACTTGCGATTGACACAATCATCAAAAAAATGGGTATTACATAAATAATAAAATTATCCTTGTTTACGACACAAGAACACACAGCTATTGCAATTTATAGAAACAATTTTTCCAAACAATGTGCCTTTTGGCGTCTTTATTTCGTAAAGCTCGTAATTTCGCACATGTTCTCGATTGCAGACGATAAAAATCTCCGTTCATTGTTTAATTAGAATCTCCGTGTAAAAGGGATACGCTCTCCCTTTTCTCATATTCTTTCATATGTTTTCGATTTGCATCTTGTTTTGTGACACCGACATTTTGAATCACAGGCCAGTGGGGAAGAGAAAGAAAAAGAGAATCGTCGAGACGCGACGAGCACTCGACAACTCTTGGAGAGTCCCTTTCTCTCCCCAAAGTGTTTGGGGGTGCTGGCTTTTTGCTGTCCATTGGATTCCCATGTACTCCTTATCCGTTAACGTTTTTCTTCTCTCTATGCCTCAAAGCTTGGTTTAAATTTCCCTCCTCTTTTCATAATGACAATGTTTTACACTATATTTTTTTATAATGTTAACATCTTTTTAAAAAATACAAATATATTCAGATCAATTGATTCCTTCAGCTTAATGTGAGAAAAAATGGCAACTACTGGAGGAGTGCTTTCTTTTGTGAAGGGAATAGATTTCTCGAGAAATGATTTTTCGGTAGATTTCTTGAAGATATTAGATAAAATAGCTTTTATTGCAGGGTGATCGATTTCCTCATGAGTTGGAAGCATGCACGCAAATGACATGGCTTAAATTGAATCGATCACAATTGGAAAGGGTTTGTAATTAAGCTTTAGTAAAAACACAAGCTTTAGAAAAAGCACTAGCGCGACAGCATTAGTAAAGCTATTGTTAAAATTCCCGAAATTTTGTAGAGCCGTTAATTACAAAGAAAAAAAAAGCAGCTAATATGGGGCTAATTTCAGGTCCCAGATGAATTATCGAGGTTGACAAATTTGGAACATTTACAAATGTCGCGCAACTCGCTCACTTCCGTACACGGAGAGCTTTCTGATTTACCGAGACTTCGCTCGGTTATTGTTCGGCATAATAATGTATTGAAATAACTCTAAAATGATTCTATTTCTTTTTTTTTTAGATAAAAACTTCTGGAATTCCGACAGATATCTTTCGAATGAAAGATCTTACAATCATTGATTTCAGTCATAATCAGTTGCGCGAGGTTTGAAACTTTTTGAGATCCTTTATGAAGATTTCAGGTACCACCAAATTTGGAATATGCTAAAGGGGCGATTGTCATGAATTTGTCCTATAATAATATAGAAAATATCCCAAATCAGGTCAGTAACCGAAATAGAAATCATTTTTTTGAAAAGATCATTCAGGTCTTTGCCAATTTGGTCGATCTTATTCATGTGGATCTTTCTAACAATAAAATTGACATGCTACCACCGCAGATTCGAAGATTAACCCTTGTACAGGTGATATAAAAAGAGTTGGCCATGCAATGACCACAAAATTTTAGGTTTTACTTCTTTCCAACAATCCGATGTCTCATTTTCAATTGAAGCAATTGCCAAGGTATATCATGAGACTTTGCACAGCATTCTGAAAGAACAACATTCAACATTTTAGCATGAAAGCTTTACGTGTGCTTCATATGCGAAATACAAATCGAACTCTTGATAACATCCCGCCAATACTTGATGATCTTGAGAATTTGATGGTATTTTGTGATGGCAAAGCAGTAAACAATGTTTTCAGGATGTGGATTTCGCTGAAAACAATTTGCCGAAAGTGCCAGAAGCGTTGTATAAGTTGAAAAAGTTGAGAAAGTTGGACTTGAGTGGGAACAAGGTAGGCTACACAAATAAAAGTAAAAAGCTGTCGATTTTATAGATTAGTAAAATCGAACTCTCGGATGGCTTTTGGGAATCACTGGAGACATTGAATTTGTCCTCGAACGAGCTCACCGTACTCCCCGAAGGAATCATTCGAATGACGCGATTGCAGCGCCTTTACGCCAACAATAACAAACTCACATTTGAAGGTTACATACATTTCGAGTTCACAGTCAATTGCAAACTTCAGGAATTCCTAGCGGAATTGGAAAGCTGATACAATTAACCGTTTTACACATGTCGCACAATAATTTGGAGCTGGTTCCTGAAGGATTGAGCAGGTAAAAATGCCAACTACAGAACATATACAATTCTCTGAATTTTCAGATGTGTCAAGCTTCAACGCCTCCGCTTAGATCACAATCGACTTTTCACATTGCCCGAGGGAATTCACTTGTTACCAGATTTAGCCGAATTACATTTACATGGGTGAGTAGAAGTTAATGTTTTTTTATCGGAAAATCGAATGTGCAAAATTGCTAACAATCTTGTACAGCTTGTAGCTTGCTTGTACAGCTTGTAGCTTGCTTGTACAGCTTGTAGCTTGTAAGCTTGTAAAAAAAACATGCAAACTAGACATTTTTTAGAAATGAGGACTTGGTGGTCCCACCGAAGCCAAGTGAGAAACGTCGAGCTCTCGCTTTTTACAACATTGATTTCTCGTTGCAAGGACAGGTTAATATACAAAATCTATCAGAAACAAATTCTTCAATTCCCACAACCTTTTTTTCCTTGCCTTATTTTATATTCATATCTAGATACTCGGCGGGGTTGCGAGAGAACACAAAAAGTTCTCTATATTCTATTCTGTTTTAGATATTTTATAAAGTAGCAAACATTTAAGCAATAAATCTGAGAAATTAGTAAAAATATAAAAACGAAATGATTCATGTCTTTGGCTGCGTTTTTATCTCTTTTTGAGCTGATTTTGTGAGCGCCCCTCCTTGTCCCCCAAGGGAATAATTTTTACCATTGGTCGCAAAAGCATATTTTCTTTTCGATAATACATTCCCTTCTCCCTCTTTAACTTTATCCACAGCTTTCATGCCGTTCTCGAAAAAATTCTATTCGATTAGTTTATACGACTATCGGACACTGTTTACGGATCGAAAAAATGCGGAATCGATTGATCTTACGCTAGTAAACTTTTGTTTTTTTGTAGGCCCAGCTAGAAAATGATAAACAACAAAAATAGGTCAAAGTTTTTACAAAACTTTCATTTACTGCTTCATTTGCTTCGTTAGCAATTTTGAGCTAGCGAAAATGGCAAACAAAATGAAACCAAAATCATAAAGATTAGCCCACTTAGAAGAAAGTTATGCCGAGTTGCGCAAACGACCCAGTTGCGCAAATGACCCTGTTGCGCAAAAAAAGTTGCGGAAACTAGCCTACCCCGTCAATTTGCTAAATTACAACAAGTTTTTTAAATCCTAATTTCTGCATATCTGCATAAATATTCAGCTAGATATCAAAATAATTTTGTGGTTTTAGATGAGAATGGTCGGACAATTGAAGAGTGAAAAAGAGCACTCGTCGACCTCGTCGATCGGCTCGGCGCACAAAGATGTGGTACAACGCAAAAAGGTTGGCATAAAAATATAGGGCACTTCGACTCGCAATAAGTAAATTTTCCGACTTTTCATGAACACTTTAATTTACCTAATTGATAGATTTGTGGGTTGAAAAAATGAGAGATGAAGAAAATGAAAATGAAATTAGAGAAACTGTGGCGATAGATTGATTTCAAAACATTTCTGGCTCATTTACTTCTTAAAACTTTTCTGATTTTGTAATTAGTTCGTGGGAAAATGCGATTTTGAACTTTTTGGCCTTTTCTATTGGTTAAAACTATTAGATTTTCAGCTTTAATTATTTCTCATTTGATTTAATTACCGGTACAACTGTTTTAAATTTAAGGATTTTATTCGTCGACGTCGCCATCAGGCAGATGAAAACAGCGCAGACAAAGTGATCAAGGTTATTTTTATTTTCTTTAATGATAGTATGATTAGTTACTTCAATGTAGTCTAGAAATAGTTTGAATTATTTGAAATATTATTTGAATATAACAATATCTAACATATTTGCAGCCTAGAACTAGTTTATTAGATAAACTAGTTCTAGGTTCTAGATTCTTTTGATAGGTCTAATTATTGACTTGCCTAATTGATGATCATTTTTAGGGAATGACGAAAATTGCCGGTGCTACAGCTGAAATGAAGGAACGCGAGAGAGAGGAACAGGAGAATGCAGGAAGTCTTTCGAAACCACAAAATTGGAAGGTGAATTTAAATTCTAAACATTTCATGGCTTTGATGTAATTTGAAATCATTGAACGCTTATTTATTTCAAATTTAGGCTCATTTGGAGCGAAGTCGAAATAAATTGGATTACTCGGATATTTTCGAGGAAGACGTTGGAACTTCGGAGGGACTGTAAGTTAAAATTTTATAAGATTAAAAATATTTTTCTTATAAGTGAATGTCAACTGGGTGTGGTGGCCAAATGACAAGCCATATGCTATTTTACTCTGTTTCCGAATCTACAAAAAAGCAAAAGAAAAAAGAAAGTCGAACTGCGGACTCGAACATTAGAGTCCTTGCCTTGTATTCTAGCCTATTGCCACTCGACCAACACTAATTCTTAAGGTCTCTGGTAAATTTGCTTATAAACTCGAGGGATGATTTTTCGAATTTCATACAAAACTTTTGACAGAGTGCTCGATAACAGAAACGAAAAGCAGATTAGGAATCAGTGTAAAATTCTGCATCGAATGGCATATGGCTTGTCATTTGTCATTTGGCTACCACACCCGGTTGATATTCTCTTATTAGTTGGATGTGGGAAATCGACAAGTTTTATCCGTCTTTGATTGAGCCCGAATTCCATGGACAATTCTTCGAGGCGGACGCCTATCTTGTGTTAAACACAACAGTGGTGAGTTAAATACCGTTGGTTTTATTTATTTTTATTATTAATACAGGAGACAACTGGCCAGCTTAAACACGAAATTTATTACTGGCTTGGTGAACACGCATCTTTGGATCGAGCAATGTGCGCAGCAATGCATGCAGTTGGATTAAGGAATCATCTCAATGCCACATGCAGGTAAAGCTCAGTTTATTTGGCTATATTTATTTTTGAATTCTAGAACAACTCGCGAAGAACAAAATGAAGAAAGTGTGGAATTTCTTTCACTCTTTGGTGATGAGATTATTTACTTGGAGGGAGCGCGAACGACTTCTGGTTTCTTTACAGTCGAAAAGAAAGTACATAAGACCAGGTTTTTACAAAGAAGCTTTTTTGTATATTTAAAATTTAGATTATATCGAGTTTCGGTAAACGGTACGGCTATTGAGATGGAGCCGGTGGGCGTCTCCTCTCTATCACTTGACCCACGATACGCGTTCTTGCTCGACGCAGAGAAAACCATTTGGTTATGGAGTGGTAAAAAAAGTCGAGTAAGTATCGATTCGGACAATCAAGATTTTGGGCTAGTACTTTTTTACCGATTTTCAATTTAGATCACTGTTGCAAACAAGGCTCGCCTCTTTGCTGAAAGGATGAACAAACGTGACAGAAAAGGAGCGGCCGCCATTGAGAATTGTTCCCAAAGTCAAACACCGGAAGAGTTTTGGCTAGCTTTGACCGGTAAAATCATTGCATTTTTTTAACTAATACATAGAGTCTAGGAGTATCAACCCCACCAGAAGATCCAATTGTTGAACACGTTCCTGATGATTTTGTCCCAGAAAGGATGCGACTTTATTTGGTACATTTTTGCTTTAAAGATTTATAAATGCAAATTTTAAGGTGCAAATCGGAATGGGTTTCTTGGAGTTACCGCAAGTCGAACTCAAACACGGAGTTGCTAAACAAGTAGATTTGTTCTAATAAAAAAAACTATTTTCTTTCAGGAAATGCTTCAAACAAAATGCGTGTACTTACTTGATTGCTCATCAGATGTCTACCTCTGGACTGGGAAAAAGGCGGGGCGATTACTGAAAATGGCTGGACAGGTTTAAATTTCATGCAACATCTAATTGTAAGGTTTTTTGCTTTAGCGGCTCTTGACGGAATTGTACAAAATGTTGCAACGGCCGGAACACGCTGAAATCATTCGAGAAAACGAAGGAGAAGAATCGACAATGTTCCGATCAAAGTTTGCCTCATGGGATGATATCATTCCGGTTGACTTCACGAGAACCGCTGATTCCGTACAAAGACGAGGTGCCGATACAAAGGTTTGTAAATTTATTGTTTACAACAATTTATTTATCTTTATTATTTCAGATTATTCTCGAGCGCGATAAGATGAAGACAGACTTGACTCATCTTTTCCTCGAACGAAATCCACCGATGTCCAGTACGGATAGCGAAGAACTGTTGAAAGAATGCAATGAAGATCTTGAATTGATTGAAGGATTTGTTTTGGTAAGCATTTTCGGTGATGGCTTTTACAAAATTCACATTTTCAGGAAGGAAAGAAGTTTGTGCGTTTGCCCGAACAAGAATTTGGAACTTTTTATACAACCGATTGTTACGTTTTCTTGTGCAGGTAACTTTAATAGTCAAATTTCAAATTTTCATGCTCGTGTTTACAGATATGCGGTTTACGGTGATGACGATACTGACCTCGAAGATGAAGAGGAAGCAGTGCGTTTACACTTCAGTTAACTTTCAATATTAAAAGTTTTAGCCTGACGAGAAAGCTGACGATTTCAAATGTGTCGTTTATTTTTGGCAAGGACGAGAGGCGAGCAATATGGGATGGCTTCACTTCACGTTTAGTTTACAACAAACATTTGAACGTCTTTTTAAAGATAAACTTGAGGTAGTGTGATAGCTTTATTATTAAAAACATCTTATTATTAAGGTGGTTCGTATGCATCAGCAGCAGGAAAATCACAAATTCCTGGCTCACTTCAATAAAAAGTTCCTCATTCGATCTGGGAAACGACGCCCAGCGAAAGGCGAAAAACCTGGTAGAAAGCAAATTACTTAGCTCAATTTAAAGTTTTTGTAGTTCCAAAAGTTGAACTTTTCCATATGCGTGCAAACGGATCCTCATTGTGTACGAGGACAATTCAAGTCAAAGCGAAGTGAGTTTTCGCTCTTTGTTCATAATTATTTATATTTAGAGCCACTTCATTGTGCTCGGGCTTTTGCTACATTTTGCACTACGAGCCAACCGAGGAAATGGTAGATGACTTAGAAAAAACTTGGGTCTGGATTGGAAATGAGAGCGATGTGAACGAGCATACACTTTTACAAGAGGTAATAGAAATAATTTGTCATGTTACTTTATGATCATTAAGGAATTTAAAATATATAAAAGAACCGATTTTTAGATCGCTGAAAAAATGATTCACCAAGAAGAAACGTCTGTGGAAATTATCAAAGAAGGTGACGAACCTGAAGAGTTTTGGGAACGGCTAGGAGGTAGATTGGGAGCAAGAGTTTGATAACTTAAACTTTTTAGGTCACAAAAGATACAAGACTGATGCATCGTTTATGAACTACACGCGTCTCTTCCGATGCTCGAATGAAAAAGGCTATTTCTCTGTATCTGAAAAGACTGTCGACTTTTGTCAGGTGGATACTCAATATTAACATATTCCATTTGTGGCTTTTAGGATGATCTCAACGACGATGATGTCATGATTTTGGACAATGGCATAATTGTATACCTTTGGCTTGGCTCAAAGGCGTCTGATGTGGAGATCAAACTTTCATACAAAGCCGTCAATGTACTTTTGTTTTTTTTAAAATTTTTATCATCTTTCAACAGGTTTACACGGCCCATCTTCGAATGAAACAACCGGATCGACCTCGTACAATAATGGCCACGCTCAAGGTTTGTTAATTAATTATCTAAATTTATTTTCTTTTCGATTATTTACATACATATGTATTATGTTTTAGGGCCGTGAAACACACCGATTCACGAAATGTTTTCATGCATGGGGAAATCACAAGAACTATGCGGTGGAATAGACAATAATTTGCCCTTCTTTCATCGATTTGCTTTTAAATTGTTGCTTCTAGTCATCACATTTCCTTTGGGTACTTTGTGATATGTGCTTCTTAAGCTTTCATATAAGTTATAAGTTTTTGCATAATTTAGGGTTGCTGAATCGAGAAATTTGCTCAAAAAGGTGCAAAAGCACGGGTAGGCTCTTGGTTTCTACTCCGTCATTTTGCTTTGATTTTTGTACATTGAGTTTTTTTTTATCGGAGCTACATGGTTTTTATCATCGAGATAACAATCACTTACATTGTAATTTATCACGTATTGTTTTTATGCAAAATATTTATTGTGTTTTTTTTTGTCTGGAAGTTTATTCCTAACTTGTTTAATTCTTGAGATGACATGACCCTTTGTGCGTTGATTTTTTGTAAAATATCCTTGCGTTGTTTTATTTTATCGTTTTAATAAACCTTTCTTTTTTTCTTATTTTGTTGAGGTGAACGTATAAATGCATATAGCCAATTAAAAAAGTGGCCAAAGAAAAAAAAAACATTGTGGCTATGAAAGGATGGGGAAAGGACGGCAAGTTATTGCGAATTAATTAATCGGATCCACTGGATGCATTGCGAGGATAGAAAAGAGGGGTAGTATGAGAGCCCCTTCCCAAGAATGGATCTTCCCCCTTCCAAAAACCCTCTTCTCCATTCTGAGCTTCCCCTAAATTTCACTGGCAATTTCGTATAAATAATTCTCCCTATCGACAACCCCCAAACCCAAACTTCTCCAAAGCCGATGTTCTATTTTAAACTTTACTTGCCTCGACAAGTTGCTGATACGATACTCGCAAATTCATCTCTCTAAACTTTAAGTTTTCAATGTTACTCAGTTATAAAGCTCAATAACTGACCTCAACACGAAACTAATATTCAGTTTGAAAATTTAGTCACATGTTCGTTTTTCTTTGAAAAGTATCAACCTCTCTTTCGAAATGTCTGGCCATAGATTTGTGGGGATTTTTTCAAAGCAAAAGAAAACGTGGGATTTAGCGAGGCCCACATGAGGAGACGCATTTGGGAGGAAGGGGAGATGGATGGATGGAGTCCCCCCTATCGAATAGCAATATGTGTGTGTGCATGGAAGGAGCCTCAGACCCTGAACACATCCTTTGCTTCTGCCCTTCTCCGTCACTCGCAAAAGAATAAAATAACTCTCTAAAGTCCGCTTCTTCTTCTTCTTCCTCTTTTGCACAAAAAGCCTCCCAAAATGCAGCAACTTTTTCCGGCACCCCCCTCCCTGCGCTTATATGCGGGGACTTTGTGGCACGGGATTGGAAAGAATCGAGAAATTCGAACCCTCACCCTCCCATCGACCATCACGACTCCACTTTTGCTCTCCATCCCTGCCTTTCCTGACATCGACCCTTCACCCCTTTCATTCCCCTCTTCTTCTCAATGTTTCTCAATTCTAGCACACATTTGTTTTCCGGGCTTTCCGAGGCTTTCCGAGGTCATTTCCGCTCTCATCAATGTCGTTTTATTTGTTTTTATTTGTTTTTATTTATTTCTATGGTCAGGAATTTTTGACATAGATCCTATTAAAATTTTTGGCATTCTCTCCTTGTAAGAAATATATGTTTATGTTTTGATCTATATAATTTCTTGTGAGACCGTGTCTCGGTGTGGTTCAATAGTGGTCTTCTTGAAGAACGCACAATTTATCCAACTTTCCCTTATTGCCCTAATAAGCCTAATAACTTCGCTCAAACTGGAGCAACTTGACACTATCACAATTAAGTCAACACTTGAATGTGTAAAAAGAAAGATAAAAAACAAAAAAGGAGAACAAAAAACTCACTCAAAAGCAAAGCTTAAAATAATGGGTTTTTTAAGTATACAAGCTACGACAAACGGACAGCTGAATATCATCTAGTGACTGATTACGGTAGTTTATCCATCAACTTTGAATTTTAACTTGTATTGAATTTTTGACTAACTGCAGAGCAGTGGCAATTCGCCACATTTTTTTGTTTTTGTTTTTTTTTTTTTTGCCTGGATAGAGTGTTAAAGTATTTTTTTAAAGTCAAGAAAAGGATTTTATTTTATTATTTTGCCATAGGAATAATCCATAAATTAGGCGTAGTTTCGTTTCGAAATCAAGCCTTTAAACTTCAGAAAAAGGAGCGCTTCTGAAACTGGGCACTATTATCAGCTCAAATCTCGAACTTTGAAATATGGAGAAACAAAGGGACAACAAAGGAGAACTAGTAAAAAAAGTTTTTGAATTCAGGTTCAACTTTGTGAAATAATATGGCGTCACATGTTTTTTTCAGGATTTTTTTTCCCATTTTCTCTCCTCTGTGCCCCCTTCCAATTCGGTGGGACTCTCGCGCCGCGCTTTTGCACAAATTCTATTTGGGCAGTTGTGGAAAGGGGGAGGGGTGAAGGATGTGCCCTTCTATCTTGTTTCCTCCAAAAATGTTGGGGATGTGGGCACTCTGTCGACCATCCCATCCGTGTCTCTTCCGAGTTCTTTATCGACTCCTCCCTCCCCCCGACAAACTCCCCGATTCCACGTGAAACTCGTCCACAATTTGTCTTCTTTTCTTTTTTCTATCTCGTTCCCCTCACTGATCGACGTCCAGTTAGCCCCTCTGGCGGGTGAGAGTGAATTTGTGGTGACAACCTTGGCTTTGTTGCCTTAGTTTTTTTTTTGTGTTTTTTTCGATTTTCAACTTTCTCTCTTTTTGAGCTGAAATCTTTCAAAAAGCGTTTTTTATTTGGCTGTCCAGTTTTTTTTCGTTTCTTTTCATACTTCCGTTTAAAATCAACAAATGTAATTAATTGAACTACGGTTTATTTCAGTAGAAAAATCGATTTTTCTGTAAAATCTCATTGAACAATAAATACTTATTTAAAGGAAACTATAGGTTAATTAATGAATATTTATTATTTCCCCTTACCTACATTATTCTATCGACTAGAGGCTGTTCACCTTGGAGACCTGCTGCGGATATGGGTACGATCCGGTACGAGATTCAAATTGGTTCCCTCGGTTTTTCAAGGACCCAGCCAGGCGCACGAGACGCCACAGAAACCGTGACGCTTTACGGAAACAACGTCGCTATCTTCGGCTGAACCGTTTCCAGCGAGTCCGTTCCTTAACCTTTTTTTTTTAACGGATTTATGAAAAGAAACGGAAAGAAAAGAAAAGCCTTTCTGAATAGCCTACAACTCATACACTTTTCTTTTATCGTAAACATATTCAAATCGTAACTCTGAACGGAAAATTTGAATCGAAATTGAAAACCATAGCTTTATGATGAGTGAACTTTCATCAAAATCCATCAAAATCCATCAAAATCCATTGTCCTTTATGTTCACATTTGTGATCGTGTGTTATTTGGTGGTCTAAAGAGAAGCTCAGGGTTCTTTTTGAGATGAAAAGAATTGAAGGGAGGATATCCGTAAAAAATATGGCACATGGGGCACACCACACACATGTCGTCAATCAAACCAACGAAAAAAAAAGAGCGAAAAGGAAAACATTTATCCTCGAAAAAATATAAAATTCTTCCCGATTTTCCCTTTTTTTTTTTTTTTTTTTTTGGTTTACTCTTTAGTTCTTTAATAAAGTATTCTATATATTAGTTCCACATGTGAGTCTTGGAAAGGAGAGAAAATAGGCGATCTCTATCCGTTTTTTTTGACCAACTCTTTCACACGAGAAGCAATAAATCTCGATGAAAATCCGAACAAAAAGCTTCAAACTGCTTCAAAAAGCTTTCTAGGTGAGAATATTGAAATTGATGGTTAAATTATTAATAGTAGAGGGTCTGAGAAGCTTTTTTTGAAGTTTTTCTTTTATAATTGCAATTTGTCAAGGTCTAAGTTGTGAAAAATAACAACAGATGAATTGAGCAAGTTGTCTGGGTTGGGGATTTCCTATGTTTTTGCAGGTGGACATTCCAGCCCGGATGGACATTTGAACGTTGCAAAAAGGGGTGATATTAAAAGAAAAGAGGGAAAGGGATCCGTTGTAAAGATTGAGAGAGACATGCACTCTTGGAGCTGGCTCTCGGCTCACCCCTCTCCCCTCTCCAAAAGCCCTTCTCTTTTTGTGCTACTTTCTTATTTATTTCATCACTGTTCTGTTCTTTTGTTTGCCCCTTTTATCGCTTCTATTGGCCCCATTCATCGCTTCTATTGGCCCTTCACTTGATGATAATTTTCTTTTGATGGCCTTCGATGCCTTATTTACTTGATAGCCTGTTTATATCGTCGTCGGGCTCTCCGGTCAACATGGTCCTTTGGCCGACTGGCTAATAGTCCTGTATCTGAGTCGAGAGGTCAAGGGCTCAATCCCGGCCAGATTATCGGTGCTTTTTTATTTAGTAGATAAGTTTTTTTATCTGCTATACAGCTTTTTATCTTCTATACAGCTGCTTGTGTATTGTTTATACCATTCATGTGAATAGGGGCCCAGAAAGGGAAGGGTCTGTGGTCGACCCCGTCCGATCTGCCAAGTTGAGCAACGTCGGCGCGGGTTAGTTAGTCGTGGGTTCGACTCCCATGGGCTCCCCTCCGAGCGCCCCAGCCCGGCCATCGGAGTATCATCGGCTACGACAACTACACTTCTGCCTCAGTAAATGTGGAAGCGGGTTGTGATCTGCGCTAAGTGCGAAGACAGATCAAATCATTATTTTATTTTATTTTATTCATGTGAATAAATGTCATTTAAAATCAACTAGATCAATTCTCCAAAGAAATTCCTTCTGAAAATGATTCGATTATCGAAATTTGTCTGTCTTTCAAAAAAACGCTCTATTGATCCCATTTCCGGGGTTTAGCTTCGAATTAAATGGAAATCGCAAAAGTTGCTTAACGCTTTGAAGTTTGTGAAAAAGTTTTTATTGAAAATTTTTTGGATACACTTAAAAGAACTAAGCCATCTCATTGAGCGCTCATCTAAAATGTTGATGCTTTCTTCTAAAAAGATCGAAATCACAATGTTTTGCTTGATTCAAATTCTTGTCGAAGAAAATAGCCATCGAAACATTTGCAAATAGATTGCACAGTCATTTTTTTTTGAAAATAGAAGAGCTTATTATAATTGTGTTGAGCTCTCTCTTGCTTTTTTCTTTTACGGTTTTTATTTTATTACTCTTACGATCTATCGTTTTGTTTTTACATTTTTCAACAGTTTTATGAATCTTTAAGCCTCGGGTTCAAATTTTGAATTTAAAATTTAAAATTTTCAATAATTTTCAATAAGTTTTTGCTACCGCAGTTAACCGATGGTTTTGTGAGTGTTGAATTTAAATTTAAATTTACACACTTCAAACAAATTAGATTGTTTTCATTGGATGGTTGGAGATATCGGAGATATGAAGAGAGCCGAATACCTACCGTAAATACCGTAATAGTACCCCACCGCCATAATGACAGTGCGGAGTGTTGCGTAGTCTAGCTTTGAACGAGTTTTTCTCGACACTGGTTTATGCTACGATGCGCGCTTAGGTATCAAAAAATAGCCCTGAATTTCAGCTATTTTTTGATACCAAAGACGCATTTTTTGAAAGTACGGGTGCTTTGAAAAAAAATAAAATACTAAAAAACTTTTGCGACTACGCGACTGTACGAGGGCGGTGGGGTAGTATTACAGTATTTACGGTAGATATTTTGCCATTTATAATTCGAATTTCTTTCTTTCAAAATCCATTTATTTACACCTTGTTTTTGTTCTTACTGAAATAAAGTTTTTATATTTTTATTTTTATTTTAATGCTTTTTAAGGTTTAGATTAATTGGAAAACGGTGATGTGTGAAAAATGGTGAAACTCGACGAGTTCGACATCGAATTGACAAACCCTGAACACGCATATTTTGCTGGACAGGAGATTTCAGGACGGGTAAGTTCAGAAAAAAAGAAATAAAGAAATAATATAATAATATAATAAGATTTACAAGATTTAAATGAAAGTCTAAAAAGTATTTGAACAAATAACAACATACTTGCCACTTTTTTTTAGGTAATCCTTGCCACTAGCGAGCCAAAGAAAATCAACGAAATCCTTTTGGAGATCAAGGTAATATTTCAAGAAAATATTGGGTTGATGAATTGAAAACTGCGGGCTATTGTCATATGTGACAGTTTGAGCCCTTTCTTCAAAAGAAACCCATTTTGGTGTCAATGGAAAAAAAAGACTGAAAAAATAAAACACGACGAAAGACTGAACAATTCTTTGTGGCGGGGTCGTTTTATTGCGTCGGACTACGGTAGTTTCCGACGTTTGGCGCGGAAACGTCGGAAAGGCAAAGTGTACGGTGGACGGTCCGAAAGGCATCTGTCGTCAGAATTTTATTATTTCAAGTGAGAATTCATTTAAATTGATTTAAAGTAAAATGAAATTTAACCCGATTTGTTTAATTACTTTTTTGATTATTATTTTGAATTTATTGGGTTGGTGAATTGAAAACTGCGGGCTATTGTCATATGTGACTGTTTGAGCACTTTCTTCAAAAGAAACCCATTTTGGTGTCAATGGAAAAGTTGTAGAGAATCAAAAATCAAGCTTATATCCAAATTTTCAGAACGATTCAAAAACTGGTTTTCAAGGAATGCCAAATTTAAGAAAGAAATGCGAAATTTTCACAAAACTTGCATTTTAAGCGAAACCACTAAGTGTATCTTTTTGGAAATTTGGCCATAAGCCTAATTTTTGATTCTCTACAACTTTTCTATTGACACCAAAATGGGTTTCTTTTGAAGAAAGTGCTCAAACTGGGACATCTCCAGTCCTCCACTTTTGAGTCTCACACTTGTCTCACACACAAACCAAAATCCTACTAGAATCGAAAAATCCAAAAGAGGAATCCACAAATTGCCTGTAAAATGGGCAGAAGTCGTCAATAATAATGGAAATTATTTGGAATGAATTCATGGTTTTATGTTCAATAAATTTTAGTTCAAAGTCCGGCAGTTTTCCAATTCACCAACCCAATATTTTAAAAAGATAAAAAAAATGAAAACTGAATTCAATTCGAAATTTCGTAGGGTCGAGCACGAACGTATTGGACGAAAGATCGAGGAAAATCGCGAAAGCACTGCGCCCACTCGGAACCATATTTCCTTGAACAGTTCAACACGAACTACACACACAAATTTGGTGCCGCCAACGAGGTTTAACTTAAACATTCAAAAATGATAATTAGAGGCTCGAGATAAACCGGTTTAGGAGCGAATATTGCCACCGGGACATCATGAAATCCCCTTTTCGTACACTCTCCCCAAATCTCTTCCCACTTCATTTGAAGGAGAATTCGGATTTGTTAGGTAAATGAAAATGTTTTACAAAATCAAATAACGATTTCAGATATACGATAAAAGCTCTTTGTGAAAGGCCATGGGATTTCGATATTGTGGCGAAGAGGGCATTTACTGTAATCGGTATTGAGGATATCAACAGTGAGCCAAAGGTTGCTTTTGTAAAAAATGACAAGGGAAGATCACAAAGCTGAGGTGGCCAAGCTGAGGTGGCCAAGCTGAGGTGGCCAAGCTGAGGTGGCCAAGCTGAGGTGGCCAAGCTGAGGTGGCCAAGCTGAGGTGGCCAAGCTGAGGTGGCCAAGCTGAGGTGGCCAAGCTGAGGTGGCCAAGCTGAGGTGGCCAACTAGGTGGCCAGCTGAGGTGAGCTGAGGTGGCAACTGAGGTGGCCAAGCTGAGGTGGCCAGCTGAGGTGGCCAAGGTGGGGGCCAAGCTGAGGTGGCCAAGCTGAGGTGGCCAAGCTGAGGGGCCAAGCTGAGGTGGCCAAGCTGGGAGGTGGCCAAGCTGGGTGGCCGCTGAGGTGGGCTGGGTGGCAGCTGAGGTGGCCAAGCTGAGGTGGCCAAGCTGAGGTGGCCAAGCTGAGGTGGCCAAGCTGAGGTGGCCAATGGCATCAGTCATCTACCATACGATGCTGAATTTTTATGCTGATTCCGACCTTGCTATCCGTTTTTGCAATATTATTTGGAATGAATCTGACAAACAAATTTGAAACCAAAATGAAAACAAAAGGAAGGGATCGAACCCGAGCAAAGACTTGGTCGCTCGTTTCGGAAACAAGACTCTCACCCACTACACCACAAGCTCAAATTTCGAGGCGGCGAAAGAAGCCTTCTATAGGGACTGACTTTTGATTTCTAATTTGACCTTAAACTTGTGTTTTTTTCGAATCACTTTGTAAAAACGTATAGCAGCATTGGAGTCAGGGTAAAATTCTGCATCGTATAGTATATAGCTGATGTCATTTAGCCTTGTGAGCTTATCACTATGTGAATAACTTCAATTTTAAACAATATTAGATCGATTTTCAGTTGTGCGAGCCAGTGACCTCGTCGGAATGCTCGACAGCGATCGCGTGGTGTTGTCGAGGAGCCGGCTCCGTCACCGCCGAGATCTCACTCCCAAAAAGTGGCTACACACCTGGAGAACCTTTATCAATATCTGGTGAGTTTCTTTCGCCTAATTGGATTGAGATTGGTAAATATTGGCTTTGGGATTATTCCCAATTTGGGATTTTAACATTCTCAAAGCAGCAAAAAAAACCAATAAACAGCAACCAATTACCCAAGAACAATAATCCCAATAAACAGCAACCATTCCCAATTTGGGATTTTAACATTCCCAAAGCAGCAAAAAACCAATAAACAGCAACCAACAATACAACTTTTCATACAACTTACAACAATACAACAATACAACTTTAGGTAAAGTTTCTAATGAGAGTAGCCGAACGAAGACGGTTTCCTTTCGATTTGTTCAAACGATCCATTACAAGTATTTCATAGTTTAAAAACAAGAAAATTTAAAATTTTCATTTTAGAGCGAAAACCTTTGCGGGTCATGAAGAAATGAAAGTTCAGCAAAGGGTGATCGCAAAGATTCCAAAGGTGAAACAAAGAAAAACAAGATAAAAGGAATAAAAGGAAATATTGAATTATTGAAAATCCATTAATATATAATATATATGTCGTAGCCGATTATGAATTTCAGCCGATTATGAATGAGTGGGTCTAGGAGCGTCCAAACATCAAGTATTTAGTATCATTCAACGCAGAATCATTGATAATTATGTTAAATTTTTAAAATTAGAAAGATTGGATAAAAAGAACACAAATTAGAGCAAAAAAACTGTTTGTTCAAGAGAAAACTTTGAAGCCCCATAATTTGTGTTCTTTTTTCTCTTTCTAATTTTAAAAATTTAACATAATTATCAATGATTCTGCGTTGAATGATACTAAATAATTGATGGTTGGACGCTCCTAGACCCACTCATTCATACCCGGCTGAAATTCATAATCGGCTACGGGGGTCCCGCCGATTTTGAATGAAACGTTGTAGCGCCGGCAATTTTTAACCTAAACTCACAAATTTGGTACCAATCGACGGAGAATTGAATTCGCTACAAGATGATATAATATTGTCCTCATACATCAAAGGGTTGCTCTACTAGAAAGATTTGCCAAAAAATTTCATTCATAATCGGCTACGACATATAGATTGATATATAAAATGAACTAAAAGTTTTAGGGTGATGTGGGCGGGCACGAGACTCGTTCTCTAGCAGCTTTACTTCCACTCCCTTCATTGTGCCCTCGATTAGGAAAATGCCGAATAATTTCAATTGCTTATACTGTAGAACTTGAAGTAAGCAAAATTTCTCAAAAATAATCTTATCAATATAAAATATTTTTCTAAAAATTAGGTGAATGACGTGCACGCTTCAGTGCTTTCCATTTTGGGGGTGACTTTTTAGTTCATTTGATCTTTGATTATTGAAACAAACACGTGTAGTTTGTTTTTGAATGCACTATGAGCGATCTTCTGTGAATATATCTAAAAATTTTTGGCTCAAGCTGCACGTTATCGCTTTTCCTATTAGTTTATTGGTGTACAAATAGTTATAGATTAGATGAGTTAAAGAGAGTTTTTTTAGGTGGATCAAACAGTGACCGCTTCGGTGCCAATCGTCATCGGTGCAATACCATTGTTATCAGAATTACTTTCACATTCGAAGCATCGAAATGGGAAAGCAAGAGAAAGTGTTGAACAAAGAGAGAATCGATTGGATAGCAAAGATAATGAATCGGGAGCTGTTCAGGTGAGAGAACCAAATTTGTAGACAAAAGGAACCAAATCTGTAGAGAAAAGGAATCAAATCTGTAGACAAAAGGAACCTAATTGTAGACAGAAGGAATCAAATCTGTAGAGAAAAGGAACCTAATTGTAGACAGAAGGAATCAAATCTGTAGACAAAAGGAACCTAATTGTAGACAGAAGGAATCAAATCTGTAGAGAAAAGGAATCAAATCTGTAGACAAAAGGAGCCAAATCTGTCTAGAAAAAGAAACCAAATTTGTAGACAAAGAAGAAAAGGAACCAAATTTGTAGACAAAAGGAACCAAATCTGTAGACAAAACGAAAAATGAACCAAATCTGTAGACAAAAGATTGTAGAGATGTGGATTGAAGAATACTACAATCCATAAATACTCTAATACGTTTAAACGAGTACGAAAAGGAATGAAAAGACTTTCTCGACAATCTAATAGATATAAAGAAAAGATTTCTTTATTATCATCGAGATTTAGGTGACAATAACGGATGAAAGTGGACGCACGGTGGACTCAGTGGAAGCGGATGCGCTTTCGTCGGAACTCGACGCTCTGTTGTCGGCAAGGAAAAGAGTCCGAATGCCTTCATCGATCCTTTCCGAACTCTATCCAACGCTGCCTAGTCCCTATTATCGGTTAGTA
Organism: Mesorhabditis belari; assembly: GCA_958450365.1. Classification (NCBI taxonomy): domain Eukaryota; kingdom Metazoa; phylum Nematoda; class Chromadorea; order Rhabditida; family Rhabditidae; genus Mesorhabditis; species Mesorhabditis belari. The sequence continues at coordinate 6,373,560 of CAUEEP010000743.1, forward strand.
AGCAAGCAAGAAATTCGTCAGAGAATTAGTTTTTCCATTCCCAACTCGGATCAAGTTTTAAAAAACGCATTACTCGCGAGGAACACACTCTATCAAGACACCGTACTTTCTCTAATAGTAGTGCATCCTGAGCTTCGCCTAAATTCCTCGAAATCTCGAGAATCGCTTATCAGAACCTATCGATATGGGGTCGGGAAATGTAGCTGACGATGAGATCTAGTGGGGGATTTGAGTGTTGAGCTTTTGTGAAAACTTGGAAACCGTAAAATAGTCACCAACTCGGCTCGGCCGCGGTGCACTACTATTAGAGAAAATACGGTATGTTCCTGTTAAAATGGTTTTGCTTGGTTTAATGATTTGAAACGACCACCAGTCTGCTATAACTCTGCTCATCAGTCTGCTCATCAGTCATCAGTCTGCTATAACTTTAAATGCATTACATAGTCCATATTTGAACAGCGTTATATTCTAACAAAATTTCTTCAAATTTTACTTTTAGAGAATCATCATTTGGCGGTGTGGACATTTCTGACGAAAAAGAGAGCTTTCAATTCGGCGAGAAGAATTTCACCCCAAAATATCCTTTCTATACCGATTGAAAAGTGCTTAAAAGCTTTAGAGAAATGTTTTTTGAAATAATTTCTAAATAAAAGCAATTACATACCATAAATACTGTAATAGTACCCCTCCCCCCTCGTACAGTCGCGTAGTCGCAAAAGTTTTTTAGTAATTCATTTTTTTCAAAGCACCCGTACTTTCAAAAAATGCGTCTTTGGTATCAAAAAATAGCTGAAATTCAGGGCTATTTTTTGATACCTAAGCGCGCATTGTAGTATAAACCAGTCTCGAGAAACACTCGTTGAAAGTTAGACTACGCAACACTCCGCACCGTCATTATGGCGGTGGGGTACTATTACAGTATTTACGGTAAGTTTAAATTATAAAAGAAATTGATGAAAAAGAAAGAAGAGATGAGTTTAAAATGGAATAAATTTTAAGCCATCTTTTTTGACATTACAATCTCCTCTCTATGGTTCTAAAATAAACAATTTTCTAAACAAAAAATCCGAAACTTATCTATTTCCAAATAGCTGAGCTTTACGATAAATAATTCATTGTTTATTTTTCATAATTTTTGTTATTTTGTCCGTTTTCTGGGGATTTTTCTCTTGTTTTTGTTGTAAATACGATTTGAGATTAAAAAAATAGAATTTTTTTGGTTTTTTTTGGTTTTAATAGCAAAAAAAGATAAACATTTATTAAAAACAAATGAAAGTGAATAAATCTCAAGAAATTGATCACAAATTTAAGAAGAAAAAAAAGGAAAAGAAAAAGAAAGAGAAAAACAAAAGCGCCCGTCTCATGTCGAAAGGCTACCAAAAGATTGTTTTTTGGTTAAGCCTAAAAGATTGCAAATGGAAAAATTGATTACATAACTACCGTATTTCTTCGAATAGAAGACCGGGTAAAGAGTATCATCGCGTACTCCTGCGTAGCAGCAATTTTTAAAGCGCGTAGCAGCCCTTCTTTCCTGCATAAAAGCTTTCAATCAAGTGCTATAGAGCTGGAAAATGGCTCAAAAATCTGTTAGCTCATGTCGTATTTTTGAGTCATTTTTCAGCCCTATAGCACTTCATTGAAAGCTTTTATGCAGAAAAGAAATTTTAAAAAAGGCGCTACGCAGGAGTACGCGAGGGAGACCGGGTAAAGAGTATTATCGCGTACTCCTGCTACGCAATTTTAAAAAGGGCTGCTACGCAGGAGTACGCGATGATACTCTTTATCCGGTCTTCTATTCGAAGAAATACGGTATACAGAAATATTAAATAAGAATTGAATGTATCCTTCTTTCATCCATTTTTCTAAAAGACACTTAAACTACCGTAATCTGGTCGCAATTTTTCATTGATTAAGCCTTGTGATTCCTCGTCGAATTCGACTAAAATTTGAGTGTGATCCAATGAAAACTAGCTGCTTGATTATGGTAGTTTCTTTTTAAAACAATTATCTTTTAGATATTGTAATGAGAAATATACTTTAAACAGAAATCTCTAAACATAAATCCCTAAATATCATCAAAAGTGGGCACCAAAATGAGCGGAATACTGAAAAATGAAAAAGAACACCGTATAATTGAGGGATAGGACAAATGCGACCTTTTTTTTTGCGCACCTGGACATTTGCGCACCTTTTTTTCGCGGAAAAAGACCGTAGAGCTTCAAAAATGTTTTCCCATAAGGGAATCGTGTGCGTAGATTCCGAATTTCGACAAATCAGACATTGCTGACACGTAAAATTTCGGCCAAAAAGGATAAACTACGCGACTTAACGCTTTTCCGCAGTTTTTGTCTTTTAGCCTAAATTTGACGTGTCAGCGAGGTCTGACTTGTCGAAATTCAGAATCTACGCATACGATTCCTTTATATTAAAACATTTTCGAAGCTCTACGGCCTTTCCTAAGGCCTTTTCCAGCGAAACAAAGGTGCGCAAATGTCCAAGTGCGCAAAAAAGGCGCAAAAAAAGGTCACATTTGTCCCCACCGCCTATGATTGAAAAAAAAAATAGTATTAATGAGCATTTTTGTGGAGATGAACATCCATATTGTAAGATGATGGCACAAAGAAAATAAGAATAAAAGAGAAACGATGGGGAAATCTTTGTGACTAGCAATCCTCATTCTCAATATCTCCCCGTGTAGGCGAATCGGCTCGGCTGAATTTAGAAATTTGTATTTGAAGTTTGGAGTTTAAACAAGGAATTGTACTTTGTGCGTAAACGCATCCTTTCTAGCGCACTTGAGATCGAGTGCGACAAAGATTGTACGTTTGTTTGAGCTTAGAGTTGTGCCCCTATCAATCTGTTAGTTCAATTTTTTTGAATTGTTCAATTTTTGAGGCTTCACCAAGTTTTGAGGCTTCAAGCCTAGTGAAGATGCTTCTGAGTTAGATAACAATTGTGCTATTTAGATTAAAAAAGAATCTTATAACAAGATTGAAGACCTGTTGATAAGCGGTGAGATGAGGGCTTTGTCTTGAATGATGACTTCCTGATGGAGATGTGTTTTGAAGATTCCAATAAGAGCCATATAAAGAAACACGACCATTCTAAAAAAGGACATGAAAGGGTTGAGGTTGAGAGTTATCAAGGTTATCATTGAGTTATCAAGGTTATTATTGACATTTGTGCTTTTAGAATTCGTGACTTTAGGGTTTAGTTTAAAAGAATTTTGTAAGAATTGAGTGTGACAGAAAGTGCGTTTCAATAGTTCAAACTAAGCCTCAAAAAGAAGTCTAATTGTAAATTTGATAGCTGATATGACTCACTTGATTATAAGCATTCATTTCCGCACTGATACGAGCCGCTTTATCAAGATGATCCTCATAGGAAGATCCATCAATCTGTTGACTGTTTCTCTTCAAATTATATCCACCAACCGGTCGAACTGAATACGATGGCCCGTATAAAGTATGCAATCGCTCCGAAGATCTTCTGAAATTATTAAAATATAACTTTAAAAGAGATCTTTACCTTCTCTTGCAAAAGAAGAATAGAACAATGCAGAGAAGGATCAACAACCAGGCGGCAACGATTGAAGCCGGGATGATTACTGCCATTCCTACAAATTTTCAATTACTTTATCTTTTGGAGGACTCACGGCTTGCAGCAGCATTGGCAGCTTCATGTTGTTTAAAGGGATTATCGGGAACTGTTGGTGGAGCGGTCACTAGTCCTTCTTTTCCTCTTCCACTCAACACTGTGCTTGCTTCTTTCAAAACTTTCGATGATCTCGTCGGCTGAATGAACTAATGATTTTTAATGATTAAGTCTAAACTTACAGTTTTAGTGGTGAATACAAGGAAGTGATTTGTTTTATCAGTATCACTGGTGCCAGGACGATTGGCAAAGAGAAGTGAAAGATCAATGGATGAGGTGGATGAGGTGGTTGGGAGATTCGGTGTGGTGAGAGGTTGGCTCTCCTCTTCAGGCTCTCCAGTCACAATGCTTGGTGGAAATTCATCACTTTTTCTTCCCAAGTGCATGTCAACAATGCGATCGCGGAGATCGATTGACGGGGATTTGCTGGTTGTGATTGATTTGGGGATTGGTGCCGAGTCGGTCGTTCCCGGTTTCTAAAGGTTTGAACAAATTTGTGCGTGTTTTTATGCAAAACATATAGCGTTGAAGCGGGAGCATAAAACAAACCTCGGCAGTGATTCGTTTGATTTCTTTTGGTTGCTGAGGTACAGGAAGATCAAAACGGCCCTAAATCTCATTTTTACAAGTTAATGCCAAATAAGCACCTCATTTTGTCTTGGTGGAAACGGTTGAATAGCATTCTCCTCTTGATTTGGTATCCTTGTTACTTCAGTAATTGTCGGAATTGTTGGGAATTGTTTATTGTGTTGAATCGGGTTTTCCTTAAATGAATTGATTTTTCATTAAAGAAAAAGGCTTACTGTAACTTCAAGGCTAAAATCGGGTCGTTGCACTTTCTGTCTTTGTGTGAAAATCTCCGGGATCACGGTGACAAATGGTGGAAAAGTCACCTGGAACGTTGTGTCTACATGGCCAACTGGCTAAGGGTGTTGTATCTTAGTCGGGAGGTCAAGGGTTCAATCCCATCGACTGGAATTTTGGTTTTGGTTTTTGAAATTTCTCACCTCAAAGACGTCTGGCGGGATCTCATTAATATCAGCATCAGAAATCGAAACGAGAGGTCTGCAATGGAAATGAAAATTGAATGCAATTGATAAGTTTTCTCTTACTTATGAGGTGTGCTATTGAAAGCGGGTCTTGGTTTTTGTGTGGTCGGTTGATGAGTTGTTATTTCACTAGTTCTTATTTCATCGACTTGTGGTTGCTTCGGAGAAATCGGTGACAATTTCACAATCTCTGGTTGAATGAAACGAGGTCCGGGTAAAAGTCGTTGTTCTAAAACTTTTAAAATCACATCTTTATCCGAGTATTGTCACCATTGCGTGTCGTTTGTGTCGTTGTTGGTGATCGGGTGGTCGTTGTTGTGGTTGTAGCCTTTTGAGTGGAGATTTTTCGACCAGGTGGAAGGGCTGCAAGGGTAGGTGGATGGCTCTAAAGTTGAAGAGCTTTAAAGGTAATCCCTCATTACAAACTTGATCTTCAACTTCACAATATGGTGGTTGTTGATCGGATCGAACACAACCGGGGACAATCTCTTGATCAACGCGGAACAACCAAACGCCTGAAATTCATTTTGCTGAAAGCTGAAAGCTGAAAAACCCGGCTAATGGGGGGTGGGGCGTTTCTGGTTACCGTATTTCCTCTAACTACATAGTAGTGCACCCCGGCGAGCCGAGTTGGTGACGATTTTACGGTTTCCAAGCTTTTGCAGAAGCTCAACACTCAAATCCCCACTAGATCTCATTGTCAGATACATTTTCCGACCCCACATCAATAGGTTCTGATAAGCGGTTCTCGAGATTTCGAGGAATTTAGGCGACGCTCAGGGTGCAATACTATTAGAGAAAGTACGGTAGTCGTGGCGTGGCCGGGAGCGGGCATCTCTACGGCCCACATGATCCGGGTTCGACCTATCACTACTGCCAGTCAACTTTCAATTTTTATTTTAAATGGCACAATTATAATAGATTCTAAAGTTTTCTAAAGGAGTTTGGTCAAAATACGACCGAGAAAAAGCACGTACAGACGGACGGACAGACACTACTCTTTTATATAGTAGATATTACCAGGTTGCTTAACGTTTGTAAGCTGTGTGAGCAATTCGATTCCATCAGTGCCCGATCCAGGAAGAGAGATTGAATTTGATGGATCGGGTGAGACGATACCCGCCTCAGCTCCTCGACTCCATGAGAGATCTTTATACAAAAGTTGAGCAAAAGTCGCTTGTGAATCGCTTCTCAAACGACCCGATGTAAGCACACATTGAAAAGTGTTTCCTTTCTATCAAAAAATGATTTGTTTTTAAAAGATTTAAACTTTTAAAAACCTTATTCTTTCCATCAGTTACATTTTTGTAAGAAACGATGAGCGCTGATTCGACTTCAAATGGCTCTTCAACAGCTCGAGAAATGCTTTCAGCGATCTTTTGTAAAATAGATTGATCTGAATGAAATTTATTGTTTTGTTTTGTTTATTTCAAAGAGTTTAAAACCTTTAGCTTCAGTGATTGTGACTGAACCACTCTTTGTGAGATCGATTGGCGCATAGAAAGGAGCGATTCCCGAAACGCCGATATCATCCAAATGGAAAAACTGAAAGGATTTAAGAAATTGAAAAGCTTAAAGATTAGTCTTTAGGCTTTTAAAGGGAAAGACATCTAAACTGTACAAGAGGGAAAGACATCTAAACTCTAAGAATGTTTTAAAATATTAGTTTTAACCTGAGAATTTCCGGGTAAATCATTAACAGCAATCAAGCCATTTGATGAGATTGTTATCGAGTTTCGTAGCTTTCCAAAAAGACGCATTGCCGGTACAAGAGGGAAAGACATCTAAACTTTTGTTTTTAAAGTTGAGAAAACATTTCTCTAGTTTACTTTTGTATTTTTTCCTTTCGGTAATAGATTTCTTGATTGAGAAGAGTAAAGAAGAGCGGGAGAGCAAGAGACAACGCCATCACCTGGAATTCAGAATAAACACAAAAGAAAATGACTCAAATGTAGGCTTTAGGCATTCAAGGCTGAATATGTATTCAAGAAACGCTTATATTTACCAGTAAAACCTTCATTGCATTGACAGAAGAAACGACCGGGTGTGTTTGTGCATGTTGCCTTCTCGTGGCAAATTCCTTGCTCTTTACACTCGTTGATATCTAGGAGAATTATTTTTTTTCAACAATCCTTTCTTTTTTTCCTTTTGAGTAATGTGTTTTCTAAAAGGCAATCTATTTTTTGAGAAAACTATCGTTGATAAAACGTTTGTTTAAATTCAAGGGTAAGCTAGTTTCCGCAATTTTTTTTTTTGCGCAACTGGATCGTTTGCGCAACTGCCATAACTTTCTTCTAAGTGGACCAAAGTGGAGAAAAGTTCCCGTATGCTAGAATTTTAAGTGGGTAGAGTGAGTAATTCGTTTTCTAAAAAGCATCTATTTAAGAAAACTATCGTAGTTGGGGTAGGCATTTTTTGCGCAACTCGCCATAACTTTCTTCTAAGTGGGCCAATCTTTATGATTTTTGGTTTCATTTTGTTGCACTTATTGAGATCTACAAAATGAAACCAAAATCATAAAGATTAACCCAATTAGAAGAAAATTATGGTGAGTTGCGCAAATAACTCTGTTGCGGAAACGAGCCTATTCTTACATTCAATCAAGCTAATTTTGATATAATTGACTGAGCCTTGTGATTCTTTATCAAATGATACAAAAATTTGACTAATAAAACGATTTGATTACGGTAGTTTTCTTAAATAGATGCTTTCTAGAAAAAGAACTCTGTTAGCGACGAAGCCCGGACGTCGATTTAGCACCTTTTTTGTGTGCGGCTGATTAAGCTGAAAATTTGCACCAGGAAGTTTTCAGGTTCAAGAAATTCGAATCCGTTCTTAGTTTCTCAGAAAACTACTCTATTTTTGGAAATTTCATTTAGTTTAATTGCCCAAAATTCGTTTTTTTTTCTCTAATTTGGTTTAATTACGCAAGTTTTTAGAGTTTTTTTGATGAGCGTATTAGCTTGGAAATTAAGGCTAATTAAGGCTAATTAAAGCTTAAAGTTTCTTAAAAACTAATAACGGATTTAGATTCTCTATCCTAGAATTCCATGGTTACAAATTTTCAGATCTATAGCTAACATATTGGGTTGATGAATTGAAAACTGCGGGCTATTGTCGTATGTGACAGTTTGAGCACTTTCTTCAAAAGAAACCCATTTTGGTGTCAATAGAAAAATTGTAGAGAATCAAAAATCAAGCTTATATCCAAATTTTCAGAACGATTCAAAAACTGGTTTTCAAGAAATGCTAAATTTAAGAAAGAAATGCCAAATTTTCACAAAACTTGCATTTTAAGCGAAACTACTAAGTGTATCTTTTTGGAAATTTGGCTATAAGCCTAATTTTTGATTCTCTACAACTTTTCTATTGGCACCAAAATGGGTTTCTTTTGAAGAAAGTGCTCAAACTGGGACATCTCCAGTTCTCCATTTTTGAGTCTCACACTTGTCTCACACACAAACCAAAATCCTACTAGAATCCAAAATCCGAAAGAGGAATCCGCAAATTGCCTGTAAAATGGGCAGAAATCGTCAATAATAATGGAAATTATTTGGAATGAATTCATGGTTTTATGTTGAATAAATTTTAGTTCAAAGTCCCGCAGTTTTCAATTCACCAACCCAATAGATAGTCGGAAAGGCAGCCCAATCTTTTAGCTTTGTCTACCAAAAAAGCTATAAGTATTCAACTCTCACCTTCACACTTTTTATATCCATCTCCAATGAAACCGGCTAAACACTGACATTTCGAAATAGGTTCCCCACATCTGAACGACAAAAAGTAGACGTTTTATCTTTGAAATAATACCGATCCTTTTCCGTATAGGACAAAGCGTTCAAAGCACATGTTGCCTGATTTCTCGATTTGCAATTCTCTTTCTCTAAAATTTCAATCATTTAGGGGAAACGTTATTCTGTTACTTGTCGAGCAAGCAACACCCATCCAACACTCGCCACATCCACTCTTGCAGCCACCATTCACCGCATCACATCCACCCTCGGCACAATGACAACACCCATCACAGTCGGCTCCCCATTCTCCCGCCGAACACTCTACATCTTTTAATAGCTTTAAACATTGTGCATTTAAACCTTGATCACAGGTGTCTCCTTTAAAGCCCGGCTTACAACGAATCACTCGATTCACTCCCAATTCGAACATCCATTCGCCCGGGATTCCCGTATTTCCATATTCTTCCAAGTACATAATATTTTCAGAACCTAATAAAAAAAAAAGAGAATGCAATTAGAGAATTAATATAAAAAAACCTGAAGATGGTAAAGTAAAGTGTAAACCCGAACCATCTCCATTATTAAATCCAGCCTAAAAAGACTCACATATAAAATCAATATCATATCAATTCTCTTCTTCTTTGCTTACCTCAGCTCCTTGTGTCCAGCCAACGTTACTGTAAATGAAATTTGCAAAAGTCTCATTGTCAGTAATAAAAAGAGCTGCTTGAAAAGTGTTTGTATTCTAAAAATTGTTAAATTTGATTTTATTTCTTCGTACAAACGTCAGCGGGAAGAACCGTTTCACCGAGTGGTTGCATCTTTTCCCATGTAACAACAATTGCTGATTTTACCGGAAATTTCAATTTTTAAATCGAAAATAAATAGCTTACACTTACTTTGACATTCTTATCATATTGATATCGAATCTCGGATTGTCCCCGTTCAAGCACTCGACCACCTAATACCGTATTCTCTCTAATAATAGTGCGCACTACTATTTTTTCAATCCCCTCCTGGACCGCAATACTATTAGAGAGTGCACTACTACTATTAAAGAGTTTTATCATTTACCAAAGTAAGACAGTTATAAACTTTATTCCAAAAATTCTTGCAATTCTTTCATGTACTCCTTTGGCTCCTTTTGACATACAGTTGTGGGCCGGCGAGTTGAAAATTTGTGTCTTGACAAACAACATTTGTGTCTTGACAAACAAAAAAAAGAGATTTTTTGCACTTTGCACAACAATTTTAGATTTTTTGCTAACTTTTTAGTTAGCAACTTTCTGCTAACTAATAAATAAATAAAAAAAAGCCTCACTTTTGCTTGCTTGAATAGCTTTAGAATGTCACATAAACATAAAGTCAAAAAGGTTTAGATGAAAAAGAAGCATCAGAAATTCAAATTTTCGAGGCTGCACTATTTTTTCAACCCCCTCTCGGACCGCAATACTATTAGAGAGTGCACTACTATTAGAGAGTGCAATACTATTAGAGAGAATACGGTAAATCAAATCTTAAATGCGAAAAAGAAAAAAAACACAAACTTATCACTTCTCGATACCAAACATGCCCTCCATTCCTGAGATCATTTCGATTCCAAAACGGTGCAATCAATTTCGATCCACCCAAGAATATATGAGTTTTATAAGAACGAGAAGCACTTTCAAAACCGATTCCTCCATTTGAAAGTATCTAAAGGATTTGTTTCAAAAAAAGTTTCTTTAATCTTTCTCACATAAACAGTTTTAAAGTTTTCTCCATAAAATTTGACTGATTGATGTAAATCGAGTTTCTTTCCAACATCAAGTGATCGAGGGATCTAAAATTGATTTTAAAACTTTAAACTTCTTGATCTTCTCAACAAACTTCTTGATCTCCTGCTTCTTGTCCATAATCGAAAAGTCGAGAAGAGAAGAGTGGAGCTGTTACCTAAAAGTGGGAGTGGAAGAGTGCAGCTGTTACCTACCTACCTACCTACCTACCTACCTGTTACTTTTTGATTAGTATTGTTTTTTTGATTGTTTATTAAGTAAATATCTATTTTCTACTTGAATTTGTATCTCTTTCGGGGTAGCAAGTTGTCTCCTAGATCGAGCAAGCGTCGGATCTCTTCGAATCGCTTCTTTCAATCGATCCTCCTCAATTTCTTCTTCGATGCTAAACATTTTAAAGTCAATTTTCTTCCGTAAAATTTTCCCCAACCGTAATCTAGCAGCTATTCTTTCAGGATCGAGTCTCATCGAGTGAACGGTGAAGACGAGAGTGACCAGAGTGGCCAATAGGCCAATGGGCCCCATCTTTTTCACCTAAAATACTTAAAATAATCTAGATTTATGTAATAGGAATAGATAAAAGAATAGATAAAAAGGATAAAAAGGATAAAAAGGATCAAATTTAAAGTAAATATTAAACAGTAAACATTAAACATTAAACAGTAAACAGTAAACAGTAAATATTAAACAGTAAACAGTAAACATTAAACAGTAAACATTTAATAGTAAAATAAAGTGGAAAATAAAAATCAGGATAAAGAAAAGAGGTGTGAAATTCTTGACCAAAGTGTTTTCTGAGCGACATACACATCAAAGTTTTGACCGAGATAAGAAAAAAAAAAGAATTTGATATAAAAGAATAGATGAACGGAAAAAAAGGGCCAAGTGGTGGTTCAAAAAAAACTAAAGAAAAACCCTTAAAAGGTTATGATGAATGTATTCTCCCTTTCCCCCTTCTAGCTCTTGACATCTTTTCAACTATCTTTTCATGTACTCGTAAAAAGCAAGCAAGAAAGAAAGCAATGATTTAATTGAATTGAAAAAAAAAACGTGAAAACAATCCGTGCAATCAAAAAGAATGAAAAAGAATGAAAAAGATTTCAAGTTTGTGATTGAAACTGAAGCGATGAGAAACATGCTAACTGGCTCGATTGAAAAACTTGAAAAACTCGGCTCTTTTTTGACCAATCTATCTGAAATCGGCTTGTTGAAGAGAGAAAAGAGGCTCAGTTACATCACTCTGAATCGAATCCCTTATTTGCATATGAGAGCTAAATCCAAATCGATCTCTTTTCTTGTTCAGCCTTGTGAATGCAAAAAGGTGTCTAGTAAAAAAAAAAAAGTTTGAAATTGGTATGTGAGAAAAGAGAAATGGAAAAAAAGGTTTGAGCAAAGCAAACTGAATTTGAGTAAGCTGAGCAGTTGATGAGGATTATGATTTGAGAAAGGCCATGTACAGAACAGTGAATAGATTGAGAGAGAGGGCAGCTCTTCAAATTTTGGATCAAGGTTTATGAGGGGAGATGGGGGGACAGGTGGATAGGTTTGTGGAGGGATTGAGTGAGAAATGGAAATGAGCAAAGACAGAACAGTGGTGGGGAAAGGCCAATGGCCCGCAATAATGCGTTAATTGGTCACTCGAAAATCGCGATGCATATTGAAAGGACATGCAGGGAGAAGGTGTAGTTTTGGTTGAGTTTTCGTTGAGTTTTCGAGAATAGTTGTAAAGGTCTTAGACATAGATGTAAGGGGGAAAATTGAAAGAATTCAATTCAAGAGTGATGGAATTGTTCGCTAAACGTTGATCCAAAGAGATCCAAAGAGATTTTTTTAATAAATTTCAATGAAAATCTTAATATTAAACTGTTCAAAATGTTGAAAATTTGAAAAAAAAAATCAAAAATTTCATTTTGATTAGTCTAATTTCATTTGTAAATGTTTAAAATTCAAAAAAAGAAGTTTAGATTAGAAAATCGATTTTGTTAAAGCTTGACTTACTAGGAGAAAGCTATTATTGTCAGCTGGTATGAACAACCACAGCGGGAAGCATTCATTTGAGTAAAGACTACTCAAATATTGTTGGTTCTCTTTTCTGTTCTGTAGACATGGTATCGCATTGTTTCCCCTCTTTTCCTTTTCTATCCATCTATTCTATCGTCTCAAATTTCAACTATTTCACCCTCCTTGTCCTTTATTTGGCATCGACCGGTAAAACAAAAAGGTTTTGATAGCTAAAAACAAAGTTTAGAAACATTTTTAGATATCTTTCTATAAGATTCTGGTTTTTTAGATCTATTGAGTGACGGTGCTCCTGAAAAGAGTGACGAGGAGAATTTCTTGAAGCGTCTTGAGGGTATCTCACCGCCTATCGTAACCCCGTGCTCATTTTGGAACAATAATAAACGCCAGCTAACAAAGTGCATAACAGAAAACGATTATGGTAAAAAATCAGTTCATAATATTGGGTTGGTAAACTTGAAAACTGCCGGACTTTGAACTAAAATTTATTCAACAAAAAAACCATGAATTCATTCGAAATAATTTCCATTATTATTGATGACTTCTGCCCATTTTACAGGCAATTTGTGGATTCCTCTTTTGGATTTTCGATTCTAGTAGGATTTTGGTTTGTGTGTGAGACAAGGGAGACTCAAAAGTGACTGGTGGACTGGAGATGTCCCAGTTTGAGCACTTTCTTCAAAAGAAACCCATTTTGGTGTCAATAGAAAAGTTGTAGAGAATCAAAAATTAGGCTTATAGCCAAATTTCCAAAAAGATACACTTAGTAGTTTCGCTTAAAATGCAAGTTTTGTAAAAATTCGCAAATTTGGCATTTCTTGAAAACCAGTTTTTGAATCGTTCTGAAAATTTGGCTATAAGCTTGATTTTTGATTCTCTACAACTTTTCCATTGACACCAAAATGGGTTTCTTTTGAAGAAAGTGCTCAAACTGTCACATATGAAAATAGCCCGCAGTTTTCAATTCATCAACCCAATATGTTAGCTATAGATCTGAAAATTTGTAATCATGGAATTCTAGGATAGAGAATCTAAATCCGTTATTAGTTTTCAATCTAAATTCGCAGTTTTCAATTCACCAACCCAATAGATCTAGAAAAATGAAAAAACAATCAAAAGCTTAATAAAAGCTGCTAGATAAAAGATCAAAAAAGAAATGAAAATCATTGTTGGTTTAGATGTTTTCTTTAAGAAGAACCGACTCATCTAAAAGACTGAGAAAGGGTTTGAGAAGAAAGAGAGAACATCTAGACAATACCAACGGGTCATCCAGGGTCAAGGTGTCTCCATTGAACCCACCCTCTCTCCTCATTCCATTCCTCTCTTTCTCCATCAATCATTTATTTATACTTAACCATTTTTAACTAAAAAAAACTTAAACACTGTAGTTTTCTAATAAAATATCGGATGAATAGGCTTCAAAGAAGGAAAAACTTTCCAATCTATTCATTCATCGATGGGTATTCAGGAAAAGTGAATGCCTGTCTCCTTTGAGTGAAAAGCATCATAAAATGTGAGAGAGAAGGCGTAAAAAGCTTTTTTTTTGTTATTTAGAATCAAGTATTCAGACATCTACCTCATTCGGGATACTTTTTGTGAAAGAAGAAAATGTAGAATAACAGATAAAGATAGCTTTCAGGTAGCTATCAAAAAAGATAGCTTTTAATTGTATATATACTTTATCCGACAAGGAAAAGTGACAACGCAAACAGATTGAACAGCGTAGACGAAGAAAGATAATTGATATACACCTACAATTAGACACGTGTATATATGATATTAAAACTAATTTAAATTGACGGCAGTCGGCTTATATATTGAGGATTTAAAATAGTTCAGAGACGAAAAAATATCACAAGGTAACTTATTCCAAATTGAAAGATTGAATAGAAAAAGATAGCTTTCAATTGAAAGATTGAAGATAAAAGAATTTCAATGGTTACTAGGGAAGATTTGAGTTTGTTTTCTTGTTTCAAAAAAGTGAATCAAGAAAAAAGAGAAGAGAATAGTTCAAGACATTGAAAATTCGCGGACCCGCTTCGTCCTTGACATTTTAAGGTTTTGGAAAACCACTAGAGCACCGTAAATGGGAAACCGTAAACGAAAAACGAGGCAAGTGTAAGAAGAGATTGCATATGAGGATTGCTCAATTAGGATAGTCATTTTTTTAAAAACAATTTCTTTCATTTCAAAGATTCCTATGAAAAAAAGGAAGATAAAAAAAAGCTTTGAGGTAACAGTATTTCTTTTTCTTTATTTCTTTTGAGAATTTACTTTACATTACATTTACATAAAGATTCCTGTTCATCCGTCACTCTCAGAACTGTCTTTTATGCAAATTCCCTAACAAAGTATAGAATAGATGATGAAAAAAGAAATATCAAAATCAAAATCATTGAATTAAGAAAAATTCAAAACCCTTTTATGTCATTAATGGTTGGTTTGAAGAATCAGAAGTCTCGCTCTCATGACCGCCATTTGTGGTTGAGGAAAAGTTGAGAAAGAAGAGAAAGAAGAGAAAGAGAAAGAAGAGAAAGAAAAGAAAGAAGAGAAAGAAGAGAAAGAAAAGAAAGAAGAGAAAGAAGAGAAAGAGAAAGAAGAGAAAGAAAAGAAAGAAGAGAAAGAAGAGAAAGAGAAGAAAGAAGAGAAAGAAGAGAAAGAAAAGAAAAGACAAGGGAACACTTTTTGCCCATTTTCGCAATGATGGTGTGCGGGTTATAGCCAAAGACAGCTCACCTAAACCATTGTCTTTTTTTTCCTTCAGCAATTTCTCTACATTTACATAAAGATTCCTGTTCATCAGTCACTCTCAGAACTGTCTTTTATGCAATACTTGTTATTAGAGAATGGTAAAAGGTAAAAAAGAAACGATAAGTAGAATCTGTCATAAAAAAAGCTTATTAAAAAGTAAATTCACATTACAGGAAGATGAAATGATTAGTGAGATAAATGTAAATTTAATTTCAATAAACTGATGTTGTTTGGAATTGCGAAGACAAAGACGATCATGGCTATGTTGTTGCGAATTGCAAAGACGATTATGGTTATGTTGTTGCGAATTGCGAAGACGATCATGGCCATGGTCGTTCGAAGATGATTATGGCCATGTTGTTGTGAATTGCAAAGACGATCATGGCCATGTTGTTGCGAATTGCGAAGACGATCATGGCCATGGTCGTTCGAAGATGATTATGGCCATGTTGTTGTGAATTGCAAAGACGATCATGGCCATGTTGTTGCGGATTGCGAAGACGATCATGGCCATGGTCGTTCGCGATTCCCAACAACAGCAGTTTCAACACTTTCCGGATTGTTGCTATCACCACTTGAGAACCGAGCGGCTCATCTACGTGCCGGTAAATTTTAAATTCAATGTTGTTAGAAGAAAGATATCGATATTAATTCAACACAGTAGGTGTAGGTAAAAACAAACGATGATGATGATTGACTTTGAAAGTTGATGCTGCGATGAAAGTTGATGCTACGACTAAGGCAAAAGCTAGCCATGAATATGAATCGTTCATCATTAAATAAAAAACATTAAATAAAAGATTTGAAAAGACAAATGCGGAGCTTGGAAAGAATAATGGGAGAGATTTGAATCAAGAAATTGGTGGAATGAACCCAAATCCTTTGCCCTCTTTGAATCTCGCCTTTCTCTCGAGTTATCGCGTCGGATCATCTATGAATTTCTGGATTTGCTTCTCTTTTCTAAATATCTACATGAATATGTTGAGTCTATTATTCTCCAATTTCCTCATTCATTCTTCTCCAAGGATTTCTGACCTGAAAAAGCGACAAGATTTCCATCAAAAGCATCTAGCAATTCTAGTGAAATCACGATTTTTACCACCGAATTTCTTTGAAATCTAATTTGAAATCTAATTTGAGAATACAGAGAATATGTAAATTCTTTTTCATATCATCATGTTTTAAGTTACCGTATTTTCTCTAATAGTAGTGCACCCGGCCGAGCCGAGTTGGTGACTATTCTACGGTTTCCAAGTTTTCACAGAAGCTCAACACTCAAATCCCCCACTAGATCTCATCGTCAGCTACATTTTCCGACCCCACATCGATAGGTTCTGATAAGCGGTTCTCGAGATTTCGAGGAATTTAGACAACTCTCAAGGTGCAATACTATTAGAGAAAATACGGTATATTTCTTTTAAACAACATCACATAACATTACCTTGATGGAATTGTATAGCCAAAAAAATGTCACATTCATTGAATATTAACAAATGAAATGAGAAAAAAACTCTTTGATGGACAATCGAAGCAAGCAAAGACACTCACAATTCAAAGGGTAATTGATCGGTGCTTTTGGAGTTAAAATTTAAAACAACAAAAAAACCAAGGTGTAACTTTTGGAGAAAGAATCAAGAGCTCGACAAAGAAGACAAATCACCAAAATTAAAAATTGAGGATGAATAAATATTCATCGGAAAGAGATTTACTTTTAGATGTGAGGTAATTTTCTTTGGAGAAATACGCGAAAGAAAAGGAGTGAAAGTGCCTGAAGGGAAAAGAAGGAAAAGAAGGAAAAGAAAGAAATAAAGGAGAAGATGAAAGATTGGAAAGAGGAAAGAGGAAACACCTTGTGGATGAAGGGGAGAGGCTCGGATCGAGTCTGGACTCCCATTCATTGATCTCACTCTTTTCCATTTTTACTCTTCTTTATTTAGAGGGCATAAATTGTTAAATCGTTTCAACAGTTGATCTGGAAATCTGGAAATCTGGAAATCTTTTCCAAGAAAATCGATTACATTTTGATAAAACCAAAGTCATAATACTGATTTTGCGAAGAAAAATGCAAAAAAAAGAACTGGGACGAATTGTCCTCGTTTCCTCGTTTCCTATATTTCTTCAGACACACAGTCAAAGCCTTCAAGGCCATTCCCTTCAAACCTTACGCAATCCATGAGATCCCGCATTGATCTCGAAAATCGTTATTACATATTTTCAGTTACTATCATTAGAAAAAGACAGCTATAAAAAAAGATTTACATTCATTAGAGTAGAAGAGAGTTCATTAGCAAAAAAAGCAATGATTTTGGGGAAATGTTAAGTACACTTAGCCAAGTAATATACAGTAATATACAGTGAAGTAATATACAGTTAGTCAGGTTATTGAAAGTTAAAAGACATAGAGAAGATGGAAAAGATGTAGGGTGAAAGAGGAATGGAGTGTGCCAGTTGAATGAGGGTCATCTTCTTCTCTTGTCCCTGGAAGGGTTGTCCATAAAATTCTTTCGAAAATCCATTTTTGAAAGTTGTTTAACCCATTCGAAACCGCAGCGTTTTTTCTTTTTTTTCGTCTACGGACCAAGCCCTTTTTTAACATTTTTGACTCCGAAGCAGTTTATTTATGGTTGGAAAGATGTAAGAGAGTCTCCTACACCATTTATTTTTGATGAAGAAAGATTTGGATTTGACTTCAGTACTTTTCAAGATCCTATCGATTATTGTTCTTATTTTATCGACGACAATATTTTAGTAGGCGAATCTAATAAACATGGAAAAAGGAAAACAAACTGGCAGGATTTCGATGCAAAATCTTTCAAGCTCTTCCTGGCTTCAAATGGGAATCGTCAAATTACCGAGGATTCGTGACTACTGGAGTAGCAGGCCTGGATTAGGAGGATTTTCCCACATGTCCCACATTATGTCAAGAGCAAAATTTGAATCTATTCTTCGCAATCTGCGTTTTTGTGATAATGAACTGGATCCTGCAGGAGATCGGCTTTATAAGATTAGAGCTATTATGGAACATTTCAATGCAAAACCAGAGACTGCATTGATTCCGGGTAAATATGAAATATCTTTTTTGCCCACGTAATTTGTAGATCTGCTACAATTGGAATATACATGTAATGCTGAAAAACAGCAAAGAAAAAAGCAATTAATTGAATGAAAATAGCTCAATTAGCGCTGCAGCGAATAATCGCTGCAGCGGTCCGTTCCTGAGTTTTTGCTGCAGCGATTATTCGCTGCAGAAGTTTCGAATGGGTTAAGAAATAAGGAACGAATGCACATTGTCTATCAACTCATTCTGCTGTCTTTCAAGTCAACTTTTTGCTCTCCAAGTTCGTGAGTACTTTAGAAAGTAAAAGGAAATTTATTTTAACATAAAAGGTAACTAAAAAAAATAAACAACAGAGATTTAAAGGAAAGAAAGATCCTAGAAAAGTGATTGGAGTACAGGAATTGAAAAAATGAATGAAAATGTTTGAGAAAAAGGATAGAAGTCTTTTCTTTGACTTCATTCCATCCTTGTTCCTTCCCTCTTCTTCATTCCCTCCTTCTTCTTCCTTCCCTCCTTTCTTCTTCGATACTTTCCAACTACAAGTCGGAGTCGGAGGTCATTCCGCACCGATGAAAGGCGACCGGTTCTCACCTTTTTTTTCTTTTCTACATTTTCTTCTAAACATCAATTTAAGGTCTTCTTCCAGAAATTTGTTATACACCTTTTGTGCCTTGTGCATTGTCATAAAGACGCTTGCCATTTTTATAAAAGCAGAAAAAAAGCTTTCTGACTGTTCACCTCAAATAAGAAAAGCAAATAAATTTGGAAATAAATAAATCTACAAAATTTATATAAATAATTGAATGAGCGGATCGAGCTTTCAGGACACTTAGAATGTTTGCCCTGAAATGAGCTCAAGTAGGATATTTTGCTCTATTTTCTCCACTTTTTCAGACAAAAAAACTGGTAGATTTAAGGAAATAAAAGATTTTTCGTTAGGAAATAGAAACAAACTTTTAAAAGTTTGTTAGAGAAATGTTTTCAAGTTGGCGATTTCCATGACGATCTTTTGATTACGGTAGTATTGCAAATGACTTACGGTAGAAAAGATGAATTTTTAAGTTGCCCACATTCGTAAGTTAACTTTGGTATGACTGGAGACTACTATTCTATTATATTTATTCAGAAAACTCCTTGAAAGTACAAATTATTTCAATTTCATCCCTTGTTACATCAATTTTATTTTTTTTTGCATTTCTCAATAAATTAGCTTTTATTCTAAATTCTATTATATTTATTTAAAAAAAAAAAAATTTAAAGCATAATTTTGAATAGATGACTATCAAAACTGACATCTAAGATCACATGCGATGGCAGTAGAAGAATAAGGAAAACACAATAAGGAAAACACAATAAGGAAAACACAATAAGGAAAATTCCTTTCAAAGTCCAAAATCGGCTTTTGATCGTTTTAAAACAAGAGTTTAAGGGGGGTGGGACAAATGCGACCTTTTTTTTGCGCACCTGGACATTTGCGCACCTTTTTTTTGCTGGAAAAGGCCTTAGGCAAGGCCGTAGAGCTTCGAAAATTTTTCCGTATAAGGGAATCGTATGCGTGGATTCCGAATTTCGACAAATCGGACCTCGCTGACACGTCAAATTTGGGCTAAAAGGCAAAAACTGCGGAAAAGCGTTAAGTTGCGTAGTTTTTGCCTTTTAACCCAAATTTGACGTGTCAGCGAGGTCTGATTTGTCGAAATTCGGAATCTACGCATACGATTCCCTTCTATGGAAATATTTTCGAAGCTCTACGGCCTTTCCTAAGGCCTTTTCCAGCAAAAAAAAGGTGCGCAAATGTCCAGGTGCGCAAAAAAAAGGTCGCATTTCTCCCACCCCCGAGTTTAAATTGAAATGCACGCGAAAATAATTACCGTATTTTACATGTCTAAAGAAGCGTCGCGTAGTCGTCGTTTCTTCTGCATTAAATCATTTTTTTTACTCGCGAACCTCTAAACCGATTTTGTTCGGGTTTTTTCTTAAAAAATGGCTGTCTCATTTTTCTATTTTTGATTTTGTTTGTTTTTTTCAAAAAATAGAGAAATAAGGCAGCTATTTTTTAGAAAAAAACCCAACAAAATTGGTTCAGAGATTCGCGAGAAAAAAAGAAATGATTTAGCGCGGAAAACAACGACTACGCGACACTTCTCTGTCATAGTGTTAAGAAAAATGCGGTATCTTGTTTTGAAAACCCCAAATTTGCCATCAGAATACCCATATTTGAGAGTGAGAGAGATTTTTGGTGGTTTGTTGACAATTTCAAGGCAAAATCATCTCCAAGAATTGGCTAGAAGATATGGAAAAAAAAAGAAGAAGATAGGAATTAAGAAACGAAACAGAAAAAGGCACTTTTTGAAAGAGAACCGGAAATTTGAGTAAGATATTAAGTAAGATAAAGAAAAGAAAATCGGGTGACTAGTTCCAATCGAGTATCTTGCAGCTCATCGAGGTCGGCGAACAATCCTCGTATTCACTTAGAAATGGATGATCGAGATCACCGCTGAAAACTTTTAAAGTCTTTTTAAAGCTAGTTTTTGATCGATACTGGTGCAAAAGAATGTTGGCTTTAAAAATTGACTCTTAAAATTTCAAGATATCATTTCAATTCAACTAACCGATTTGCTCCTTGTGCCGCGTGAACGGAGAGACCAGGGCCGAAATTTTTCACACACGCACATCGAGTTCCTTTTGCTGTTGGATCAGTGTATTTTCTTGGTACACCAACCTGAAAATTTTCGAATATATAATCATAAGAAGATAGAATTTTAAGATATAATCATTTTATACCGTAACAACTACCGTAAATACTGTAATAGTACCCCACTCCCATAATGACGGTACGGAGTGTTGCGTAGTCTAGCTTTGAACGAGTTTTTCTCGACACTGGCTTATGCTATAATGCGCGCTTTGGTATCAAAAAATACCCCTGAATTTCAGCTATTTTTTGATACCAAAGACGCATTTTTTTGAAAGTACGGGTGCTTTGAAAAAAAATGAAATACTAAAAAACTTTCGCGACTACGCGACTGTACATGGGGGTGGGTTACTATTACAGGATTTACGGCAAATATTTCACAATCTCGACTCACCCAATCCCTCTGTATTCCTCCACTTTTCGTTGAACACCACATTCGACCACCGCTTTCTTTTTTCCATTCCGAGTTGCATGGAGGGAAAACCTGATGAAATGATTGGAAAGTTTACAGTTTTTGATTTTCTTTTCTTTTTTTCTTTCTTTTCTTTCTTTTCTTTTCTTTTCTTTCTTTTCTTTTTCTTTTCTTTCTTTTCTTTTTCTTTTCTTTCTTTTCTTTTTCTTTTCTTTTTCTTTTCTTTACCTCATTTTCTGCAGCTTTTTGTGCTCTCCATTGGGCTGCCACCTCCATTCTCGCTAACACCTAAACTCCAATAATAATAAAGATCTTAAACATAATAAACATAATAAAACATCTTAAATAGTCTTAATATTCTAATATTTTCTGTACTTTTATCGACTTTATAAAGCCCAAATTTTCTTTCCTACTTACATCTTTCAATTCATCAGTCGGATTCCCTTGCGCATCGTAGTAACGACCAGTTACGACGCCGATCAACGTATAGTCTTTCTCGTAAAATGAAACCCAATCTCGGATACCCAACAAGTCATCATGACCTAAATGAATTTAAATCATCTCTATTGTGTTCTAGCTTCTAAAATAGCCATAAAAATTTTTCTTTAATGAAAAATGAAAGATAAAGTATTGATGAGAAACCTAATCCACTCAAATCATCATCATCTAATGAAAACTTAGATATAAAGTATTTATGAGAAACCTAATCCACTCAAATCATCATCATCTAATGAAAACTTAGATATAAAGTATTTATGAGAAACCTAATCCACTCAAATCATCAATGAGACCATTCGGCGTGAAATCCCCAGAGACAAACGCTCGTGATCCATCTTTTCCTGAAAATGATTTTCGAAAAGAGATTTTCCGTATTCAAACCAGCGAAGAATGAATATCCGCCACCCTTTCCATAATGCTTTTTACCTTTGTCGACGTCGTAAACCTAAATTTTTAACGAATTTTTTTCATAAGTCGATCCTCTAGTGGATCCTTGACGTTATCTGTGCTACCCACATTTTACAGACTCCCCAGAGTTTTGAGAGAGTTCAATAGTCTCGAAACCTTTAAATTATCTGTAGCTGATCGTGATCTTGAAGCTCTGATGGATCCTTGACGTTATCTGTGCTACCCACATTTTACATATATTATATCGTGTTTCTTTTTATCGGCCCTTTTCGTGTTATGTGTAATGAATTCATGTGTTTTAATCTTAAATCTAGCGCACTTTATCTCAGGTCCTGAATAAAGTATCTATATAAACTTTTCACGATACCCTTCCAAGAATGGCTAAATAGACGGGTCTTGAGGCTCGAGTCCCATCAAAAAGCAATAGTTGTTCCGGAGTGAACACAGATCGACTCAATCCTGGTGATGAAATCTGAAATCTTTAATTCTTTAATATTCTTTAATATTTTCAAAATTTGAAAATCCTTTTAGTGAGGGTGATTACCGTATTTTCTGTAATAGTAGTGCGCACTACTATTTTTTCAACCCCCCTCCTGCCTGCACTACTATTGGGTTGGGGAGAATGAGTCGGCGCCGAAAATGAAAAAAATGTCTAAAAATTCTATTCGACTTCGTCAAATAATATGCGTTTGATATGAGTAGAATGGTTAACTAATTCTCTACAAAATGACATTTAAAAGAAAATTCAAACAGCGCCTCCGCTCAAGAAAAAGCCATTTTTTCACAAAAACTACAAACTGTGATCTAGAAAAAACCATTGGTGGGATCTTCCTGCAAATTTGGCAACTTAAGTAATTGAATGTGCTCTATCTTTTTTATATAAACACCAAAGAAGGTTTATGTGAAAGAAACTGTTCAAATGATGAGTCGGACTCTTTGCCATTTTAACCAGCTGCGTTTGGAAGTTCATAAACTCCACGAAAGAAAAGCTTTGTGGAATCTCTCAAAAGTGATTTTGTAGAGAAATGGTGGATCCTTTTGATGAAACCAAACGTATGTTTAAAGAAGGCTTTATGTGTGCAAAAAGTCCCTTTAAAGTTTGGCGCCGACTCATTCTCCCCAACCCAATATTATAGACTGCACTACTATTACAGACTGCACTACTATTACAGACTGCACTACTATTACAGACTGCACTACTATTATAGACTGCACTACTATTACAGAAAATACGGTATGTTATTTTTTTGGGGAAAATTTTTGAGAATACTTTTTTCCATTTTGATTGTTTTGCTACACGCACCTGAAAAGCTAGATTTTAGTAACGAGATTTTATTTTTTATTTTATTTTCTATTTTATTTTCTAATTCCCCTTACATCCGCTGTGATTGGAGCTGAATTCTCTTCAACACTTCCACGAGTTTTTCTCGAAAATTTTTCCTTTGTTGTTTCCTGGAAAATGAAATGTTTTGTTTTTGAATAAATAAAACGATATAAAGAAAATGAGCTTTTTTTACCTGTGCTGCATCAACCCAATCTCTAACCAAATCAATCTTTTCCCGCATGTAATCATTCTAGAAATCTTTTCGTTTCCCATTTTTATATCATCGAAAATTTCATACCTCTTCTAATCGATCGAGTAACCAAAAAGTGACATTACTGAAGCCACAATTGTAATAAGAGCTAAGAAATGAGACGAAAGCAATCTGAAAAGAGCAATCTTAATTGATCTAATTGATTTTGTGATAAGATTTCATTATATTGGGTTGAAACAAAAAAATCCGGCTTTTTTTTTTTAATTTTTTTTTTTTAAAAAAAAAAAAAAAAAAATTAAAAAAAAATTTTTTTTTTTTTTTTTTTTTTTTATTTTATTTTTTAAAAAAAAAAAAATATATTCTTTTTTTTTGGAAAAATATAAATTAAAAAAAAAAAAAAAAAAAAAAAATTAAAAAAAATACAACTTATAAAAATTTATACAAAAAATTCAAAAAATATAATTAAAATAATATTTTTTAAATAATTTAAATAAAAATTAAAAAGTAATATTTAAGGGTATTATTATTTTTATAAAAAAAAAAAAAAAAACAAAGCGAAACCCAAACAATAAAAAAAAAAAAAAAAAAAAAAAAAAAAAAAAAAAAAAAAAAAAAAAAAAAAAAAAAAAAAAAAAAAAAAAAAAAAAAAAAAAAAAAAAAAAAAAAAAAAAAAAAAAAAAAAAAAAAAAAAAAAAAAAAAAAAAAAAAAAAAAAAAAAAAAAAAAAAAAAAAAATATTAGTTTTTAGTTTTTAGGTTTTAGGTTTAGATTAATAACGAGAACGAGATTTTGTAGAAACGAGAGCAATTAAGAGCCCTCTTAATTCATCTAATTGATTTTCAATTCAAAAACCATTACAGATTTTTTTAACATCCTTTCTAACAAACCTGACAAGCAATGTATATCAATCCAGTAGTATAGAGAGTGCTTCGGACATGCACCCCTCCATTGCCAGGCATAATTCACCCTAAAAAATGAAATCTTATCACAAAGGCAAAAAGATTTGAGCGATAAGTAGAAAATGGCGAGAAAGACAAGGGTGAAGTCTATCTCGGAGTGACGGTCGAGAAGGGGAGAAGTTGGGCAGAGATTAGAAAAGAAAGGCAAGGGAAGGAAGGGGAAGAAGGGAAAGAAGGGAAGAGGGAAAGAAGGGAAAGAAGGGAAAGAAGGGAATGAATGGGGAGACAGGTCATTGATCGACTCCTTTATCCCTAAGCGATCCCCCTCGAAATGTTTCTCTTTCTCTCGACCCTTTCCCACACTCTAATCACTCATCTATACTCTAAGAAATCTCTACTCAACAAATCTAACTCAATTTTTTTCTTTTCGTAAGTAAACATAGGCTATTTTGAGAAACCAATAAACGATTTAAGACAATATTTCTTAAAATTTATTTCAAAAATGAACAATCAAAGTGAACACAAAATTTTGCTCACATTTTTATGTACAAATTTGGTATTATATGGAAAAATGGGGGAAAATGAATTGTAAGAGATGAAAGTTCTTTTTTTTTTTGCAATAAAATTTGCAGAAAGAATCACAGAAGCATAAAAAAAAAATGAAAAAATACAGGGTGCGGCAAAAGTTCAGACACTTTTTGTAAACGGGCAGTTTGACTTGGAAAAAGCGCGATTTTTGAAAAACTAACACCGGCTTATAAAAATTCAGATATTTTTACCCCCTAATATACTTTTTTTTTACACAAAAATTGCCATCTAAACAACCTTTTGATGAGGATGTTTAAAGGTCGTTACAGCAGTTTTTTTTTTTTTTGCTTTTGAGATTTGGGTGCCCTTCGTAGGATCGCTTGAAAATCTTTCGTTTTTGAGATATAAAATTTTTTGTGTGGCTTGTTTTTGAAGAAAGAAAAAAACTCAGTTCTATCAAATGGTAACAGGAGTTTTTGGAAAAAATTTCATTCTGCAAAGTTTAAGTCAACTTTCGCAAAAATCTTCAGCGATCAGACCGGGATATAAAAAAATTCTCGTCAAAAAGTTATTGAGATTTGAAATCTTTTTATGAAAATGGCTATATTGGGGTGAAATTATCGAAATTTTCAGAATCCGGCGTTAGTTTTTTTGAAATTCACGGGTTTTTGAAGCCAAAAATTATTAGCCAAAAATTACTGCTTACAATTACAAAAAAGTGTCAGAACTTTTGCCGCACCCTGTAGATCTAGAGCACAAGAAAACATGCTTTTTCGATGTCGTTTACCTGATTTTTGATTGAAATTTAATTCGATTAGAGTTAGAAAAGAAAAACAAAACAACAAAAAACAAAAGAAAACAAAAGAAAACAAAAGAAAACAAAGGAAACTTGAGAGAAAATGTCTGACAGTTTAACCTGATGATTTCACTGTTTTCTCTCAGACTTTAAATGCTAATTTTAGTACCATAAGATTAAGAGTTTAGAAGAATAAATTTAAAAACAAAATCAGGACAAATCTAGAATTCTATAGCACATTTGTGAGCATTGGTGATGTGATATGATTTTGTTTGAATCAAAAAAAAAAATCATGGTTGAATCAAAAAAACAAATGGAATTTTTGGTTTTAATAACCATTAACATTTGATATTGATTACTCTAATAGAACTAGAGTATTGATATAATATTGGGTTGGTCAATTGAAAACTGCCGGCTATTGTCATATGTTTGAGTTTGAGCTTTGAGACAAGTGTGAGCCTCGAAAAGTGGAGGACTGGAGATGTCCCAGTTTGAGCACTTTCTTCAAAAGAAACCCATTTTGGTGTCAATGGAAAAGTTGTAGAGAATCAAAAATCAAGCTTTTATCCAAATTTTCAGAACGATTCAAAAACTGGTTTTCAAGGAATGCCAAATTTAAGAAAGAAATGCCAAATTTTCACAAAACTTGCATTTTAAGCGAAACTACTAAGTGTATCTTTTTGGAAATTTGGCTATAAGCCTAATTTTTGATTCTCTACAACTTTTCTATTGGCACCAAAATGGGTTTCTTTTGAAGAAAGTGCTCAAACTGGGACATCTCCAGTCCTCCACTTTTGAGTCTTACACTTGTCTCACAAACAAACCAAAATCCTACTAGAATCCAAAATCCAAAAGAGGAATCCGCAAATTGCCTGTAAAATAGGCAGACGTCGTCAATAATAATGGAAATTATTTGGAATGAATTGATGGTTTTATGTTCAATAAATTTTAGTTCAAAGTCCGGCAGTTTTCAATTCACCAGCCCAATAATATCTTCAAAACAATTGTTTAGAAAATGTAGTGCCTAATCATTTGGAGTTTCTTGAGAAAAGAGAGCCCACAACTCGTCCACTGTTTTCAAGAAGACAATGACAGCGGTGAGATTATCTGATGATCCCTCATCTTTTGCCGCCGCACACAACGCTCCAGCGATCCCTTGATACTCTAAAAGGGTTTATTTTTTGAAATCTCTATTTTATATTATCTCTATTTTATATTATCTCTATATTATTTACCTGTTGACTCATGGCTTTCCACATATTTTTGAATAGTTTCATAGATTTGTGCACTTGTTAGAACATCGCTTACTCCATCACAAGCAAGTATCACAAGGTATTCACCGCCATCTCTCTCCATCTTTAACATATCTGCATCAGAAATGATCATTGGACGACCGGCAATGTCACCTGAACATTTTGTTACAATATTGTGACTTTAAAAAATACCAAGTGATCGAGTAAGATTGAGAATTCCATTGACTCGGTACTCTCCTTGCAACCAAACCAATATTCCACCAGCTGCTTCCACCCGTTTTGCTTCAGACTATTGCAAATGTATAAAGAAATTTAAGTTAATTTAAGTTAACCCACCTCTTCACTAGGTGAATGATCTTTTGTGACTTTTGTGACTTCAGTCGATCGCATCAAATAACCAGCTGAATCACCGACCCAACCATAGCAAATCTCCTGAAATCTCTCGCATTTTTAGCTTCTTTTTAAAGTCGATATGCTGATATCTTGCTCGATAACGAAAATAAATTCTTGTTACCTTTTCATCAACTGCTACACAAACAGCCGTACTTCCACTTTTCCAATGCTCTTTCTTACATCGAATTGCTACTCTTCGATCTAAAAACAAGGAGAAATGAAAAAAATGCTTGTGGAAAACTCGTCCCAACCAAGTTCTTCAAGACTTTGCTTTAGCTTGTCAAAGAGTGCGCCTTGTGTTTCATGGAAAACATCTGGGAGATGAGCAGCTGCGTAAATAGCCACTTCTGCGCCTCCATGTCCATCAAAAACCCCAAAAAGACCCGTTCCATCTGGAAAAACTTTTGCATTCTGAAGTTTTCTTTATAAAGTTCAAAATATCAATAATTATATCAATTTCTCAAGTTTACCATTCTTTCCACCTAACAACTCCATCGTAGGAATGGAAATATGCCGATCTTCCATCTTTTGCCGTCGATTCCGATCTGCTGCTACAGAATAGCGATACTGGGATAGACCGGGCAGATTTTCTAAAAAATAAAAGTTGAACACGCCGGGAATACAAAATAGTCGGCACCGAGATTCGAACCCTCGACCTCCCGAATACCGCGCGAGCCCTCTACCAATGAGCTACACCAACACGTTATCCCCCCGCCGCCAGGCTAGGGCCTTATTCAATACTGAAATTTCCCCGCGTTCCCTTTCTTTAACTCACCGGCAACATGAATTTCCCCATTCAAAACGGAACTCAAAAAAGCGGGAATTGCAGCCACCACCTTTCGACACCAAACAGAAGCATCAATTGAATCATATTCATCATCCTGAAAACCATTTATTTATTTTAGCTAATTCTTAATTTAAACCTTAAATGGTACAGAAACAGTTCGAAGTTCTTCACTCGAAGCATGCGAATCGACGAAAGCTCTCGCCAAAAGAAAAGCGCTCAAATGGGGTAAACCTCTGAAATTCAAAACAAACTGTAAGCTTTTCTTAAACAGATTTAGTTATCAAAAATAGATAAGTTATCGAAATTTTAGAGTTTAAATAAGAATTACTGTTGAACGAGATTTTCAGCGACAAGATGTGCGGCATCACCACGCGCATCATGGGCACTCGTTCCAATAAATGGAGGACGGAAACGAATCACTGGAGCGCCTAGGATTCGGAAATCATTTGAAAATTTCACAATTCACGAAGCAATATTTAACTAAAAACAAACTAGCTTGAGCCTCGGGATTTGGCGGTGGTTGAGGGTTGACGAGCGGTCGAATCTGAGCAATGATTGTGTCCTCATCATCGCCCGTCTCAGCCATTCAAAAAAACGCCTTAAATTTTGTTAAATTTAAACTTAAACTAGATTTCAATACACTAGATCTTTAGAAAGTAAATGAACAGAAAAAAAGAGTTGCACAAGAGTTGCAAACTTTAAAACAAGAAGAAGAAAAAGAAGAAGAAGAAGAAGAAGAAGAAGGAAGAAGAGAAAGAAGAGGGAGAAGGAAAAAAGGAAAAAAAAAAGAAAAAAAAAGAAAAAAAAAAAGAAGAAGAAGAAAAAAAAAAGAAATGAAGTTGGTGAAATGAAAAAGATGAAACGATCAATAAACTTTTACAAAGTTTCTTTGCTAATCTCCGGAAAGTAAAGTTATTTCTCGGGGGGTGTGTGCAATGCAAGCGGTCGAATCTGAGCAATGATTGTGTCCTCATCATCGCCCGTCTCAGCCATTCAAAAAAACGCCTTAAGTTTTGTTAAATTTAAACTTAAACTAGATTTCAATACAGTAAATGTAAATGAACAGAAAAAAAAGAGTTGCATAGGAGTTAAAAACATTAAAACAAGAAGAAGAAGAAGAAGAAGAAAAAGAAGAAGAAAAAGAAGAAGAAGAAATGCAGTTGATGAAATGAAAAAGATGAAACGATCAATAAAACTTTTACAAAGTTTCTTTGCTAATCTCCGGAAAGTAAAGTTATTTCTCGGGGGGTGTGTGCAATTATGAATAAGAGAGGATATTCGGCTGTAGGTGAAATGAGGACATTTCGGGGAAGGGAAAACAGAAAAGATGAGGGGGGAAAAGGTGTAGAGAAAAGAAAATCTTATGAAGAAAGGGGGGGGAAAGAAAAAGAACAAGACATTCCTCTGTACATCTTGTCGGTCTGTCTTTTTGTCCACTTTTCCCCTTATTTCTCGCCTCTTTTCCCTTTTTATTACCCCCTTTTTCCCCGTTTCCCACCAATTAATTCCAATAGATTTGTCAGAAAAATTTGTTTTGTGAAAATTTGTTTTTTAATCTTTAGAATTAATCAGAAATGTCAAAATTTTACAATTTTAAATTTTAAATGTGAAAATGAGAAAATGAAATTGAAATTCTTTATTCAGCACCAATCAAAATGATAATTAAAAGCGTTACGGAAAAGCTCTCAAAACGAAGAGACGTTGATCAAGAGTTGGACCTAAAAAAGTTCTAAAGTGCATTTATGTGCATAAATAAATATTAGCTTAGAAGTTTTTTAAAAGTTTATTTCTTTATAGAGATATTTTGAATGTTTTGAAGAGGAGAAGCAGTGAAATCGAAGAATTTTAAAGGCAATCCACGAAAAAAGAACCAAAAATAAATAATTTCTTGACTGATTACTGATTCTAATTGTATTATACAGTACTGGACAATGAAATATGATATTTGAAAAACGATCGTCACTTTCGCGCGTCTGTAACTCCCTTGTCTTTGAGTTTAAACTATTGGTGTTATACATTTTCTGAAAGCTCTTTTCAAGGGCTACACAATGGTAATATTAATATTTAGAAATACGGTAAAGACAACGGAGTTACCGACACGAGAAAGTGACGATCTTTTTTCAAATATGATATTTCATTGTCCAGTAGTGTACATTATATTATAATTATATCTAATTGTATTATTAAAGATTAGTATTATTTTGTTATTTATTTGTTGGTTACTGTAAAATGCATGAAGTCATGCTAATTTCCACCTACCGTATTTTCTCTAATAGTAGTGCACCCGGCCGAGCCGAGTTGATGACGATTTTACGATTTCCAAGTTTTCTCAGAAGCTCAACACTCAAATCCCCACTAGATCTCATCGTCAGCTACATTTTCCGACCCCACATCGATAGGTTCTGATAAGCGGTTCTCGAGATTTCGAGGAATTTAGACAACGCTCAAGGTGCATGACTATTAGAGAAAATACGGTAGTCGTGGCGCAGCCGGGAGCGGGCATCTCTACGGCCCACACGATTCGGGTTTGACCTATCACTACTGCCAGTCAACTTCCAATTTTTATTTTAAATGGCACAATTACAATAGATTCTAAGGTTTTCTAGGCGACGCTCAGGATGCACTACTATTAGAGAAAATACGGTATCAAAGCCTATAATTTTAGCCCATCAAGCAATTCGAACATTTTAAGAATATTAAAGAATCTAGAAAAAGATAATATTTCTGATAAGCGGTTCTCGAGATTTCGAGCAACTTAGGCAAAGTCTTTTTTGTCTTTCGTTTTGTACAAACCTTCAGCGAGCAAATTGACCTCTTCTCTGAGCCATCTTTTGTGCATTTCATTGTTCATCTCATCACTTCGAATCAACAATTGCTTTGCCACCTCGCACGCCAAAAACTCACGACGAGTCTTCAACAAATCACTAAACAATTTTTATATGTTTATTTTCTTAAAAACATTTTATTGTTTAATAATGTTTACGTAATCTTTTTCTCTTTTCCCTCTCGATTTTCTCTCTCTTTTCGTTTTTTCTTCTTCTTTAAATATTTTGATAATGACTCAGCTCAAAAAAAGACTTTACTGTAAAGAAATTGAAAAGCTTTTTGCGTAAATTCTTAAAACTTTCATACCAAATAATCGGATTTGCCCATTCCTTAAGGAGTGCCAAGTCGTAAGCAATAAATAACATTACAATCTGAATTCAAACCATTAAGAAAAACGGGGTAGGCTAGTTTCCGCAACTTTTTTTGCGCAACAGGGTCATTTGCGCAACTGGATCGTTTGCGCAACTCACCATAACTTTCTTCTAAGTGGGCTAATCTTTATGATTTTGATTTCATTTTGTTGCACTTATTGAGATCTACAAAATGACATCAAAATCATAAAGATTGGCTTACGTAGAAGAAAGTTATGCCGAGTTGCGCAAAAAAAAGTTGCGGAAACTAGCCTACCCCAGAAAAACATTAAAATATTAGTATTAGAATATTAGAAACAAAAACAAAAAAGATTATCAGTTTACATATATAAAAGAATACTTTGATCACCTCTTGATAAATATTGTTTGCCGAAGCGTCGTCTCTCATTAAAACACGAAAGCAAAAATCGAGCGCTTCTTTGTAACGACTTTTGCTGATCGTAAAGAAATCACATCTTCTGTAATATTTAGAAATATTTAGGAATGGGATTCAGTATTATACCTAAAAAAGTTTCTGAAAAAGAGATCAAAACCCTTGAGAAATGGATAAGGATCGTCGGCACCAAGCTAAAAATATCAAATTTTGAATTTCAGTTTTTTTTTCTCAAACCTCCAAACGAACGACACAAGCCAATTGAAAACCCGGTCCACCTAGATTTTTTTGAAAATTTAACTATATTTTGCGTACAGTTGCGTAGTCATTACTGTTTTACTGATAATCAAAGATAAACTAAACTACCGTATTTTCTCTAATAGTAATGCACCCTGAGCTTCGCCTAAATTCCTCGAAATCTCGTGAACCGCTTATCAGAACCTATCGATGTGGGGTCGGAAAATGTAGCTGACGATGAGATCTAGTGGGGGATTTGAGTATTGAGCTTCTGGGAAAACTTTGGAAGCCGTAAATCGTCACCAACTCGGCTCGCCGGGGTGCACTACTATTAGAGAAAATACGGTACTTGAGAAGGGATGACAAATTCTGTGAGAATAAAGATAAACTAAACAACCGTATTTTCTCTAATATTAGTGCACCCTGAGCGTCGCCTAAATTCCTCGAAATCTCGAGAACCGCTTATCAGAACCTATCGATGTGGGGTCGGAAAATGTAGCTGACGATGAGATCTTGTGGGGGATTTGAGTATTGAGCTTCTGGGAAAACTTTGGAAGCCGTAAAATCGTCACCAACTCGGCTCGCCGGGGTGCACTACTATTAGAGAAAACACGGTCTTACAACTAATGTGATAGCTCTCCTCTCGAAAACTACTATAAACTTATCGAGAACTTTCTACAAAATGCATAACAAAAGTCTTTAGAAGCTTGAGTTAACATAAAAATGACAAGTCATCAGTACAGCCTACCGGAATCTGTTAAAAAAGATTTTCAAATTACTAGGCATTGCTGCTTCGTTCCTCAAGACACGAGCCATGAAACTTTCCATTTTCGCTTCACTTTTCTCTTCAATAATATGTGAAATGCCTTGTTTAAGGAGATCAGCAGACCAAGTTGGATGTTGAGCTACCAAATTCTAAAAAAAAAATCATTGAATAAACTAATTTTGATCAAAAATACCTTGCACCAAATTATCAACAACTCGTCAGACACCCATCCACCTCGATGAAGACTCACTTTTCTTGGAGGTGGCTCTGGGATATCTGTAATAAAGCTTTTACAATTACAATTAGATTAATAATAATTTTTCTTAGAAATATTTATTACTTCTTTAACACGTTGACGACAATGGCGTTTTTGCACAAACAATCGCATGGGACAACGTTGTTTTTTTTCGACAAAAAATGTCACCTGACATCAGGTGACAATGTCCCAGGCGAACGAATATGTGTCAGACAGCATCAGGTGACAATGCCGTCAACGTGTTAAGAAGATCGTTAAGAAGATCAATTTTTCTTACTTTTTTGTTGAAGAGCTGGGCTTGCTGTGCGTCGTGGTGGCACAGGTGGTTTCCATTCTGTATTTGGTAAAGATCGTCGATGAAGTAAACGATCTACAAGCTTTATTTTTAGATTTTAAAATTAAACCTAACCTCTTGCCTTTTCTTCATCAACTAATGGCTTATTACGAAGTTTCGGAATATCATCATTCCATCCTAATCTTGGCGCTATGACAGCTCGATGCTGTGGAATCGGGGCTCGTAATGGAGGAGTTGGCTAAAAACAACATTGTACTTTTAACTAATGTTATTTATTCTATTCTAGACTCATTCAGACCCATCCAGACCCATCCAGACCCATCCAGACCCATCCAGACCCATCCAGACCCATCCAGACCCATCCAGACCCATCCAGACCCATCCAGACCCATCCAGACCCATCCAGACCCATCCAGACCCATCCAGACCCATTCAGACCCATCCAGACCCATCCAGGCCCATCCAGACCCATCCAGACCCATCCAGACACATCCAGACCCATCCAGACCCATCCAGACCCATCCAGACCCATCCAGACCCATCCAGACCCATCCAGACCCATCCAGACCCATCCAGACCCATCCAGACCCATCCAGACCCATCCAGACCCATCCAGACTCATCCAGACCCATCCAGACTCATCCAGACCCATCCAGACCCATCCAGACCCATCCAGGCCCATATCTGCCATAAAATTGTCGCCTTTTTATGTCCATTTCATACCTTTCTCCATTCTCTAATCCTTTTTCTAAACGATACAGCTGTTCAATCTCATAAGCTAGATCATAATATTTTCAATAACTAACTGCCAATCGAACTGGAGTAAGCCTTGGCTCAAACTCTGACGATTTCTCCAAGAATCCGCTATCGTCTTCCGATTTTTGTGATTCCTAAATTCTTAATAAAAGTTTGTTTCAAATTTTTGAAACTTTTGATGTTCCTGGTTTTGCATCAAGATTTTCAGACTCAATCTCAGCAAACTTTTCCACATTTATATAGCGATGAATAAACTAAAAAAAATTGAAACTAAAAGAGGAAACTTTGAAAATTACAAACAGCTGCCTTTAGCTCAGTGATAAACGGTTGCTTGTTGTTCATTTGTTCTCGACTCTCGTCAATTTCCATCTCTTTTTTAGCAATTATTGTTTCATCGTCTTTATTACTAAAGTTTTTGCTTATATATAAAGATAAAGATATAGCTAAAGTATTCAACCTGAGACTCATCGGTGTCGGTGTCACTTCTTCGTCTTCTTCTATTGGTGAACGGAGTGGAGTGAATGACTGAAATTTCAAAATTTCAAGATTACCATATAAATATAAAGCTTATAAAGCTACCGGTTTATCAATCTTTTTATTTGCAAGTTCTTCAGCGCTTGTCGATCTTCGCAATAGAGGAGTCCCATTGAAAACTTGTTGCAATTGCTCGAATTTCGTTTTTCCCAATACAACAGAAGCTACACTTGTCACTGGTGGCTTTTCTTTCTGCTGATCAAATAAAATTGATGAATAAAACAAGATTGAGTTTACCTTTGGTTTCATTGTTGCTATTAGATTGAGATCCGAGTCATCCATTGATCCAAAGGGAAGTTTTGGTTCGGGTGAATTCGGGTCATCGATTGGGTCCATTAGGAAAAGATCATAGAATTGTGATTCTTTTATTTCCAAGATTTCCTTTAACGCATCTGTTGCTGTCGGTCGTTTCTCAAGTTCTCGAGAGCAGCAACTGCAAAGGAAAATTGTCTTTCTATTTCAGTGTTTATCCTTACCGAGTTATGAGATCAGCGAGCCGATCTCTGCATTTCGGCTTTTCCAACGGATCACCATAACAAATTCGAAAGACAAGGGTTGCATGAATAGCTTTTGGACCTGAGTAGACGATTCTGAAAGTTGGGAAAGTTTGGGAAAGTTTTAGACTTTCAATTTCAGCTTCTGGCAAATCAATGTATTGGGTTGGTGGAAAAGTCGTTTCCGATTTTTTGGGAGAGTACCTTAAAGTTGTCGAATTTTGACGTTTTATAGCTCATCCTAAAGCTGAATTCAAGACGGATCGATTGGTAAAAACCGTTTTTGTGCGAACTTTGGCTGGACAACTTTTTTTAAAAGCAAAAACGAAGGAAAATCGCGAAAAGCGGCGGAAAGGCTATTGATCTGAGGGTGGCTGGTTCGACTTCCACCGGTGACAATATTTTTCAAAAATTTTTTGCTAAAATTTTCAAAAATTCAAAAGATTCTGAAAATGCGTGTCTAGGGGTTATTTTTGGCGCCGATCACGAAACACATGTTTTTAGCCTAGGTTTCTGCACGGAAAACTAACGAAACGTGAAAACAGCCATTTTTTGGCTTTTGGCTCTGCCGCCCTTTACTAAAATAGCTGTAAAAACTTTTCGAAAAGAGATATCTCAAAACGGTTCTTACCAATCGATCCGTCTTGAATTCAGCTTTAGGATGAGCTATAAAACGTCAAAATTCGACAACTTTAAGGTACTCTCCCAAAAAATCGGAAACGACTTTTCCACCAACCCAATAAATAGGATTTGCTTCTGTGCTGTATCAATATCAAATCAAAGCGATCAAATCAAAGCGAGGTTATTTTTAGGATTCTTTTAAAGCTGGAAACCTTCTCTCAATCGTTTCCCACAAAACAAGACCAGCTGCATACAGATCACTCGCGTGAGTGAACTAAAGTGAGCTTTTGTGCTTTCTTTTTCTTGTTTCCTTCTACCAAATGTTGTCCCTCGATATAGCCAAGTGCTTCTGGTGGGGTATATCTCAATGTCCCCACTACACCATAGCTAAAATCTTTTTTATTCTTTAATTTCCCCCCTCATTCTACTCACCCTGAATATTCAGAAGCTTCAACTTTTGATAAACCGAAATCACAAAGTTTCATTTGATACAAATGTCCCAATAAGATACTAGAAAAGATATTTTTTAAGTCCTTTTTTTTCATTTTTCATTCAAACTTTGACGGCTTGATATCACGATGGAAAACACGCTTTTCTTGAAGATATGTAAGAGCACCGAAAAGCTGTGATCCCCAATCAATCACTGTTGAAATCGAATAACATTTCTCACTATTTTTAATAACTAAATTGAAGTAAAAAATAAATCTCTCTTGCTTTAAAAAATACAATTTTTAACATCGCCCCTCTCACAAAATTCGGTGACAATGTTTACGAGAGCTCCTTCATCCGAATGAAAAACATCAATGTATTCGACGACATTTGGATGTGAAAGCTCTTTCAAGATATTCACTTCACGCCGTAAACTTCTTGGATGATCCGCTGCTTGGAGACATTTCACAGCTACGGTTCTGAAAAATCGTATTTACAATTTTCTTTTTTTGAAAAACAGCTATTTTAAGAAAAATTTGATAAGATTTATTTAGGTAATTTGTTATTTTTTAACAATTTGTTTGGTAATTTGTTAACAAAAATTTGTTTATGACTTTATCTTACTGTTTATGACTTTATCTGACCGTTTATGACTTTATCTGACTGTTTATGACTTTATCTGACTGTTTATGACTTTATCTTACTGTTTATGACTTTATCAGAAACAAACAAACAAACCTTCCATTAATTTGCTGCTTAACAACTGTTCCAAAGCCTCCATGTCCGATCACGTCACGAGACATACAATATTTGATCGGAAAATTTAAAAAGATTAAGTCTATCTTTAGTTAAAAATCAAGAGAATCAAGAGAATCAAGATCGATTGAGGGAAAAAAAAACGAAAAAAAAAGATGGTTACGTGAGTTGAGTCAGAACCTCTTTTGACTTCTTATCTCTTTGCGAAAAGGCGACGAGTCTCAAAATGCTCGCAAATTCATCTTTTTCCTATCACAAGAACTTGAGAAAGCTCTAAATTTGACAATAAAAAAGATATGTTGAAAAGTAAAAGATTTGATTCAATTTGATTTAAGTTTTTTTTGATAAAAGATTGTTGAAAACGCTAATGAATTAGCATTAGCTAGAAGAATTTTGTTACTGCCAAAAATATGAAACGATTTAGATTAAAGTACAGATCATTCTACAGTAATCTCTGGGTGAATGTCTTTTCGTTCTTTTCTTTAGATTTTCTAACTGACTATGAGCTTGACTTACAGCTCTAGAGGCTAAGTCAACAATCAAGGCCAACTTCTCGACCAATCCTGTAGAAAAGCTTGATCTGAAGCAAGCCTAGCACTGCTTTAAATCGATTTAAATTAAAATCAAATCAATTGATTGCCAATACGAAGATTCAACTCTACGATTCTCATCGGTCAATAGATTTTACAAAATTTTATAAAGCTTCTAGATCTTGCTTCTAGGCTTCTAGAGCTTCTAGAGCTTCTAGAGCACAGAGCTTCTAGAGCTTCTAGAGCTTCTAGAGCTTCTAGAGCTTCTAGAGCTTCTAGAGCTTCTAGAGCTTCTAGAGCTTCTAGAGCACAGAGCTTCTAGAGCTTCTAGAGCTTCTAGAGCACAGAGCTTCTAGAGCTTCTAGAGCACAGAGCTTCTAGAGCTTCTAGAGCTTCTAGAGCTTCTAGAGCACAGAGCTTCTAGAGCTTCTAGAGCTTCTAGATCTTCTAGAGCTTCTACAGCTTCTAGAGCTTCTACAGAGCTACAACTACATCTACATCTACATCTACAGCTACAGCTCATTAGACCACCCATCGCATCGTCAAAGACCGAACTTCGACACCAAACTTTCACAAGAATCCCTATCAAAATTTGAAAAGAAAATGAATCACATGATTTCTTTGTGTGACTCATCCTCCCATCCAACGTCATCACAGCTTTTATCAGTCGTTTCTCTCTACGTATAAAATAACCCCGAAAAGTGCTCAGCAAACAGTCAGCCCTTTCCTTCGCTTCTCAATTTCATTCCTTTTCCCTCTTCCACTTCAAACCTTTCTTACTGTACCTGAAATTGAATAATTTCATTTCCATTTTCAGTTCTCTACTTTAAAATGTCGTACCCATACGGATATCCCTATGCTAATGGAGCCTATATTGCCCCGCCAGCTTACACTGCCTATCCAGCTGTTCCAACTGTTCTTCCAGCGCCTGTCGGTGAGTGAAAAGTTGTTTTCAAATAATTTTCAAATAGTCTACAGCTTTTGTTAGTTAATATCGAAAATAGAAAATAAAATACAATACAATGTTTTTTTATTTCAGTGCCAGTTATGCAACCGACTGTCGTAGTGGCTGACATGCATCACCCCCACCACCACCATCATCACTCTTTCCTCGGCGAGGTTCTTCACCACGGATTTGGTCATCACCATCACCATGGTTTGTAAAAGTTTTCGAAAAGCTTAACTATTCAACTTTGATGCACAAGATTTAACTATTGATTTAGGATACCACCATCATCATCATTGTTAAAAGATTTCTTTGACATTTCTTCATAAATATGATCTTCAAATAAATCGGGTTCAAACAATCAATGAAATTGCATGACATCAACAATGACACAGAGAATTTAAGAGTTATCTGTAAGAGTTATCTATAAGAGTTATCTGTAAGAGTTATCTGTAAGAACTATCTGTAAGAACTATCTGTAAGAGTTATCTGTAAGAGCTATCTGTAAGAGTTATCTGTAAGAACTATCTGTAAGAGTTATCTGTAAGAACTATCTATAAGAGTTATCTGTAAGAGTTATCTGTAAGAGTTATCTGTAAGAGTTATCTGCAAGAACTATCTGTAAGAACTATCTGTAAGAGTTATCTGTAAGAGCTATCTGTAAGAGCTATCTGTAAGAGTTATCTGTAAGAACTATCTGTAAGAGCTATCTGTAAGAGTTATCTGTAAGAACTATCTGTAAGAGTTATCTGTAAGAACTATCTGTAAGAGTTATCTGTAAGAGTTCTCAAAGAGTCACGCGGTAAACCTTCTCTGAATTTGTAATGACAAATCTTCTCAAGAGAACAAAAAAAAACTCGTTCTTTCAAATCCTCGAAGAAAACATTGAGGGTTGAAAAGTGTTTGTGAAGGAAAGATTTCCTTTAGAGACTCTCAACCCTGTGTACATAATACCATTCAAGGGTTCTGCATAATCACGCCCCAAAAAAAAACTCAGACCCTCAAACCGTTGATTTCAACTTTCGTGGAAATTGACAACTCTATGATGAAGCTGATCTTTGCATTAATATCACTTCAAACCGTTGTCACTTATCCTTTATGCACGACGAACACTCAATGCCAACCTGGCTTTGAATGCCTACCCATTGGCAGCTTTCATACTTGTCAACCATGTCATGTTCATCATTGTAGTTCGGTAAGAATCGGTATTCTAAGAGATTGAAAATATTATTAGAGTGATAGCTGCCAAACGAATCTTGATTGTCCTGCAAACTATCAATGTGCGATCATGGATGAAACGGGACGGAAAGCGTGCTTGGTTTGTGGATTCTAGGGAAAAAGAACCAATGATCTAGCCGGTGAATTGAACCCTTGATCTCTCAATTAATATACAAGACTCCAGTCGGCCATAAACGACTCGTTAAGGGTATATGAAACTTTAACAGGAAATGGCGCCTCCACTTCCAATCTCGATCCCCCGACCACTCTCCTGTCGAAGAGATTCCGACTGTCCGTTTGGATCATTGTGTCAAATGGATCTCTCTGGGGTTTCACAGTGTCAAGTAAATTCTTTATTTTTACTTTTCTTACTCATTTCCAGATTCCCATTGTGTCAAATGGTTGTGTTTACAATACAGATTGTCGAGGGAATCAAGTGTGCGTTCAAAATGATAATGGATTGCGGAGATGCTTGGTTTGATTGAAAGTTTGATTGAAAGTTAGACATCAAGATTTCAGGAAGCCCCAATTGTTCAGTCTCCGCCTTGCTCTATGAGTCAATGGTGTGAATCAGGATATTTATGTCAAGTCAACGAAAAACCTATGTGCATCACGGTAGTCAATATAATATAAAAAGTACAATTGTACAATTATTAGGCGAACTGTGTCTCAACGAGTGATTGTCCAATTGGAAAATCCTGTGTTCAGGGATTTAATCAAAAGACTTGCATGGTTTTGGTTGTTATTTGAAAATTGAAAAATTGATTTGTTAGGATAATATCAGTGAGCCACAGAGAGAACATCACAATGGATGTCGTGTTGATTCACAATGCAAATCGGGTTTCTCTTGTACAGTCAATGGACAAAGGCTATGTACTGAGGTGAAAATATTGTCAATGACATCAATAGCTTTTAAATTTATCATCACAATGTATCACTTGTTCTTTTAGAATCCCCCAGGTATTCAACGAGGCGATGGTGGTGTAAGATTTGGACGATGGTGGTGTAAGATCTTTTACAACAATTACGCTAGAAATAAAACCGAATATAAAAACGAATGTTAAGCCAAATATAAAGCTAAATATGAAGCCAAATATTAAACCAAATATTAAATCAAATATAGAGCCAAATATTAAACCGAATATTAAACCAAATATTAAACCAAATATAGAGCCAAATATTAAACCAAATATAAAGCCAAATATTAAACCGAATATTAAACCAAATACTACCTTATCAAATTACTATCTTACTATCAAATTACTATCTTACTATCAAATTACTATCAAATTACTATCTTACTATCAAATTACTATCAAATTACTATCAAATTACTATCAAATTACTATCAAATTACTATCAAATTACTATCAAATTACTATCAAATTACTATCAAATTACTATCAAATTACTATCAAATTACTATCAAATTACTATCTATCAAATATTAAACCAAATCTATCAAATTACTATCTTATCAAATTACATATCAAATAATTATTAAGATTTAATCTACAAAACTGAATTCAGCTCCGTGCACCCGACGATCGGATTGTGTCTCGGATCTCTCTTGCTACACGACGCTCAAAAATCGGAAACTTTGCGCTGCAGTTTCTTGTGAGAATTACTAACAACTACAACTGATTTTTATAGATCTTCCCTATATTTTTTCAGTGTAACAAGTGTGTGGAAACTTTTCTACACTCTATCCATAATCTGCAAAGCATTTAGCTCATTCTTGCATATCCGATAACGATTGTCAGACTGGTTCTTGTCTTCTCGATCATTTGAGCGATGTGCTCGGCTACTGCTCAAAACAGCCGCTCACTCAAATAAAAGAAGAGGTTAATTTTCAAAAAGATCAATTAGTTTTTTTTAATATTTTAGCTTTTCTATGATGCTCAGCGGAGAGGCTACAAAAACTACAAAAACAAAAAATAAAATTTTAAACGATTTGTCCGGACATAAAAGCTAACGTTTATTTCTTTCTCTACAATAAATAGAATTTAAAAGCGAGTGATATGGTTTATTTGGTGAAAGCACGAGCCTGAGAAAGCATACACGAGGATTCTCCAGTGGATTCATCTTTGAGCTCATATTGCAGCTGATACGGTGTGTTGTCTTTCAAGAGACGAATCACTGACTAAAGTTTGGTGATTGGATGTTTGTTTCAGCAAAATATTAAAAGATTATTTGAAAATAATCTTTATTTATGAGAAAACTTACACCAAAATTGCTAAAGTCGAGAGTGATTCGGGTGATTTGTTTTCCAGATGGAATCGGGCAGGGCACACCATGAGAGCAAGCATCAAGACGCTCAAATAGTGTTTCTTGCGAGTAATTGTATTTCTCTTATAAGTTACTCCAATTACCGTAACCCGCCAAGAGCTATTTTGTGGCTATCTTTGTGGCTATCTGTGGCTATCGCCAAGAGCTATCTTTAGAAGAAATTTTTAAGCAAAATTCTCATTCTAGACAATTTTCAATAGTGTAATTTCGCTTATAACTTATCAAATTTGAGTTTTTACACTGGTTTTTGAAGAAATTGTTTAAAAAAATTTTTAATTCTTTGAACAATTGTCGTTGAACAGTTTAAAAGCTTAAAATTAGTAACCTAAAAGCTAAATGGAAAAATGGACTCGAAAAATGGACTCACAGAGAGCAATCCAAGAGTGGGGACCTAAAAAATGAGATTGAAGTTTGAAAACACTCTTAAACTCGAACCTCACTCCATTGACAACCGAGCACTCCACCATAAGACCAAAGAGTGATCGTAGCGATGGTTCCCTTGAAAAAGTGATTCAATATAATTATTGCACCTTTTACAGTACCTTTGAAAACTCAGCTTTCGTCTCCCATTCAGTTTCGACGATCAATGGCTCGGTGAGATGGATCGGGTAAGCGCTTTGACCTCAATCATTCTTTTGAATATAAAATTATCCAGATTATCAGAATCAGAATCTGAATCTGAATCTGAATCTGAATCTGAATCTGAAGCTGAATCTGAATCTGAATCTGAATCTGAATCAGAATCTGAATCTGAATCTGAATCTGAAGCAGAAGCAGAATCAAAATCAGAATCAGAAGCAGAATCAGAATCAGAATCTGTATCTGAATCCAGTCTTATAGAAAAAAGATTATAATAACATTAAATTCTTAAAGTATTTGCAACACTTTATCCCTCACCTTTCAAATCCAATGTCTTTGCCGAGAAATAGGTCGTTGTTCCACCACATTGCCACCAGTGAAACGCCGAAAAAGTACCTGGAATCGATTATAAATATTAGAAAAACTACCGTACTTCTCTAGATCTTCATTTTCTTTTTAATCATAAAATCTAATCCTTACCATTAGGCCAATTTTTCTCTTTTGTCAAATCACAAGCATAGCCGAGAGTGAACACAGAAAAGAGAATCTGAAGCCTCATTTCTCTGATCTCCAGAAAAATCTACATTTTTGACTTTTCTCTTTCTTTTATACAAGCCTTGTAATTTTATCAATCAAGATTTTCCTGACATTTGCAAATAAATCGTGGCTCTGATAGAGGAAAAGATTCTCTCGGAGGAAAAGATTCTCTCGAAGGAAAAGGTTCGTGTACTAATAAGATTCATTTTTAGACTTCAAAATAAACAAAAGACTTTAAAATAAACATTCATTAAAGTTTGTACAGTTAAATGAAAGACGAAAAACATGAGGGAAAAGATTTCTTTTTATGATTAAATATTGTTTGAAACTGGGTTTGTTTGATGTGCTTACCAACTTACCAATTCTAACTTACCAAGTCTTACCAACTTACCAAGGCTTATCAGGCTTACCAACCTTACCAACCTTACCAACTTACCAAGTCTAACTAGACTGTGTTACCTCTTGCTTTCACAAAGACACTTGTTTTTTTTAAACCTACCGTAATCCAATTCCAGCCTTTTCAGCAAGATATTTTGTCTGTATTTTTGTATTTTATGCATTTTTTTTAGAAACTCATAATCAACACGTTTATTCAGGACTAGCTCACCAAAGGAAAGGCGAAAAGTTTTTTTTTAATGTCAAGAACAATGAAAGAAATTAAATTTTTAAAAAAAACGATTGAAATGAAACGAAATAAAACGAAATGAAATGAATAACAATGAAGAGAAGAAAAGGAGAGAAGAAAGTAAAGAATTTTTTTTTTTGACAACGAGAATTCGTTCTATTTCATTCTATCATAAAAATTGAATCAGCAAATAATAAAGGATTTTTTTAGGTCCCGTTTTAGCGATTTTTCTAGGGTGAATACTATTTTACCTACTATTTTACCGTTTTCTAGAACAATACGATGAGAAAGATGCACTTTTCTCTGCGCTTTTCTCATACTTTCACCATTGTAAAGAATCAAAAGAAGGAGAAAAAAAGCAAAATCTATCATTTAATGAAGCCAAAGAACAAGAAATTTTCAAGAAAAT
Source organism: Mesorhabditis belari (assembly GCA_958450365.1). Taxonomy (NCBI): domain Eukaryota; kingdom Metazoa; phylum Nematoda; class Chromadorea; order Rhabditida; family Rhabditidae; genus Mesorhabditis; species Mesorhabditis belari. The sequence continues at coordinate 6,417,647 of CAUEEP010000743.1, forward strand.
CCCTCAATTGTTTTTGCCAAAGAGGAAAAAGATGGAGAGAAAAAAACAGGGTGTGATAGTTGAGGAGGAAGCAGAAAAAAATTGAGCACCTTAAGGTGTCAAATTACGTTTCAACAGACTCCCAACTAACACAGAAACTACCTTTTTTTTCACTTTTCATCTCAACGGAAATAAGAGTAGTAGGAAAAAGATGAGTTTTTTTGAAAATCAATTGATTGATCAATCAATTTATAAAATGAATTGATTGATCAGCAGTGGCTGTGGTCTCTCAGCTGAGACCACAGCCATTGCTGGGTCAGCTCCTGGGACTCCAAGAGATTGATGAATTGATTGATCAATCAATTTATAAAATCAATGCAAAATGAATGCAATTCAATTACATTAACCGCTTTTTTACCTAGCTTTTTACTCTATTTAAATATAAAATTTGCATATATTATTTCAAAAACGGATATTGTAATCAAATTTTCACTTAAAATCTCTATATTTTGGGTATTTCTTTCAAATTTAAAAAAAAATAAACAAAAAGCACCAAAAATCTCTACCGATATAAGAAGAAATATAGAAAAGAAAAGAAAAGAAAAATTTGATGGAGAAATATGGAATTGAAATCTCAAATCATTTTAAAGAGATTCGATATTTACAGAACAATTCTTGGCAAGAAGCTCAGCTCAATGGGTTTATGAGTTAACCACTGCTGTCACAAAACCCTGTCGCTCGAGAATTCGTAGTCTAAAGTTTTTTTTTTGTTTGATTCAAAACTCTTACATCTTCGTTCTTTTAGCTTTATCTTTTAGCTTTATCTTTTAGCTTTATCTTTTAGCTTTATCTTTTAGCTTTATCTTTTAGCTTTATCTTTTAGCTTTATCTTTTAGCTTTATCTTTTAGCTTTATCTTTTAGCTATACCTCTTCTCCACAGCATTTTTATATCGTGAAAGCACCATTTTATCTTGTTCAGAGTTGACTTGTTCAGATAAAGTGTGTAGCATCATGTATGCTGTTTGATATCTGGAGTTTAATCTAGACAAAGAATTTGATGTAAACAATACCTTTGACTGCAAAGATGAGGGTTTCCAAATAACTCGTCGAGGGCAGCTGACTGGCAGAGTTCAATCGCGTGTCTGTACATGATTCTCTCAGCTGAGACCACAGCCATTGCTGGGTCAGCTCCTGGGACTCCAAGAGAGGCTAATTCTTGAGATCGAACCAGACATTGATGATATTTATCGTTTAGGAGATTCAGCACATTTTGAACGGCTGGCGATGGGTGAAGAGTTCGAGTGGCCACATTTCTGAAAGAATTTCGGTAAACGTTCATTGTTTTTTTGCGCTTGAATACCTTTGTGCTAAAAGAAGAGCTGAACTCAGCATATGCAACGCCCGTACATAAACGACGAGTTGTTCGGCTCTTCGATACGCAGTTCCCCTTTCTCCTTGCTCAACCTGAAGCAATGGTACGATAAACTTTGATATCTTCTACCTTATTTGTGTGAATGTTGGCTAAAGGATTCTCTTTCGATTCAGCTACTCCAATCAGTGTCTCAACTAATTCCAATACGAACTTCAGCTTGCCAAGAATCTGAAAGACTCAATGAAACAATATTTACTTCTTTTCGCGTACTTGTTTATGCTCCTCACGCATTACTGTTTCTTGTTCCAAGGCTGGAGGAGGTCCACCTTCAGTGTCAGCAAAGTCACTTTGAGTAAACGGATTCTGAATATTAATTAGATTAAATAGTTAAGCTCTTAGTTAAGCCCTTAGTTAAGCTGTTAGTTAAGCCCTTAGCTAAGCTCTTAGTTAAGCCCTTAGTTAACCCTTTTTTCCATAGACTTACAGCTGGTCTAGGCAAAGATGGTGGAGCTGCAGCCATACTCGAAGATGTCGTATCATCACCGGATGTTGAAACAGCCATATTTGAATGCAAAGAACAATCAACTGAAAACCCCCCAAAGTCTTTGCTTAAATTCATTTCCCATTTACCATTTTGTGGTTCTTGGTTGAGATCAGTGGCACAGCCAAATGGTAACGAAATCTGATCATTCGCTTCATCCTCATCTTCGCTGATATCACTGAAAAAAATTGAGTGATGAATGAAAAAAGTCTCGAACCTTTGTGCAACTGCGGGAGGTGAAGCCTTGACGGTGAGAGCGGCTTGTTGTCGAGGCGGAGAAACGCTGAGGTATTTCACGTTATCCAATTGTTCGGCTTCTTGGGGACGCAATCTCAGCTAAATCATTTCCATCTTTTATCTTTTCTTTTCTTTTTTTTCTTTTTTTTTCTACTTGATTTCCATTGCTAGTTTGTCGTTTCAAATCATTTGAAGTAGCAGATTTGGGGATGAGATCAACTTGTCCAGGTAGGGTTGGTATAGCCTAAATATTTTTTGATAATATAATTAAAATGTATATCTGTTTTTTTTGTTTTCTTAAAATTCATAACTTTAACAGTTCTTTAACAATTTTCTTAACATATTTCGGTTAAGAATTGCATACCGGTTCTTCGCTGACAGTGGTGGGTCGACGCATCCGATTGATTTCAGCCTGACTTCTTCGAGTTGCTGAGCTTCGAATAATGTATTGAGCTATAAAAATTGCGTTTAGTTTTGAAACGGAAACTTTCAGACTTTCAGGAACAGTCATTGTTTCAATGGATGGCACTCGTGCTTGTGGCATCTCGCGATTCTCGGGCACTGGAGGGTTTCCAGGACTTGCCGACAGAATACTTTTCTAAAAACTTTTCTAATTCGTTTTTTATTCTCATTCTACCTCTTTAGCCAAACTGAGCCTTCTCTCTTCAATTCTTGCATAGGCTTGTCGTTGACTCGGCACTGGCACAGCTCTTGCTCCTCCACCATTTCCCAAATTCGACTCAGTGTGCACCTGAACCTAAACCGTGTTTTTAGTAAACGAAAACCCTTGATCTAATCAAACCTGTTTAACGGGGTTATTCTCAATTCGAGATTGAGGTGATTGAAGAGGAGGAAGGAAAGTGAAATCATTGCTATCATTCATCAGTTTTCGAGAGGATAGAGGACTATCCTTGATGGTGTTTCGGCGAGGAACGGGTAAAGCTGACGATGAAGCGACAGGTCTTCTTGCCGCCAATGGACTTCCTTGTGCTTCAAGGATTCGTTTCGATGGTGAAACGAGTGGTGGAGTGTGTAGGAACTCGTGATTGAAGAAATCCTCTGAAAAACTTGTGAGTTTAATATCGAATATCGAATATCGAACATTTGCACTCACCAAAATCAATCCGATCTTTAGCATTTCTTTTCAAGAGTTTCAATAGGAGATCTTTGAGTGCCGGTGAGCACCAATCGGGTATCGCCGGTCTTAGCATCATGTTCTTCTCATAGAACATTTTCAATTGTGGTGGTGTTTGGGCCTAAAAGATTTATTCTTTTATCTTATTTATCAAGAAATCTTTACCTGAAATGGAGCTTTTCCGGTAAGACATTGGAAAAGAATCGTTCCAATCGACCAAAGATCCGCTTTTGCGTCATAAGTCAATGACATGATGACCTAATTTTAGTGTTTAAATGAATCATTTTTATTAATGCTACCTCTGGAGCCATGTACATTGGAGATCCGCAAAGAGTCGCTGCCATTACTCCATCATCGAGGAAACGAGCAAAACCGAAATCTGCCTGAAAATGGGGGATATTTTTTGGCTTGCTTAGGCGTTAGTATTCAAAAATAAAGACCCTAGTTTTCCTGTTTTCCTTACCAATTTGATGATAAGATCTTGAAACGGTGGATTCGATCGACGCCCCGGATTGCACAAAAGAATATTTTGCGGTTTCAAATCACGATGCATAATCCCTTTTACATGAATTGCTTGAAGGGCTCGTGCTGTAAAGATTTCCATTAAACATTTGATTTCCATTTTAGAATTTGTACATTCTCCTATTGACTTGTACATTTTACATTTTACATTCTTCCCATTCTTTTTTTCACAAACCAATATGTATGACAAGATGTTGAATTGTATCTTCTTTCATTGTGCTTTTTTGTTGAAGATAATCCGCGAGATCTCCTCCATTGCAAAATTCCATTACCAGAAAGACATGGGTAGCCGTCTCTGTGCATTTCAGCAGAGTCACCAAATTCTCATGTTTTAAACCACTCAATTCCTAGAAGATTTGAAAGTTATAATCGCAAGATTTCTCTTTTTTTTTACTTTTAAAATCTTGATCTCTTTTTGAAGAAGATTTTTCGACTTTTGGAGATTCTTCTTGGCAATCGCCTTGATAGCCACAGGCTCCTCAGGACGCTGAAAATCGACAATTAGATAGATTTTCTATATCCATATATATCTTTCGGATTTATTTCTCACCACTCGATATCGTCCTTTGTAAACGATAGCAAAAGCGCCATGTCCTATGATGTCTCTGTTGTTGTACTCAAAATCGTCGAAGCGCTCCATAGCGGCTTCACTTCTGCCCCAAAAGGGCTCATAAAAATCAAACTAAACTTTTTGCCGTTTTGCAAGTACAAGAAACATTTAAGAAAACATATAATTTCAATCAAAGATTTCAAGATTTTAATCAAATTTTCCATTTCAGATTGACCAAAGCAACTTTGAACCAAATTTAGAGAGATAAGGAAACAAATCTAGAGAGATCAGGAACCTAATTTAGAGCAAGAGAGGGGAAACAGGGAAATTATTAGGAAGAAAAGGAAATTTGTCCTATTTGGCAAGGAAATTGTTTGTTCATAATGAGGAAATGTTTCAAGAAAATGATGACCAATTATTGCCAAATCGAGTAAACCGATAAGGTATACTAGAGAAAAAAATATGGGCCTATTTGGTCGACTATATTGGGGAAATTGGTTTGGGAAGAGGCCGATGGAAGATAAAGAGCAGATGGGAGAGAATCCGAGAAACGAGCCGGGCAGTCAGCTGGCAGAATCGATACGCAACGCGGGTTCTCCCCCCGCCTCCCACACACACCACAGCACACCCATTTCACTCATTCATTTCCCTTCGAGACTCACCTCGCATTCAAATATCTCCGAAAAACCTCGTCGTCCTTCAGTAGCTGTTGATCGCCTACGTTTAGTGCCTAAATTTCTGTAACTCTCTCATTTCTTCGTTTTCTCGGCACTCCTAAATTTGGGCTTATCTCGCTTGCAGCTCAAATTTTGAGCAACTTTTTGTCCGGTTAGCTGCTTTTGATCAAAGCTTGTAAATAAAGCTCAAAGTTAGGCCAACGGTTTTAATTTTATTTTTTGAATCTGGATCCTTTTGGCTTCACAATTGTTCCATTGTCTTTAAAAGTACGATTTAACTAACGTGCTTTGAAACATTTTCCCCAAAACTCTTGAGGCTTAAACGTGTCTATGATGCTCAGTGGAGAGGCTACAAAAACTGATGCTAATAAAATTTTAAACGATTTGTCCGGACATAAAAGCTAATGTTTATTTCTTACTCTACAATAAATAAATTTTAAAAACGATATGGTTGGTTTTTTATTTGGTTTGATATGGTTTATTTGGTGAAAGCACGAGCCTGAGAAAGCAGGTACGAGGATTCTCGAGTGGATTCATCTTTGAGCTCATATTGCAGCTGATACGGTGTGTTGTCTTTCAAGAGACGAATCACTGACTAAAGTTTGGTGATTGGATGTTTGTTTTAGGAAATATTAAAAGATTATTTGAAAATAATCTTTATTTATGAGAAAACTTACACCAAAATTGCTAAAGTGATTCGGGTGATTTGTATTGCTTTCGATCCGACTTATATACGACCACAATCCAGCTTGTTTAATTTTTTTTTAAATTAATAAATGTTTAATCCGGGGGTGGGACAAATGCGACCTTTTTTTGCGCACCCGGACATTTGCGCACCTTTTTTTTTGCTGGAAAAGGCCTTAGGCAAGGCCGTAGAGCTTCGAGAATATTTCGAAAATATTTCCATATAAGGGAATCGTATGCGTAGATTCCGAATTTCGACAAATCACACCTCGCAGACACGTCAGATTTGGGCTAAAAGGCAAAAACTGCGGAAAAGCGTTAAGTTGCGTAGTTTTTGCCTTTTAGCCCAAATCTGACGTGTCTGCGAGGTGTGATTTGTCGAAATTCGGAATCTACGCATACGATTCCCTTATATGGAAATATTTTCGAAATATTCTCGAAGCTCTACGGCCTTGCCTAAGGCCTTTTCCAGCAAAAAAAAAGGTGCGCAAATGTCCGGGTGCGCAAAAAAAAGGTCGCATTTGTCCCACCCCCGTTTAATCCAGTTTAATTGATTTGGTGGCAAATTCCCTTCAAATGTAAAGATATTCAATTTACTCGACGTGTAAAGAGGATTACTCGTAGTTACTCGACCAAAAACGTCTCCTAATCGAGTAAAAATCACTCATGCTAATTTTACTCGAGTAATTACTTACTTACTTACTTACTCGGAAGGAACACGCTCTATTTCAGATTATCGATTCAGACTATTTTAAAAGTTGATGCACTTGTCTTAATTATTGTTAGTTCTTGTTTTCTCCAAAAATGGGTTATTTTTTAATTTACTCATCTCCCCACCTCTTCCTCCCAAATTTGATGCTTTCTTTTTGGTACTATCCTAGTTGGGGGACACTTTTTTTTCTTCAAAACCACTTTTTCTGGGAGGTAGTCAAAACAGCGCCATAATAGAAAACGTTCAAAACAGCGCCGTCAAATTTCTCAAAATCCAAAAAACCAAGCCGGTTCAAGTTTTATATCAAAAAATTCCTTGCGTTCTTGGCTACATGATGGGTGAAACAGTTTTTTAAAAAAGTTAATATTTCACAGATAAAAAGAGCACTCAAAATGTGTGCCGAGTGATACTCAGTTGGTTAACTGAATATCTTTAGAGACCCATTTTGAGTGCTCTTTTTATCTATGAAATATTAACTTTTCTAAAAAACTGTTTCACCCATCATGTAGCCAAGTACGCAAGGAATTTTTTGATATAAAACTTGAACCGGCTTGGTTTTTGGAGTGTGAGAAATTTGACGGTGCTGTTTTGACGTTTTCTATTATGGCGCTGTTTTGACTACCCCCTTTTTCTGGGGTAGTTTTAGGCATAGATTCCAAAAAACACAAAAAGAGCTTGGGAAAGGGCGTTTTAAGCCACGTTTCGGGGCTCCAAAGTATGCCCTCATATAGTGTGATGAGGATACACATAGGGGAGAGGCCTAAAAATGGTCTCGCAAAACCATTTTTGAAGTACAATATAAAAGCGCGCACTTTGGAGCCTCGAAACGTGGTTTAAAGCGCCTTTTCCCAAGCTCTTGTTGTGTTTTTTGGAGTCTACGCCTAAAACTACCCCAGAAAAAGTGGTTTTGAAGAAAAAAAGTGTTCCCCCCAACTAGGATAGTACCTTCTTTTTCCCTAGTATTTTTCTTACTAATGCCCATGGCATTGTCTCTAATAGCAAAAATCGCTTAGCTTACTTTCCAGACTCGTGCAAAATCTGATTTTTTTGCTATCACCGAGACATGGCTAGACGACTCTCTAGTCTCCTCTATTCTTGACCCTAGTGATTATTACCATATTATTAGGTGTGATAGAGCTTCTTTCACTAAATCACATGGTGGCGGTGTTTTGTTTTTCTCCTTAAGTCCCTGCTATGTGGTTTACTGCAGTTCCATTTTTAACTGTAATTGTAGATGTTTATCTTGGTAGGAAAGTTCGTTTTCTTGTCGTTTATCAGCCCCCCTAGCGTGAATTTTACTGATACTTCTCGTTTGTTTAATCATTTATCACTATTCTTGCATGATTCGGAGATCAACATTTTACTAGGCGATTTAAATTTTCATGTCACGCATTCTAATGGCAAATTTGTGTGTGATAGGTATCCCATTATTTTGCTAGAAAATTTTCTTGTTAAATGCTCTCTATTTTAACACATTTGCTACCTTCTGCCACGATTTTTATATTTTAGATCTGGTCTTGTCCGATTCCCCTGATGCCATCATGGAGCTGAAGCTTTTGGAGCCTCTTCCTGGATCTGACCATATGGGTTTGCGTTCAAAATCAAAGACTACAATTTTCGACTCCTCCACGGAAAGGTTGCGTGCACTTTGAATTTAATCCCGACCAAGCGGCTCTTCCCTTCTTAAACTCCCTTAGTGGGGGAATTTATCCTAGAGTCCCCTTAGTGGGGACTCTAGGATAAATTCTATAGATGATGACTATAATTTTCTCTATTCTAAAATTCACTTTGCCGTAGAAAACTCATGCTCTCACCCTGTAAAATTAGTCTCAAAATAATATTACGAGAGCTAAAGCAAGACAAGAGTTTTTTTTAAAGATCTAGCTACGCAAATCCTTTGGTTGACCCACTAGTAATCGAAGAACAGTTCAAGCTCTCGAAATTTTGTCAAAAGTTTGAGTCAAACATTGAAAGGAAAGCTGTTTATTCGAAAAACAGCAAGTCTTTCTTCTCCTATTTAAACTTTAAAACTAAAGATTCAAAGATTGCCTCCAATTCTTTCATTGATCCTTTAAACAGTACTAAAATTGGTTCCAATCTCAATACAATTGTCACTGAATTTGCCAAATTCTTTCATAGTGTAAATACAGTTACAGATGAAACGAAAAGCCCGGCTTTTCCGGTAAAGCGAATTGGTGTGTAGTCAGATTTTTTAATCTGTGTTGCGGACATTGAGAAAGCTTTTTGTAAATATGACCTAAAAAGTCGTCTAGTCTAGATAACCTCTCAGCTTTTGCTATTAAGAGACTTTCTAGAGTGCTTACCTACCCTCTTAAAATTTTTCAAAAAAATTCTTATTATTTCAGATGTCCCCTCTTTTTGGAAACAATCTTTAGTTATTCTCCTTCTCAAAAAGTCTCCTAAAAACCTTTTCAGTAACTATTGTTCGATATCTTTAACCTCCCCTGTATCTAAACATTTTGAAATTATCATGAAAGATAAAGTTACAGCTTATCTTGATAAGCATGGACTTATCTCCGACTATCAACTTGGCTCCCTTAAAAAATAAGTCCACCACTTATCAGCTTATTTTAGCTCACCAATATTTCTTTAAAGCCGTAGATCAAAAACAATATAAGCACTATCAGCTTGAAGCTGTGTTTTTAAATTTTGCTAAAGCTTTCGACACTATTAAATTCTTAGTTCATAAACTACATGCATAATGCATATAAAATCTGCTCCTCGATGATTTCTGTTATTAAAAGTTTCCTTACTCAGCGAACTTTCAAAGTTCTTTCAAACGATCCTCTTTCCCCTTCCTTTAATCGCTTTAGCGGTGTACCCAAGGAAGTATTCTGGGTCCTATGCTTTTTACAATTTACATTAATGATTTAGCTGAATTAAATTTTTCATCTAGAGACTTATCTATCTGGCTTTATGCTGATGACTCTAAATTAACTTTTAAAATCCCCCATCAAAGATGAAGCCGCTAAGCTTGCTTTTTTAGAAGACGCCATGTCAGCTCTTGACCTGGTTGGGAAATGATCCCATAATTGGAAACTAGCTTTAGCCCCTACGAAATCCCATCATTTCTCTACCGGAAATGCTTTTTTCCCTTGGAAATTAATTCTACACCATTAAACATGATTGGCAAAGAGGATTATACCAGAGATCTTGGAGTCCATGTTTCCCCACTTTTCAATTTCTCAAATCAAATTGAAATTATATGTCGTAAGGCTTCTTTTGTGTCTAGTCGTGTCCTAAAAGCAGTTTGTTTTCGAAAATTGATAATTACAGGAACTGTTTCATCACTTACGCTAGACCCATTTTAGAATATGTATCTATAGTTTGGACAAATACACAAGTTGATATCTCTCGTCTAGATAAAATCCAGCAGAGATATACTAAGATAGCTCTATGGAAAATAGATTTTTTTCAAATTTGCAAACTCTAGTTGCACTGATAAACTCGAAATTTTTGATCTTATATCCCCTAGGTACCGCCGCTTGGTCACGGGTTTCATAGAATGTTTCAAAATTGCAAAGGGCAAGCAACCTATCCCTCTTTTTTCGAGATTTATTCAAAGTTAATTCGACGGCTAATTCAGGGAGATGCTCCTTCGTGTTAGAAATTCCAATCACCTTCAATAATCTTGTGTATTATACTTTTGAAGTACCGCCCCCAAGTGTCCCCATATGGGAACACTTGGGGGCGGTACTTCAAAATATTGTGCATAACTCTTTTCCAATGAGAAATGCCAGAATTTGGAATCTACTCCCTAGAGTTTTAAGAGAGTTCAATGGTATTGAAGCCTTTAAATTATCTGTAGATCTTGATCTTGCAGTTCTCGTTGATTCTTGACTTTATCGGTGCTACCCAATTATTACATATATTATATCGTGTTGCTTTTTATCGATCCTTTTCGTGTGTATTCGTGTTGACCAGGAATTATGGGGCGTAAGCAAAACCCTCTTTCCTCTCAGTGCTTTTAATCACATTTTATTGTTTATTTGTTTTTCATCTGTCTTTCGTGGTCAAACCGTTTTAACTTTTATACAAAACTGGCTTCAGACCGAACTCTTTTCGAATTCTTGAACTTTCACAAATTGCATCATCAATCGTCCGATTTCAACAATGTCTGGAAACTGGGACGACACAGGTAAACAAAAGAAAATATAGAAAATTCTCAATTTTGTATTAATTCAGATAGCGAAGATGATATGGTGGTTGTTGTGGAGGAGAAGCCAGTGATCATGCCTCGATCTCGACAGCCATCCATGGCAAAGAGTCTCGAAAAGGCCTCAATTCTCGAGAATCCCGTTGCCGGATCAACGAAAGATGATGTAAATATATCAATCACATGAAATTTTCAAAAAATATTAAACTTAACCTGTTTTCAGAGTGATGACGATGGTGCGAGCACGACCTCTCGATCGGCTGGATCGGAAAGCTTTGAAGACGACAGTGATGTCATCTTTCTTGACTATGATTCGGATAGAGATATGAAGAAGGTAACAATTTGAACAAAAGTCTATAAACTTTCTTTGTGAATTCAGATGATCAGCCTCTTTCGATGTGGTTATCGGGATATCATTGCCGAATTCGCCGACGTGGAGATCTTTTTGATATCGCTCGACTCATTGATCATCGAATGCACCGCTCACTGTTATCACAATTGGACATTAGCCGGTCAATCGCTTGTACTCAATTCACAGGTTAGTCAAAATGGAAAACTTTATCTACAGGGTGGCTAATAAGTATTTTCGCGTGCTTGAACGTGTGTTACTACTCGAGGCTAGTTTCAAATCTCATGAATAACATACCAATATGTTGCTAAGAGTCTAGGGATTCTAAATATAGACAAGAATTTTTTAGACAATGACTGTGAAAGATTTTATTGTAATTCTTTTGCTTTTGAAAAAGGTACTTTGCCCGAGGTTAATTCAGAGCTTCTTATGCAAGTAGGATTTCTATCTATTCAGCGAACTTTTTAAATTTTGCTCCAAAATGTTGCCCAAAATGTTTTCTTACTGAAATAGTTTGAAATTTAGCTCAAAGTGACCCTTTTTAAAAAATTGTATGGTTCTTTGTGGCTCTCATTAATACCAATGTTTTTTGGCACTTTGCTTTTGTGGTTTGATCTTCTGAGCATCCTTCACAAAAATATTTTGCACCAAACTTTAAAAAAACGAACAGTGGGCAAAGTGCCTTTTTTGAAAAGCACAAGAATAGCAATAGAATTTTTCAATTTTTCACAGTCATTGTCTTAAAAATTCATGCCTATATTTAGATTCCCTAGACTCTTAGCAACATTTTAGTATGTTATTCATGAGATTTGGAACTACAGTGCGTCTCATATTTCGAGACACCCCCCCCAATTTCAATTTTCTCTGTTTGAAGCGTTTTCACAGTTTGTTGGCAATCGAAATGTTGTTTTTCGAGATCAGCTTATTCGAAAATCCAAATTGATATTGTTTATTCCAAACAACGGAAATAGCTTTTTAAAGTAACGAACTAAGAAATTTAGGTGTCCCAAATTTCGAGACACCTTAAAAATAAATGAGCATTAGCATATCAAAAACATGAGTCAGCGTTTTAAATTCATCTAATAATCAATTTGTTGTCCTTTTCTTTGAATCAAGTATGCATTCGTTAATTCATCGTTGAAACGAGATTTTCGAGGAGTTTGAGTGGCAATTGGTTTCGTTCAACCTCAATCGACTTTTTGAGATCAAAAACCTTATCATACTGCTTTCCATCACCATAAACCGGTATTGCTAAGACTTCCCACACAAGCTCTCGATGGGATTGAAATCAGACGAGCCGACCAATCAATTAGTAGAATATTCTGTTTAGCCAGGTAAGCTTTTGTTGAGTTGCTCACATGAATGCTCGCATTATCTAGTAAAAATGCGTAGTCTGGGTTCAGATTTGATGTAAAAAAAGGCGTAATATCTTTGTTCAAAACGTTCCTGGTAGTCGTGGCTGTTCATTTTGCTTGTTGTAAACTGAATTGGAAATGTGCCCCTGCATGAAAAGCCTCCCATGTCATAACTGAGTCTCTACCCAAATTACGCTTAGAAAAAGCCAAGAGATTCTTTCGGGAGTCATGCCAGTAATATCGAAAACCATCACAGCCATCAAGATTCCACTTTTTTTCACCCGAGAAAACAACCTTTCTTAATTCCTAATCATCTCGTTTTGGCAAACTCGCGTCTATTCACTCTGTGTTCTTCCGCCAATCTCCCCGATTGACGGAAGAGCCTTGGCCATCTTTTGGTATTTGAGATTTGGAGAAGCGGATATAATTCGATGGGCTGTTAACTTTGAAATGTTCAATCCGCATTCCTAAGCGAGCCTTCGACATGATTTCTGGCTGTTTAATGCGGTGTTCAAGAGATGTCGCTTGTCTCGTTGATTAACTTTGGACTTTGGTTCCGGTTTCTGTTTTCTTTTTGGATTTTCAGTCCTTTTAATAACATTTCGGACTTCAGACTTCGACAAATTCAGTGTTTTTGCGATGAATCCGTATCTGTGCCCGGCTTTGTGAGAGCTTTTGAGAGCATCGATCTATCCGAGTTTTACGCCACTCAACCGCTTGTAACCCGTCATTCTAAAGAAACAAATTAAAAGAGAACAGTAAATATACACAAAAAACAAAGTAAAATTTTAAAAAACACATAAAAAGAGAAAATCGCAAAAATTATCAAAGGTGTCTTGAAATTTGGGACACCTAAATTTCTTAATTTGTTACATTACAAAGCTTTTTCTGTTATTTTTTGGAATAAACAATATCAATTTCGATTGCCAACAAACTAGGAAAGCGCTTCAAACAGAGAAAATTTGGGGGTGTCTCGAAATATGAGATGCACTGTAGCCTCGAGAAGTAACACGCGTTCAAGCATGCGACAATATTTAGCTTTTTTGTATCATTGACTGATTTCTTATTGAATGATACCAAAATCGGGTTGGTGTGATGTAAACTGACGGTTTGACTACGATAGTTTTCTCAACTGGCTGCCTTTTAGAAAACACATTACTCGTGAGGAACACCCTCTATTAGAGACTGGCTCAAAAAAATGTAGAACAAACTGGATAATTCAGATCGATCGTTTCCTTGAGCAATTCACGCAACTTGGCGGCAAATTCAAATTGGTGATCTTCTCGGAGTTGTCCCATTTGTTCACACGCGATACCACTCTCGGTTTCATTCGCGCCACCGCACTCGCTCATTTGAGACAAGGACCGCACAAAAATGATATTGAGGTATGATATTGGCACTCTTTTCTAAAAGTCAAACATAAAAACTTTCCAGGTTTTCTCATCACCACTTGATCCTCGATGGGGAGAGTATCTACAAGAAATCACACCATCTTTCTTGGTGAGTAAGAATTGATCATAATCTTTTCGACTTAAGAATTATGCTGTATTCCTAAATAAGTTATGATTTCGAGCAGTTTTAGCTTACTTAAAAATATTTTTAGATGATCTCCACGGAAAACGTTTCCTCAAAAGTTTGCGGCCAAGAGGAGGTCAACTTCACGCCGCAACTTGAAACAATCGGTACATTTGAATCTAATTCTAACATCCTAAGACTTATTGAATATCGAAAAAGTAGCAATATTTGAATATACATTACTTTGTTTCCTTTTCTAGTCTTGGACGCCCTTACGAGAGCGATCGCTGTTGTTCCACTTTTCCGTATCGTCGTCAACTTCTCAAAAGTCAACGCCTACTACATTGAACCAAAACTTGTCGTCGCTCAAAACCAAGAACAATTCTTTGCCGCCTATTGGGATTCCGGATGCCAAGGAACCAAGAAAACGGATCCACTCGACATCTCCAAATGTCCATCAATTGCCGATATCTGGGCGCTCATCATCAAAGAAGCTTTGACAAGGTAAATAAAAGAGAAACGCAAAGTTTATACAAAAATTTAGTGACGCTCAACGATCCGAGCATTTCGAGGCGTTATGCTGCGCAACTTTGGTTTCAGCTTTGATTTGCGAGAAGAAAGGCGCGAGACGAGTGTATCAACCCGAGAGAAAAGACGGGAAACGAGGATTGGATGTGATCAGAGACCGGAGACATCTTCTACAAGTGGCCACAGCATTTATTGAAGGGGTAGGTTCCGAGATTTCTGAAAAGATTGAAAAATGGTAAAATATATAAAGACCGTGATTCAGGCGAACTGGGGTAACGTGAAGATTGCGGTCAACGATTTTTGGGACGGGCGAATGGTGTTGTCGCTCTTCGACGCGATCACAGCTGGGGAAACGGTAAGTGAGACGGGCTATGAAAAGTTGAAAACTTCTTTATGAATATAATTTCTAGGTTCTCCCCTATCGTGTCCAAGAAAGCTTTGCCCGAGTTCACACAACCGCGTCTCTTCAAAAGCCTATTCCCACAGACACCACCGACAAGTTAGTTTTCCCCTAGGCGTTTATCACAAGTTTTTCATAACTCAATAAATCAAATCAATTTTTTTACATTAATATTCTTTAGACTCTTTGATGTCGCACCGGAACTCGAAAATCCGTTTGCTAATCTACCTTGGATGTACAAGGTAAAATGGACAATAGAAAAACTGCTAAAACACTGCCTAAAATCTATTTAGGTTAATTCACAACTTTTGCAAGAATACGTGCCCGAGTGGAAAGAGTTGGACTCGAACAATCAAATGAAGCATTCAATCGGTAATTGAAAGCTAAAGAGACGTTAATGATTGAAAATTTAGATATTGCAAAGCACTTGAAGTCGACTCTCAATTGGAAATTCAAGCCAATCGAAGAAGATTTTGCAAAAAACCCTGAGAAGATCGAGGACACATGGCAACAGAAAAGGGCGAACAAAGGTCGTCAATTCCTTTCGAGATGGTTAGTTTTTAAAAAATGAAGAAACATCAATGATTCAAAATCCTAGGTACGAGATGTTTGCAAATTCGCTGGAAGGTCGAGGATCAAATCTCTTGGTCGATTTCTCTCGAGCACCGAAGGGATTCGCGACGAATGAGGAGACAAATGGAAGAGACACTCCAAAGGAAAACAAAGGATGGGCTGGGCAAAAAGCTGGTATGAATTTTAATTTTTTTAAATTTTAATTCTTAACTTACAATCCCTTTTATCAGGTGGCGGAAAGAAAAGCAAAGAAGCGGTGAAATCAAAGAAAGATTTGATCTTGGAAGCAAACAAAAACGTCAAAGCGAACAAATTGATGGATGGGGAGAAAAACAAGATCAAGTTCGCTACTCAACAAAGAAATGTGAGTTTGGAAAAGTGTTCAAGATTTTAACTGCAATTTTCAGGCAATCTCTTATCTCGAGAATCTGTCGTTGGACTTACCGGAAACGAAGGCTCTTTGCAACTATGAGATTATCGTTAGAGTTGGAAGGTGAGTTTCGAAAGTTTCGAATTCGTTTTTATTTTACGAAATATTAGCCATTTATTTGCAGAGAGATGCAAGCTCGGTATGCTGGTGAAGATCACAAACGAGTCCGACAACGAGAAGCCGTTCATTTGGTCGGTCTTCTCAAGGAATCATTTATCTCTCATTGGCAACATTTGGATGAAAAACAACGTGATGATGCAAGTTTTTATAACCTTGTAGACAATAATTTCAATGTAAATCCATTTCAAATCTCTTTCAGATTGTGAACATCTGGGTTTCACTTGGCTTTGAAGCACCAGAGGGAAGAAAAGCGTCATCAGATGCGAAGAGCAAGAAGCTCGACTTGGGATTGAATATGGTAAAATATAAAAAGAAAATCTAGGTATACATATCCAATTCAGATCTATTATCAACTACAATATGCCGGAGAGTTGATCGATATTCAATCGGATCCACAAAAGGATGACCGTGTCTCCGGTTTCAGCCCTGATGCTTGGCAGAGAAAGATGTTGGACATCGTGGATCGAGGTACGAAAGCACAAAACCGAAAATCTTATTTTAAAACCAATTCAGGACAATCTGCGGTTATCATCGCCCCAACTTCGGCTGGTAAAACATTCGTCTCTTACTATTGTATCGAGAAGATTCTGCGCGCTTCCGATGAGGATGTTGTTGTTTATTTGTCTCCGTCAAAAGCGCTCACGAACCAGGTGAGTTAATAGAAAGTGATCTTTAGAGTTGCATAAATGAAAACTCAATCATTAGATGAATTATAGGTTTGCGGGTCCGTGTACGCTCGATTCCGGAACAAGTTGCTCACTCGGGGAAAAGCTCTCTTTGGAACACTCACTACTGAATATGGAACAAATGCTCTCAACTGCCAGGTTTGCCAGACACACACACTAAGCAAACATATACTGGTACTGATGTTCTAACTTTTTCAATTCCAGGTCCTTGTCACTGTGCCCGACTGTCTTGAGACTATTCTCCTCTCTACTAATCCGGTGGTTCAACAATTTGTCTCGAAGATCAAATACGTCATCTTCGACGAGGTTCACTCAATTGGGTAGGAGCACTTTTAAAACAAAGTACTTTAGCCCGCCATGGCCGACTGGCTAAGAGCCCTGTATCTTAGTCGGGAGGTCATGGTTTCAATCCTAGATATTGGGTCTTTTTCTTCCTTACATTTGGGGCTTAGGGGTTGTGCTTGTGTATTGTTCGTATCACATAAATATATTTTAAAAAGTATTTTCAAGGGCCTCCGAAGAAGCAGCTATTTGGGAACACCTTCTCCTTCTCATTCGTTGTCCATTCCTCGCTCTATCTGCCACGATCGGAAACGCGAATAACCTCTATGATTGGTTGAACACCGCCGAGACTGCAAAAAAAGAAAATCGGGGAAAGGTGTGAGAAATCAGGATTTCAAAAATGGTAATTTTTTAGGTGAATCTGATCCAATACCACGAGCGGTACTCGGAGCTTGAGTTGGCCATCCAAAATATTGATCCACCCGAGCCAATTGTGGAGACAAATGAGGATGAAGAAGAGAAACCACTCCGGATCGTTCGACCAAAAGATGGAGAGGTAGTGATGCTGAAAATTAACTTTATTGGAAAGCAAAACTTGCAGAGTGTTCTCACCCCATTGATGCCTTATGGAGTTTTCATGCCGGAGAAGATCCGAATGTTCGGGATTCCCGACGACCATCAGTTGACGGCTCGTCAGGTCTTTGATCTATATCAAATTGTTGCTGAATTTGATACCCAGACAAAGTGCGTGATAGTTATAAATCAGATAAGCTTAGCTAAAAATTATTTTTCTAGAGAAGAGCTTGAGCCATGCAAATTCTTCGGCTATGCTCCTGGAAAACCGGCATGGATCTCGAGAACGAATTTGCGAAAACTGGAAACGGAGCTGAAGAAACGGTAAACCTCACTCAATCTTTGGCAATTATAATTTTTTTTCAGTTTTATTCATTGGTTGAATCACGACGAGAAAAAGTTGTCGGCAGTCTTGAACAAATTGAGCAATCCTGTTGCAAAACAGCTCGACAATCGCTCAAAACCCTTTAATCAGGTGTTAAACATATAAAAAAGGAATAAATAAGGATTTCAGAAAAAAGTTTCCCAAGAAAACATCGTTGGTTTGATCGAAGAACTCCAAGAGGAAAGCATGTTACCTGCGATTTGTTTCAACGACGATCGTTTCGTCTGCGAGAGCCTGGCCACCATGTGAGACGAGTTTTCTTTAAGAAAAATCAAGCTCAATTTAGACTTTGTGACGTGCTCGAGAAAAAACAAACTGCTTTTGAGGAAAGCGCTGAGTTCAAGGAAAAATATGAAATCAAGAATGAAGAGGTTTGAGGAGTGAGGTGATTGCTTGAAAGAAAAGTTTTAGAAGCTTCTGAAAATGGCAAAGCGCAAGCGAGACGCTGCGGATAAGAAAAAAAAAGGAGATAAGGTTCGAAGCTTATATTTTGCTGTGCTTTAGCCAAAGTTTTTATTTTTAAAGTTCCAAAATTATAGCCCGAAGATGAGCCACAAGAGGAAGATGAGGACTTTGATCCATTTGCTGCACAAAGGCAAAAACTCAAAGAAGCGCTGGCAAAGTGGGAGTTTGTAGCTACAAATAGGTTCCAAGAAAAATTAAAAAGGCAACTTGTGATAGAAAGTATCAAAACGATTATTCAGGTTTCGCCTGCATGGCCGAACGGCGCAGAATGACGATGTCTACGATAAAATGGTCGAGAGAATGGCGAGACAGGCAAAAGGGCGAGAGAGCACAAGGTGATCAATGACTAGAATTTATTGAAAACAACAATTTAGACTATTGTTGCGCTTATTCGAGCGAGGAATCGGTTTCCATCATGCTGGTCTTTCGATGGTCGAAAAGGGAGCTGTTGAAGTTCTCTTCCGTAGCGGCCATTTGGCCATCATCTTCTCGACGAGTACACTCGCTCTTGGGTTAGTTTTTTAAAAAACTTTCGTTGAAAAAGATTTATGCAATTGTTTCCAGAATGAACATGCCTTGTAAGACGGTTATATTCGGTGTGGACACGCCATTCCTCACTCCTCTCCTCTATCGACAAATGAGTGGTCGTGCCGGACGAAGAGGATACGATCATGCTGGAACCGTTATCTTCATGGCTCTTCCCACGAGGTAATTAGTTATAATTATTAGGCTGTCCAGAAAATCTTTTCGATGCTTTTCGTACTTCCGTTGAAAAATAACCAATTCACCAATTAACCTATAATTTGCTCTAAAAAGTGTTCATTGTTCAATTTCGGTTCACTTTCAAGCAAATTCATGAAAACACGTGTTTTTCGTAAAAAAATCTGTAAAAACCTTTACGAAGAAATTGGGTGAATGAATTTTGGTGGATGAATTTGGCTATATAACTTTTTGTGCTCTACCTTTTATCTATTGATACCAAAACGAGTTTCCTTAGCTAAAGTGTCTAAACCGTATCATGGAACCGTCCCACTTTTTTTCTACCCGACTTTGCGCTCCCAAAAAAATCCAGACATAAGACATTTTTAAAGCCGTTTTAATGTTATTTTGCAGAAAAATAATTGGTCTTTCTAATGAGACAAATTGTAGTTCAATTGGTTTGTTGGTTTTAAACGGAAGTACTGAAAAGGACCGAAAAGACTTTTTGGACAGCCTATTAGTACAGACTTCCAAGAACTTATTTCACTACTATAAAGCCAGCTTTACCTGCCGTGAGCCTGTTTATATTATGACATCTTTTCAGCAAGATTCGCCGTCTTCTCACCGCTTCCTTATCAACACTTCACGGAAATCCACCATTCACAATCTCTTATTTGCTTCGTTTGCTTGCTTTTGTTCATCAAGAAGATGTTCCAAATTCCCTCGAAAAGAACGCTCCTCCAATCAGCACGCTTGCTCATCGAACCAAGGTTGGGAAATTTGGTAGAAAAGACTAGGTGAAAAATCTAACTTCTAATTAATACAGATCAACAAGTATCTCATTTTTCAGATTGTTTTGACTCTTATTCAAAACTCGTTCTCGTTGTTCACCCGGAAAGAGGCTGACAATGGAACCCTTCAAAAACAGCTTCGCATTTACACGATTTTCTCTGTTCAAATGCTTCGACACTTGCAGCTCATTGATGAACAGGTTTGGAAAAAAGAATAGCTTCAGTTTTTACCTTCAAATTTCCAGTGCAATGTCTCTGGCCTTTCTCAATTGGCTTGCTTGCTTCAAGGTGCTGAACCTGGTAATCTTCTCTTCATCTATCTTCTTCAAAATGGTGAGTTATCAAAAGTCTACAATATCTCAAATACTTGAACTTCTCTTATAGATGTTTTCCATTCGATTTGCAAGAAGTACACTGGTGAAAAGCTGAAGCGGAAAATTCTCGTCATCATGGCAAATCTTTTTACCAGGTTTGTAGAAGAAGAGGCTAAAATTTCATTGCAAAAATAGTTAAGATAAATAATTCTAGAATATATCTGCCACCGTCATTTGATCCAGAAGACAAGAGCACTTATCCATCGGACACACAATGCCAAATCTTCCTCGATTCACTACCTGAATCAGTGCAAAGCAAAGTTGAAAAGTGATTTTTTTTTTGTCTACAACTTCATCTTCATCATTTTTATGTCTATAACTTCTTTAGATTTAACGAGACAGCAATGAAATTGTTCACTCATTTGATGTCCGCCGTGAACCCCGAAAAGAGTTTATGGGTAAATTTTTGTATTTAAAACTTAAAAAGAATGCTTATTTTTAAAATTCTATCCTTTACAGGAGGATTCCTTCTTGGTGACCGGCTCCGAGCCAACGGAAACGACACTTTTCAACGAGGATTTGGTGACACCCCATTTCGCGGGAATTTCTCATGATGATTCGTTCTTGCCCACTCTCAATCTTGCCCCCAAAGATCATCGCGGAAGAAGGGTGAAGCATTTAGAAGCTTTATATTATATTATATTTTTAAACGGGTACTGTTTTCACTACCCGAGTGTAAATTATTCAAGTTGCAATGCCGAATGTGTTCAACTTTTTAATTGAAGAGCGTCAAACATATTTAATCTTTTAAATATAGTGTAGTCTTACAGTACTTTACAGTAAAGCTACACTGTTAATAGCAAGGTTCCAGTTCTACTTGAACGCTTACGCGATCGACTTCTGGCATAATGAGTCGCGACGACTCTTGGAGGCGGCCAACAAATTGGCCACCAATCAAATGTGGTACTTGTTACACGATTTCAAGGTTTGTATAATAGATAAAGTAATGGATAAATTTTAATTTAAAAATTAAGAACTTTAAAGGAAAAATTTTAGAGCATTCTCGAGAAAATCTCGGTCGGTTTGGAGTCGGTCGCTCGACCACAAGATCCTTTCGCCGAAGTGATGAAGGTAAGGTGTTTGAGACTGATTATAACAAATTATCACGCTTGATACTGTTTTAAATCTAAACAAGTCAATCTGAAATGAAATCCATGTGTTAAATGAAATAATGAGTCATTTTTAGGAAATTGCTCGTGAATACGACTCGAAATTCCGAAGCGCTTTCGGAATGAAACACAAAAGTGGACTCTAGGGGCTCTTTTTCCCCATTTTCTTCTTATATTTTCTTGTGATTTTCCCAGTCGTCGATATCATATCTACAGTGGTATCTAAATCCGGGTCTAGTACTATTTTTTCTTGTTATTTTTCTTTTTTTCACTTATTCAACTCTTTTCAAATCCGTTTTTTAATAGAGTAGTCCTGCGATGTAATTTTTCTCAAAAATGTTAAATGTTTGCAAGAAATGGTTTGCTTAATCTTTCTGGTTACAGTACCCTAGTCGTAAAGGGAATTTTGGGCATTGTTATAAATTTATAAATTTACAGCAGAAGATCTTTTTGTATCATCTACAGTGCAAAAGAAAAATCCTTGAAGAAAGAGGCCGAAATGTCTAGCGAGGTGTTCTTTGTGTGGCCGTGTAATCGCTCTCCATCTGACAAACCGCTTCGGTAGAAGGTGCTTCCCTTTTGGAGGGGGAAAGAGCGATGGGCGACTGACCTGGTTTCGCCGTTTTAGGCGCCGCCATGCCCAGACTTTTGGGGTCAAATTTTGCCTTAAGTATGGCTGTTTCTCCTCGAAATTCCGCATCTCGTTGAACCACTTAAAAAGTTGTTTTGTCTCCTAATTCCCCAGGATCAACCTCCATCAACAGTAAAAAACACTACAGTATGACAAGTACAGTAATCCTGGACAGATTTCAAAACAGTAATCCAAGTACAGTAATCCTGGACAGATTTCAAAACATCCAAAAAATCAATTTCTGATCAAGAAAGTGACAGGATCTTTCCCTTTTTCGGTGAGATTTCTCTCCTTTTTATCCCTTGAATCAAAAATGAAAACATTTTCGCGGAGAACGAGATCTCGACACACCAACACAAACATAATGACTCTCCTCGAGTCACAATCAATTCCCGACAAAAGTCACCATGTCAATCAAATTTATTCTACTCTGTTTACATTTAGTATTGGGTAAAATCACATTGCTTTGATAATGATTTAAAAAAAAAAAATTTAGGTGATTATCTGGACGTGAATCAATGCTTCAGTCAGCGACCCGGCTACGAGGTGTCCGTGAGGGTGAATGAAGTGAAAACAACAGCTGTTGTTGAAATGAAAGTTTGTACTGATTTCCTCTGGTACTAGGTTTTAGAAAAACGAAACTATACAAGAAAATTCTCTGTGTTGTTACAAAAGGGTAAATTTGTCTAGGATGAATGTCTTCGTGCCTGTTTGAGGACATTGATCGAGCCGGGCGAACGCTGTCTTTCTATTATGCACATGCCTCGTGATAATGTATGTTTTTAAATGTTAAAAAAAAATCATTTCCTTTTCATCGATCTAATCACTTATCAGAATTGCATAATTTCGAATGCGATTGGGCAAAATATTGCAAAAGCCGATGATACAACGAAAAAGCACACAAATTACTACGAAAATGAGTGTGCCAAGCCACCGGGTGAGTTCTTGAAAATGAGTACTTTAGAAATATCGATAGGTATTTAAAGATTAAAAATGATATGCTGAAAGAGTTTAGTCGGTGGACAAGTGGAGGCTCGGCTCTCTGGTTACCGTGGCGCTGAAGGTGTCCTTCAAATGGCACAAGTAAACATCTTAACAAATCAAAATTCACTATAGAATTTCATTCTATTGATCTTTGATAGGAAATTAGGTGCTAAATGATTTTTTTTTTTAGAAATAAAGTCATTTTTATATTTAGAAACACGGAGATAAAGCGAAGATTATGGTTGTGATGACAGGATTGGCGGCTGGTAGAGTGAGTCAAGCATTATCAAGGAAATTATCAAGCTTTTACTTCTAGGACTACTCGATCTATTATGCTCCTGAGTTAAGCAAAGAACAATGTCGAAAAGTGCATACAATTCACAATGCAAAAGTCGGAGAACGATTGGTTATTGTTGATTCGGATCATAGTGGAATGGGCATTCAGGTTTGTTTCCATTATTAAATCACCATTTTGAAATGATCTTTAGCCGTGGACGGAAATCAATTGGGAAATTCTTGATGATGATGTTCTTAACAAAGTGAGAGGCTGATAAGATTTTGACTTTAAAAAAGAAAGAAAAGAAAGATCAGTGTTGATATGCAAAACGATAGAAAACGATTGCAAAACAATTGCAAAACAATTTTCTAGGTTCTCGTTGTCGCTGAGACGAATTCTGGCTTGGTAGTTGATTGTGGAGAGATTAAACTTCGTGGAAATCGGTAAAAATTAGCATGCTATCATCAATCTCCAATTTTAGAAGTGAATGGGATGTTGCGGTAAATGGATCAAATGATTTCCCCTTCTTCGCTTTCCCATTTCTCATTTTATTGACTCTTCTCTTCAATAGATATTAGAAAAACTGATTAATGAATGATTTGAATAAGATTCAATAAAATTATTCGAGAAATTTGTTCAGTTCTTTGCAACGTCAAAGCATCTAAACAAACACGCTCGGGGAAAACACATTCTATCAATATTGCAAAGGTTTAAGGCTTGTAAAGTTTTGCTTTTCAAAAAACGAACATTATTAGTGTTAGCTATTTGAAAAGTCTAAATTCTAAAGGCTAAATTTTTTTATAATCTTTATAGTTATTGAACAAGAAGGGGGCTTTTTGTACGTGGCATCTATCGACTTCTTTCCTTTTTTTGCCCTTTTTCTTTTTCTTTTTCTTTCTCTCTTGTTTTCTCTCAATTTTCTCATCCTTTCGCATTCTTTTTCTACTTTGTCCACAAAAAAAATCTGCCATTAGCAAATAATTCAAGCAATTTTTTCTTGGATTATATAAATTTTCAATTTGTTTTTTTGTTTCTTTAAGATTTAGATTTGGTTTTCAAGAAATTTATAACAATTTTAATTGTAATTGTAAAATTGTTAACAATGAACTTTTTACGTCAAAAAGATCCGTTTTTCAAGTTTTGTCATGTCATGTTCTCCATAAGTCAAGTTGTATGCAACTAAAGTATCATTTTTGAACTCTCATTTTTTATCAGACTCTCATTTTTTGTCAAATCCTACCTTCTGGATCGATTTCTTGATCATCGAGATCATCGAGATGCTCAAGCGCTTTTTATGAACTTTTTACGCCAAAAAGATCCGTTTTTCAAGTTTTTTCATGTGTTCTCCATAAGTCAAGTTGTATGCAACTAAAGTATCAGCTTTGAAAAGCGACTCTCATTGTAATTGTAATTGTAAGCTTAATTGTAAAAAAACGATCAAAAAAAACTCAATCCTTTATTAGCTTTCTTTAGTTTGAAATTGAGATTTGAATCTTTAAAATAAAAAGGAGGCTTCACGTTGGCTTTTGTTGAGGAAAAGACTTCGATGTCTATCTCTGCCCTTTTCCCCTCCTTCCCCCCCCCTCCCCCTTCCAATCCACGTCCAACCCCGTGTCGAATTCACGAATTCATTCACCTTTCCTCCTCATCCTCCATCCTCTCATTTCTATTTCTTCTCTATTCATTCTCTTTCATTTTTATATTCAACTTATTTCAATTTATATTCATGGGCAAGTTTTTTTTGATTAGTAATTTCATTTCATGAAAATCCTATCGAAATTAATGTTTATTTAGGAAACGAGGTGAGTTCAGAGACTGGAATGGGTGAAGCAGATGCCGTGCAAGCAGAGCCTATTCGAGTGCTTGTCACTGGTGGATCGGGAATGGTCGGGAAAGCTATTGAACAGGTAAAAAGCAATAACTAATAATAGAGCTAAATACTTTTTTGATATTTCCAGGTAGTGAACACTGTTGAGAAACGGTCGAATGAGACGTGGATTTTTGTGGGTAGCAAGGTTTGGGAAAAAAAAACGATAGTCTTTCAGAAAAGGCTTTTAGGATTGTGATCTAACCGATTTAGCAGCAACAAGAGCTCTTTTTGAAAAGGTCAGTCATTTGTCAAAGAAGAAAATCGTTTACTTTACCTTTACCTTTACTTCCCCTTTGTATTCCCTTTTTCTTCTCCAAGAAAGAAATACCCGTTAGCTCAGTGGTTAGCGTGTCGGCCCGGAAAACGGTCGAGTCGGAAAGGGGTCGAGGGTTGAATCCCCTCTCCGGAAATTTTTCTTTACCATTCCTTGCTTTAATTTCTTTGCCATTACAGGAGAAACCGACTCATGTCGTTCACTTAGCGGCCATGGTTGGAGGCTTATTCCACAACTTGGCTCACAATTTACAATTTTTCCGCAAGAATATGGTAAAGAATCTAGCAAGATCTTCATAAAATATTCATCTTTAAGGCTATAAACGACAACGTTTTGGCAGCATCGCATGAGTTCAATGTGCGCAAATGTGTTTCCACACTCTCCACGTGCATTTTTCCTGACAAAACCACGTATCCAATCGATGAGACAATGGTTTGGGGGGAAATATTTTAAATATTAGAATTTAATGTTAATGTTAAGCAATGTAAGCAATAAACGATTTCTTAGGTACACAACGGACCGCCACATGACTCGAATTTTGGGTATGCTTACGCGAAACGAATGATCGATGTGTTGAATAAAGGATATGAGACGGAGCATCAAAGAAGGTTTCTTTAAAGATTTACCTTATCAATCTTGATAAATAGCTTACAATAGCTTACAATAGCTTACAATACACGTCGAATTTTAGATACACTTCTGTGGTCCCATGCAACGTGTTTGGCCCCTTCGACAACTACAATTTCCAAGACGCTCATGTGCTGCCCGCTCTCATTCATAAAGCCTATATTGCGAAGAAAGAGGGAAAACCGCTTGTGGTGATTAAGAAAGAAATATTTGATGAATTTCTTTATCATTTTAGTGCTTTGGCTCGGGCACTCCTTTACGACAGTTTATCTACTCGCTTGACCTCGCTAGGCTTTACGTTTGGGCAGTTCGACACTATGAGGTAGAAATGGAAAGGAAAAGACCCAAAATCTAACATGTTAAATATTGTTAGACATGTTTAAGAAGTGCTATAGTAAATCCCTAACTCCTGTTTACTCTTTACAAACTCCAGGAAATTGATCCAATCATTTTCTCTGTTGGCGAAGAGGACGAGGTATCGATTCAACAAGCTGTCAATGGGGTTGTTAAGGCGATCGGTTTTGAGGTAAATTTTGGATATTACAAGCTATATGTAACACCTCACTTGCCAGCTTTTAATCGAGCTTGCATTTGCCAACGAAAGAATTGATATGCTTTTGAATAGGTGGAGTCGAGATTCTTTAAGTTTACATTGATGTTCAATTGAACCCACCAGCCTTTTCGATAAGATACCCAAAAACACTTGGAGTGGTTAATTTCGATAAGAAATAAATCCGAAAACAATAACAATTTAGGGAGAAGTGATTTGGGATCGAGAGAAAGCTGATGGACAATACAAGAAAACGGCATCAAATGCGAAACTCCGCAAATATCTACCCGATTTCAAATTTACACCTTTTGATGAAGCGATTAAGGTTGTTTTTTGGTTTTGGTTAGGATAGGGATTCATAAAACTCAGTTTAGAAACAATCAAAACCGATCTCTAATTGGTAGACTTCATAAAATGAATGATAAAATACCTCCAATCAATCCCAATCAATTCCAACCAATTCCAATCAATCCCAACCAATTCCAATCAATCCCAATCAATCCCAACCAATTCCAATCAATCCCAATCAATCCCAATCAATCCCAACCAATTCCAATCAATTCCAATCAATCCCAACCAATTCCAATCAATCCCAATCAATCCCAATCAATCCCAACCAATTCCAATCAATCCCAATCAATCCCAACCAATCCCAACCAATTCCAATCAATCCCAATCAATTCCAACCAATTCCAATCAATTCCAATCAATCCCAATCAATTCCCCGACCCTAAAAACCCCTGGGTACAAATTTACAGCTTAATAGCTTCTTTTCTTAATAGCTAAACCAGATTTACAAAGCAAAAGAGAAACTGTGTAAATGATTGCCGAGGTGTTCTTTGTACGGCCACGTAATCGCGCTTCATCTGGCAAACAGCGCCAGCATAAGATGCTTTTCAAAAGCACGCGTAAGAGGTAAAGAAGCGCTTAGCGAGTGACCTCGTTTCCCCCTTTTCGACCTCACTATGATCAAATCTTTGAAATGAACTTTTGCCTTAAATTTGCCTAAATTTACTCACAAATTCTAAACCATTCTCTATTAATTTAAATCATCAAATTTTAGCATTCGGTCGACTGGTTTGTGACCAACTTCGAAACAGCCAGAAAATAAGGGAGTTTTTGTACGGGAAAATTTTTGTTTCACTCTTTTCATTTCATTCTGTGATAATCCATTTATAAGTGCTTTTTATGATTTTTACCTAAAAATATTCAACGAATAAACGATTTAACATTTAATGAAATCAAGTAAAAGAGACATAAAAAATGATCAAACATTGAGCTGTTTTTTGTTTTTCTTACAATTGATTGTAGATCTGGATCTGGCTCTGAAATTAGCTTATGTGAAAGAAAGTGGAAACGAAAATGCAGTCAATGAAGCGAAATTTGGGTCTTTGAGATGGAAAAGATCTCCAAGGTACTCTCGAGGTACTCTCGAAAGTACTCTCTTTTGAAAAGGTTAGAGGAAAGTCGATTCACTTCAAATGTCCATACTTCCGCTCACAACATTTCACCGAGAAATACACGAGTTTTCATTTTCATCTTCTGAAATTATTCTTCTTCTTCATCTTCATCAGTTATTCTTATTATTTACAAGAGAAACGATTAGTGTTAGCATGCTAGCAAGCTTTGAATTTTTGACGAGTTTGTTCGCTTGCTCGCATCGATTGCTTTTCTGGAAAAGCTGCTAGCTATTTGATGATTATCAATAGTGATTAGGGCTCTATTATACAAAATAGTAAGCCGTTAATAGTTACCGTATTTCTTTGAATAGAAAACCGGGTAAAGAGTAGCATAGCGTACTCCTGCGTAGCAGCCCTTTTTAAAATTTCTTTTCTGCATAAAAGCTTTCAATGAAGTGCTATAGGGCTGGAAAATGACTCAAAAATACCACATGAGCTAACAGATTTTTGAGCCATTTTCCAGCTCTATAGCACTTCATTGAAAGCTTTTATGCAGGAAAGAAGGGCTGCTACGCTTTAAAAATTGCTGCTACGCAGGAGTACGCGATGATACTCTTTACCCGGTCTTCTATTCGAAGAAATACGGTAATACAAAATAGTAAGCCGTTAAAGTGTGTCTAAGTAACGAAAACCTATAGTACTTTTTTCCTTTTCTATCTTTTTATCTATCTTTTTCTTCGTTTCCTTTTCCTCAACAATGGATAATTTTTGTGTATTTATTGGCGTGATAGTTGTCACTAATTGCAACGTGATCCCCCCGTCCATTCTTGGATAGTTTATAAAAATCTTTCTCTCCACGCTGCCTGGGAATTCTTTTATCTCCCAAGCTTTTCCATCATCATCATCATCGATTCCCATCAAATTGTTATAAAAACGATCGTGATTTATTTGATGATCTAATGGATAAGCTTGCCTTTAACAAGATAAGCTCATTAATCTTTTTGCTGTTATTGCTTGACTCTCTTGCGCTTGAGCATCTCGATGATCTCGATGATCAAGAAATCGATCCAGAAGGTAGGATTTGAGAGAGAAAAATGAGAGTCTGATAAAAAATGAGAGTTCAAAAATGATATTTTAGTTGCATACAACTTGACTTATACAGAACAAATGACAAAACTTGATGCGGATCTTTTTGGCGTAAAAAGTTCATTGGTTTTCTTCTTTCAAAAGTTGACTTTCAGGTGTACAGTCGAGATAGAAGACCTGTAAAAAATGAAAACAAACCAGTGGAGGTTGATTAGAAATTAGAAATTAGAAAAAAAAAAGAAAATTTACATTTTATTGCCAGGTCAAAGTGCATTATCATGTGATTCATTTGGCTGTCGATGAAGAAGAAGGAGTTCTTTGGCTGCATGGGCACCTTTATATGGTTTGTAAAAGTGTAAAAGTGATCTATTTGATGATCTAATTTGATAAGCTTTGCCTTTAGCAAGATAAGCTCATTAATCTTTCTAAAAAAAAACTATAGACATGGTCGGATGAGTTTTTGGGATGGGATTCCACAAAATACAACGGGGTTCGAATGACAAGAACAAGAAAATGGAATATCTGGAATCCAACTCTACGCATACATAACACGTGAGTTAAAGTAAAAGCTCAAAAGGCTCATTGCTCAAAAGGAAAACAACTTTTAGAGTTTCTGGAGCACAATCAAATTGGGAAATCTCCCGTAGCTCTCATGTAATCATCACCTCCAGGGGAGAATCATTTGCTCAAGTTTGATTCATTTCCCCAAATCAATAAAGTAAGCTTTAGATTGAAGTCTATCCAACGATGAGCCTTAAAGTTGGCTGCCACTTTGACTTTACGTTTGTTTTCTTTCACTTAAAGTATTTGAATGTTCAACTTTAGCGACTTTCCCGATGATGAGCAACGATGTTCAGTTCGGATGTTTGCCAATGAGAGAATGCCCGAAGTGCAATTGAAATTCTATGGAGAGTTGCCGTCTACAGTTCTTTTAGGTAAGTTGGACAAGCCACTGGGGGACAAAAAGATCTGGCAGCGGCGGGACTCGAACCCGCGGACCCCAGTCGACCTCCCGCTTTCTGGCCTAATGCTCTACCAATGAGCCAGACCGACAGACCTTCGGTGCCGCCAGAGAAGAGTCTTATTCTTTAATGGTAAGCAAAGAGATCGATTTGCAGGTTGGGGCAGTCAATCAATGAAAAAGAAAGTCGGCTCATGGGAGTTGATAGACACAAAGAACACTGTGGAATATTATTCAGCTGGCAATTATTCAACAGAAGTCCCAGTTTTAGTGGAAAAGATTTCAAGGACATGGTTTGTTTAGATAAGTTTTCTTTCGATAAATTCTCTAGGACAATTCTTGAGACAACTTTTATTCTCCGTCGCCACGCGCCTCTTTTCACATATTGCTTCAAATTGCCTTGTCTTGTCTCGACTCTTCTCGCGATTCTTCCATTTTTCTTACCAAATATTCATCACTCAATTGTGATTTTAGGTTTGTTTAAAAAAAGAAAGATAAAAAGAAAGATCTATTTTTTGAAATCATTAAAGAATAACGCTAAAATTTAGTGACAAACATTGTGATACAAGTGGTATTTATGCATGAGTTGGTTATGAAAACGCCACTTGCTATTGGGAGTCTACCGAATACGGGTTTTTTCTTAAACTTTTGAAATAATGTCTGAAAAATTGAGTCTAACTGATTCTAACTGATTCTAAGTGATTCTAATAGAGTCTAACTGATTCTAACTGAGTCTAACTGAGTCTAACTGATTCTAACCGATTCTAAGTCATTCTAACCAATTCTAAGTGATTCTAACTGATCCTAACTGGTTCTAACTGATTCTAACTGATTCTAACTGATTCTAACTAATTCTAACTGATTCTAACTGATTCTAACTGATTCTAACTGATTCTAACTGATTCTAACTGATTCTAACTCATTCTAACTGATTCTAACTAACATACAACTCTCAATTCCAGTATTATTCTACGGGTTATCGCTTGGATGGAATGGTTTATGCTTGGGTTTTCACGTGGCTTGTCTCTGGGCACCGCGTGCTACCCCCGGGATGCCGATTCTTAATCCATTAGCTCTGTTTTCTCCCGAAAAATCATCAAATAACGAAGAAGGTTTTGACCTCAAAAATATCGAAAAATCCAAATTTACAGACAGCTTGCCCGCATTGTTGTCGGCTTTTCGAACGATCATTGGAATCTTCAGCCTTTTCCTCTTTGCTTCTTTTTATCTTTTTCTTGTCGTACTGTAATCTTTCCATCAAACTGTTTATTAAAAAGAAAATAAAAATTCTTGAAGAAAGTTATTGTTTTAAGCCCATCCACCGGGCAATTTCTCTCCACCTTCTTCGACACTTTTATAGAAAAGATTGCCACGCTCGTTTTGCTCCATTTCAATCGATTCGAAGAGTGCCTTGAAGTTTCCAGCTCCGAATCCCTGAAAGTTGGTTTGTTTTTCTTTTCTTTAATATCTTTACCTGATGATTGTGCCTTTGGATAACCTCCAAGAAAAGCGTAGGACGATCCTGACAAGGTTTCGAAAAGATCTGAAAGGTGAGTAAGTTTAAACTTTTGATCTTCCAAAAAATCTTTTCTATTTTTTTTTGAAACCTGTAAAAGATATCCATTCTCATCAAAATCAACAAGGATTTTCAATTGTTGAAGAACGGAGAGATCCTCTGTCACCTGAATAACGTTTTTTTTAAAATGATTTTGAATTCTCTTGAACCTTTGTGCGTGAATGTTTCAATCTCTCACGAAGATTATCATAGTAAGTGTCGGGAATCGAAAGAAACTCCAAACCGCGAGCTCTGAAAGCTTTGACTCACGCGTTGACTCTCTTTTTCTTACCGTAAAGCGCGAATGGCTCCAATGATGTCAGAAGTGTTTAGGGCAATGTGCTGAACTCCGGCACCTCCATAATAGTCCACGTACTCCTAAGATAATGAATTGATTGAGTAAATCGTCTTCCAAGAAATCTTTTCTATTTCTATACCTGAATTTGTGAGACAGCTCGACGGCCTTCAGCCGGCTCATTGATCGGCATCTTGATTGTCTCCTCGTAATTGGTGACCACAATCGAGCGAAGCGCTGAGTATTCGGTGTGAATCATTGAGTCATCCACTGACCAAAAACTGAAATCCCAAATTCTCTTTCAGATTAACAATAGATTTGTGTACCGATGAAAGGTGAGCACGTTCTCGTACCACTTCACCGCGGACTCCATCTCGAGATCCGGTTGATTGCCCACACAATGATCAATGAAATTCAATCCAGCCTAAATTCTTTTCAGAATTGTTCAAACTTTTAGACAAACCCTGGGTAAAGTTTGCCAGAATGTTTTAGGACTAGGGTGCTCCTTAAAGCCGGGCAAGAAAAGACCACGATAGTTCTTTCGTTCGAGAAGTGTGTGAAGTGTGTCTCCATACTAAATAAATATTTATTTTCTTTAGTACTTTATGCGGAAACTGGAAACTAACTTTATCTGCGGAAACTGCGGAAACTAACTAACGGAAACTAACTAACGGAAACTAACGCTCACCGTTTTCACGGAAGCATATTTAACAGTTCCATGCTCATCACTCTCCTCGGTGACATCTCGTACCACTTCAGCTCCGGCTTTCTTTGCCGTTTTGATGATCCATTCCACATCATCTACCTATATTTGTTTGAAATTTTGGACCATTCTTTGGTGACTTGTTTGTAAAAATTGTTGTTGATTGACAACTGCTTGAATACTTTTGTTGATTGACAACTGCTTGATTTACAATCGAAATAAAATCAGCCTATTGGCATTCTGATTGATTTGGGATTATAAAAGTTCGCAACTCTCAAGCCTAGGTTGTAAATCATGATATGATCAGTTTTCCCGAGACTCTATCATTTGAGAGATAAACTGACGATTAGTTTTACCTCAAAGGCAACATCTTTGACCCCATCGCCGTGTTGAATTAGGTGATCACCGATCTCGTGATTGCCGGGGATGAGCGCTGTTTCGAAAACAAAAATAATCTAAATGGACCATCGATGAAATGCAATTTTGAGAATTTTGAGAGATTTTCAACCTTGTTTTGGCGAATTGCATGCTGGGTGATGAGTCGACTTCCCGTTTCCAATCCTTTGTATGCAAATGGCTCGAAACCAAAGTGGGTACAGTACCAGGCAGCCGCCTAAACTTTAATTCTTTCAAGGATTTCATTTTTATTTCGCTTTTGTTATTTAAAAAAAAAGCGGATCAAAACCGTCACGTGCAAAGATTCCCAGAGAAAAAGATTAGAGAAACGTCTTGAAAAGGGAAATTTTGTGTGGTTGTGAATGATTGATTTGTCGCGTTTTCCGTTATGACGGCCGAGATTTAATCCATTTTCGAAATAAACTAGCCAGGGTAAAATTTTCAGTACGTTTTTGTCGAAATAAAAAAAATGAAAGTACCTGTTTGGCATTTCCGACCAAGAATCTCACATGATCAAAACTGATGAATTGTCCATTATCGGGCTTGGCCCCTTTGTCATAGGTTGTCTAAATTAAAGTGTGTTCCTATTGGATAATGCGTTTTCTAAAATGCACGTAGTTGAGAAAACTATCGTAGTCAAAACGTTAGTTTACATGCAATCAATCCGATTTTGGTATCATTCGATGAGGAATGACAAGGCTCAATCAATGATACCAAAATCGAACTGATTCCATGTAAACTAACGGTTTGACTACGATAGTTTTCTCAAATAGGTGCATTTTAGAAAAGGCATTATTCGATAGGAGGAAATAAACATTACAATTTAGACACACTCTAGTCTAAATTGTAATGTTTATTTCCTTCGGGAGTTTATCGTTTTGAGAAGCGAACTTTCTAGATGTTTAAGTCAAAAATTCAAAAGAAAACGCCGATTTCTTTTGGGGTCAAATAGTTAGGTTCAACGATTTCATACTGTAGCAAGATCGTTTTCCATTAGGCTATTATAGAACTTTTCAAAACACTTACCATATTTGAATATAGGTTTAGAGCAAAGTGTGTTACTCGAGCTAAATGCCTCGTGTGGATTTATGAGCAGGTACAGTGGGGGTGGAGCCTAGCGAGGCACGTGGGAACACGAAGACACCCTAGAAATAGAGCTAGGTGATAGAGTTAATCACTATTTTTGGAGTCGATCGAGTCGCAGAGATTGACAAAAAAATGTCGAAAGGAGAGATTTCGACGAAATTCCCCGAGAGACGAACACAGTTGTCAACGAAAGAGGCTGCAGGGTGAAATCGTGGAAATGTCGAGGCTGATCTCTTGTCAGAGATATCATAAACTACGCAAGGAGTTCAATCAACTAATCAGCTTAAGCATAGGCATTATATATAGTATTGCATATCATTAACTTGGGATACAATCAAATATAGTAATTTCAAACGTTGGATTAAAAAACGAGAAAAGGCAAAAAAAAACAAAGATTTTGGTGAAGAATGACCTAAAACTGAACACCTTTTATCAAGAATCACCTAAGCTGAACTAAGAATACGCAAACTCCGGACATGTTTAGAAAAGCGGGGTAGTTGTTTTGACGGTACAGCTGAAATCGCGAAAAGTGCTCTTTTTGTGATTCAAGTCGTTTCTAAACTGTTCCCCAAGTAGGTTACAGTAATTTTTGTCGAGCCAGCTTTTGTGCATTTTTTACAATTACCCACCGTAAATACTCTTATGGAAGCTCCCATGCTCATAATTACGTTTGCAACGTTGCGACAATTACGACGGACGCTTCGTTCTCCGCGCTGTTTTATGCTACAATGTGCGCTTGGGTGTCAATAGATAGCCCTTGAATTCAGCTATCTTTGGATACCAAAATCATAGTTGGAAAAAATCTGGGGGCTAAGAAAAAATGATCTTGTAAACAAATTTATCGACTACGGGACTGTACGGAGGTGGGCTTCTATTAGAGTATTTAGGGTAGTTGTTTTTCTCTAAATTTCTCATTCTATCCAGCTACCGCCTACCCATCGAATTTTCCCAATTGCGATACTTTTTTGTTTTCAGTTGTTTAACGACTAACATGAGAGTAAATTTGTTTTTTAGTGCAACTTCAATCCATCTCTTCGAGATGGTGATCAATGAAGCCAAGTCACACCAAATATACACTTATCCAGGTGATTATTTTGTATCTTATGTTCGAACAATTTTCTAATTAAGAAGATAGTCAAAATTCGGTAAAGCAATGGTCGCATTCTTACAAATTGCCGTTTTTGGAAGTGTTGTCGAAGCGGGGAACTCAAAGCGATCAAAAAATCAAAGAATTAATTCGAGAAGTTGGTTTCACTTTTATTTAAATCCGGCTAGATGCTTATTTTGGGAGTGGGACAAATGCGACCTTTCTTTGTGCACCCGGACATTTGCGCACCTTCTTTTCCGCACCTTGCCCATTAGCGCACCTTTTTTCGCGCCTTAAAAAAGCTCTAAAAAGCTAATATTAACCAATTTCTATTCCAAATGTTGTTTTTCTAGGTAATTTGAGGGTGTCGAATTCAGATTTTGACATAACAGAGCGTGTGGAACCAATTTGAAAGACAAAACGGCTAGATCAAATTACAGAAAATTGGCGATCTTTCTCTTTGTATAACTCCGCCCGTTCGCCTCCACAAGCTCTAATATGCCAAAATTTCGATTCTACGCCCTAAAATTACCTAGAAAAACAACTTTTGGAATAGAAATTGGTTAATATTAGCTTTTTAGAGCTTTTTTAAAACGCGAAAAAAGGTGCGCAAATGTCCGGGTGCGCAAAAAAAAGGTCGCATTTGTCCCACTCCCGTTTATTTTAGCTAACACTGCTGGCTGAAAAACTCATAAATGATTCGAATCCGCAGAAAGAAAATTTAATTTGGTCCCTCCAATCTCTTCCATCTGAAATTTTATCATATTTTAAAGTATTTTCATAAAATTCTTCCAAAAGCTAGAGTTTTAATTCAGAGCGTGATTCAAATTGCAAAGCCTCTCTTGGCGAAAATGTTAGCGGCGCGCTGTCTGGCGTTAAAGCTATTAAAAAACTGCACACACAATGCTGGTTTTTCGAAGGGAGTTTCCAGGTTGATTGTATCTTTTTGATGTTTCGACGAATTATTTTTCAGGAGCTGATTCGTTTATTCACCCCACATTACTTGAAAGTTGGGGGGGAAATTTTTGTATGTTTATCACGAATTCAAAGCTAAACATTGATTCAGAACCATAATGCAAACTCAAAACAAAAGTCACCATTGCTCGATTAACACAGTTTTAACGGTATTTTTTATATTATTTATTTAACTCTGGTTCTACGTTATTTTAACGTTCACTTTTAAGATGTTGGCCGTGATTCCAGAGATTCGGCTTCACATTGCAAAAAATGTCAACCAATCAAGCGCCTTCAAAGCCATTTTTCATGTCTTTTATTTTTCGTATTGGGTAAGACATCTGTAAAACTGGTCTTACCACATTTAGGATAATGAATCTCAGCAGAAGTTTGTCCATGAGGTGCAATTGGACCCGCACGGGTTACACCGATGGCAAAAATACGGATATGAAGTGGTCGAGATTTGGAAGCACATTGCTGAAAGGTAAAAAAAACTATTTGCCTTTGTTTTTTGTAAAAGATCATATAAAAAATTAGGTTGTGTTTGGATCTAATCTGCACGACAGTGTCAAAAAGTGATTTGCACCAATCTTGGACTTCTCTTTGTAAGGAAGTTAGAGTGTAAGTAAAATGACTTTAATTTATTTGAATCTAGACTAAGCGCTTTCTGATGGTATTTGAGTATGTCAATTCAAATTGGGAGTCATCAAAAGTTGAAGAGCTTCCACAACTTGGTATTTTTTTAAATTTCTGATGTTCATAGTTTTAAACCCAAATGGCTTTGTAATACGATGCGTTGGAAATGTTGTGCAAACTCCACATGGAAAACACGTCTATCTGCTTCTTCACAACCAGACCACAACCACAATAACTGTAAGTTAGCTTTAGTGCGAAATTTTAGTAACACATGTCAACTTTTAGATGATCAAGATTGATGACTACATATTTCAAACGATGGCTCCTTTGCCCGTGTACCGCCCTGCATTAATACTATACGAGTTTGTGTTACTGTGTTCTATCATGAGCTTTGTATTTTAGGCGTATAACTATGGATTCATACGTGCGCCAGCCATACTTTGAAATGGCCAAGCAATAATTGTATTGTTTTTGTGCAACAAATTCCTAGTGGTTTCTAATGTTCCGGGAGTGGGACAAATGCGACCTTTTTTTGCGCACCCGGACATTTGTGGAAACAAACGGACGGAGTTATACAAAGAGAAAAATCGACAATTTTCTGTAATTTGATCTAGCCGTTTTGTCTTTTGGCTTTGTCTGTGTCAAATTGGTTCCACACGCTCTGATATGTCAAAATTTCGATTCTACGCCCTAAAATTACCTAGAAAAACAACTTTTGGAATAGAAATTGGTTAATATTAGCTTTTAGAGCCTTTTTAAAACGCGAAAAAAGGTGCGCTAATGGGCAAGGTGCGCAAAAAAAAAGGTCGCATTTGTCCCACTCCCAATGTTTCTAATGTTTTTAAATTAACTCCCAATGTTCCTAATGTTTTTAAATTAACTCCCAATGTTCCTAATGTTTTTAAATTTACTTGTTCAAAAGTTGAGGCATTTTTTTAATCTAATAATAAATCGCATGTTTGCTGTTTGTTGATATTTTAAAAACTATTTGTTTTTCCATTATATACCTGCCCCTTTTACATAGCTACGTTGCAATGCAAGCAACCAGTAACTAATCGACACTCTTGGGTAATATTTACAAAAAGAAAGGTATGATCGCGACGTATGATAGAATTATCTTCTATCTGTTTGAATTGGAATTGCAAATTTTTAATTCACTATGATTTCATTTTTAGATGCTATGGTTTTTCAACAGCGACGAAAAACTTGACGCCTTGGCTTCTACTTCAAGAACTTTACTTGAAGAAGCAGAGTCGATTGATGTGAGAACTTTGAACGTTGACGACCGAGAAAAGCAATTTCACGATGCCGTACGAGAACATATTGTAAGTTTTATTTATTGGTAGAAATAGTTTATTTTGTTCAAACTGTTACGTTTAGATTTGTCTTCTGCTATTTCTTGGGTTG
This sequence comes from Mesorhabditis belari, assembly GCA_958450365.1. Taxonomy (NCBI): domain Eukaryota; kingdom Metazoa; phylum Nematoda; class Chromadorea; order Rhabditida; family Rhabditidae; genus Mesorhabditis; species Mesorhabditis belari. The sequence continues at coordinate 6,455,647 of CAUEEP010000743.1, forward strand.
TATCTGTTTTCTTATTGGCTATTGGCGAAATTCAAACAACGAAATGTGCTCGATGCTTTGTTTGCTGGAGAAGAGGACTATTTTGTTTACAGAATTTCGTAAGTTAATTTGGTGTAATTAAATGTTTATAATTAAATTTAGTCTATGGATGTGCACAGTATCGTTGGCGGTTTCAATCGGATCAACTGTGTTGATGCCCTTCTCATTAATTGGTGCTGAACTACTGCAGAGGTAATTTTGGAAATAAAATTATAGTTAACACTTAAGAAATTTAGGTACCCGGGAAATTTTTACCTGCAATGGTTGTCCTGGTCTCTAATACACTCGCTATGGAATTACGTTTTTGTTTTGGCAAACCTTTCACTTTTCATCCTGCTGCCTTTCTCTTATTTGTTTCTGGAAAGTCAAGGTTTCAGCAACAAAACAAAGGCAAGTTTTTTAAAAAAAAGCGATTTATAAACCTTTTTAGGGGATATTGAGCCGATTATACGAAACGTTGGCTGTGTGTACATTGTTTATTGTCATGCTTCTTTGCCTTTGCGATCTCATCTATTACTTGCTGGTGGCTTCGTCCGAAAATCTTTCATTTTTGAGCTTGTTCTCAATCTTCAGTATTACTTCGGTAACCATCGCATATTTTCATTCACAGTTTGAGATTTTCAGGTGAATCTCCCATTACTTTATTCGTGTGTTTCTCTATTTGGAGTGATGCTTCTTTTGGCTCTAACACCATATGGTTTCTCAAGAATGTTTACGATCGTCTTCGAAAAAGCACAAACAAAGGTGTTTAATAAAGCTAGGGTTATAACGACTTAAAATTTTAGCCTCCAAATCCAGACGCCGACGACGATATTTTAATTGAAAAACTCGAGATGTTCTATCAGGCTCGAAATCTGACAGAACCTTCAGCAATTCTAAAAAGCAGCTCATTGAGGTAAATTTATAAGACCCTGTCGAAGTTTTATTATGTGTTTAGCAATTGTTCAACATTGAGACACATACAAAATCCTTCATTGCGAAATAAGAGCACCTCCTCTGATAAACTGACCTTTACAAGTTTGTAGAAATTAGGTATATATGAATATATTGAATCTAGCTTATTTATCATCCGGTGATGCGCCAGAATTTGGTTTAGCATCAACCGAAGCGATCACATCACAGCGACAACCACACAATGTTCAAGGTTGGAGTTTTCAAAAAAAAGATTGGCAAATAATTACTTTTAGATTTTCCATTTGCCAAGCCAGAGAATGCTTTTTCATATTACTATAACAGGGCTACTAAAAGCATGCTGGCCTTATCATATGAACTGCCGCTTCGGGAAAAGACTATACGTTGGTATCAGCGAATAGCCCACGCAATCAAATACCCACTTTGTGTATTTGGACTAGTGGTTCTTACGGTTGGTAAAATTTAAATGTTTTCTTTTAATATCATGTTCAGACAATTGCCTTTTTGATGGTGCTGATCAACATTTTAAAGCTTTCTTTTGGGTTTCGTGCTTTGCCAGTTTATGTTCAATATATGGAGGTACGATGCTTCTTACGTTGTTATTATAATTGGTTGATTATAGGTTCAAAATCGACACACTTTTGGATTGCTTGGGGTGATTATTGAGGTGATAACGATTTTGTGGGTTTATAATTTTTATTCGCTTGAATGTACTTATTTAGCTATGTCATGACGACGTCGTTAGTTGGTTTTTATTCTCTGCCGATCATGAGTTCAATTCGCCCTAAAAAGGTATGTTGTAACTTTGTTTAATAAGCACCGATGAATGCTGTTGTGAGGTTATTCGAAAATTTAGGATCACACTTCGATGACTGCTATTATCATTAACTGTTCAGCATTGGTGATTCTCTCGTCAGCTCTACCCGTTCTTGCTGTCACATTAGGTATCCATTTTTAATTATGAATAAATACAACATTATTTACTATAACTTTATGATTTTAAGGAATAACTTCTTTCGACTTGTTGGGCGCTTTTGGCTCTCTTCGTTGGTTGTCCTCGTTTTACCTGGTCGTCGGATATAATTGTCTATTTGCCGGAGCGACCGTTCTGATTTTGTGTAAACAATTCACTAGTCATGTCTTCAAGGAATTAGCGAAAAAGTATGCTTAGATAACTAACCATCTTATCTAACTATCTTCAGGCTATTTTTCTGCGGCGGGAGGCGGTTTGGCGAAGAAAAGGCTGCAACAAAACTCGAGTGAAATTCCGATCGATTGAATTGAAAGTCTTGCTGTTAGATACCTATGTTAAACTCTTGATTAACAATAAGTTGCTCTTTCTTCCCGCTCTACCCTTTTGTCGTTTTTACGTTTGTGGATCTCATTTATGACGTGTATGACTTTTGCCTTTATCTCTAACTTTCCTTTCCCCTTGCTCACTATGGTTAAACGCTAATGCTAAGAGTCACATTCGGGGCTATTAAGATTTCGGGTTCAAGGATGGTTTTGCCTCCAAGACTAAAAAGAATCGATTACTTTTAGGAAAGTAGTCGTTACATTTTTGGTAGCTCTTTAGTGATCGTTGAGTTTCCTGGAGAAGCTCAATTTTTAGTACTGCTAGACTTTATAGTAAATTTGAAGCTGGAAATTAACAACTCTGAACCATTTCCTTCTTTGTATAAAAATCGATTTATCGGCTATACGTTCAGTTATCTGTAAGCTTTATACCTAGTTTTTTTTCTAGTCGAGCATAATCGATGACGTCAGGGTTGTATGGTTCCAGGGAGACTGCTTTTGTTTGTATACACATAACTTTCTTGTTTTGAATAAAATTTTGCGAATCAATGTTATATTGTGAAGATATATGCAGGAAAGATTCATACAATAATTTTGTTTATCGTGTTTATTTTAATTAAAATGTAGAAGGAACAGGTAGATGTGGTGCCGGTTGTCTGTGTTACGAGCATCACGACAATTATTAGATGAGGCCATTTTTCACAAACAAAAGCATGCCATCATTCGTTCGATTTCTCTGTCACACACCGATTTAAAAGGTTTGTTCAATTGTCAACTCATTAGTTTTTTCTCATTGTTCAGGTCATTCGCATTGGCAAAATATCAGAAGTACCAAAGAGAAATTTGATGGCATGCGCTCAAAAGCAATCAATTTATTGTTGAAGAAGGTTACCCAGTTTGATATAATATTCCGAGTCTTTAATTCTTTAGATGAAGGTCGCAGTAAAGAATGGTTATGATTCAAAAATCAACAAAGAATTGGCATCTGTCGAATCGGAGTTTTTAAAACAAGGACTAGGAATGGAAACTTATACCCGTACACTTAAAAGACTCAAAGTATTTGTGTTACTGATAGATCTGTGTGAAACAACGGAACTATTTTAGGAAAAACCAGAAGTCCCAATAGATTTGGCTGTGATTGGACCTTCAGGAACGTTTTTTGTTGTTCATATGGAAGCGAGCAGTAAATCGACGGCAGAAAGCACTCTAAAAAAATATATTAATAAAGTAGTAAAGTAGTTGTTTTTTCAAAAAATGTCCTTTTTAGACTGGCGGTGGTTTTCGAATGGCTCCCGACCTTAGTGCAGTCCAAGCATGGTTTGATCAAAAAGGAGTACTATCAGTTTCGGAAAAAGACCGCAACAATAAGACACTTTCTTTAGAACAGGTTAGCGTTTTGAAAAAATGTAGTATGCTATTTCAATACATCTACATTACATTTGACCTGTGTTTCAGATGGAAGACCTGGGTATCGAACTTGATTGTGAGGAAGTCTCTGCATTTATGGTTTCTAACTATTAAATGACATCAAGTAGTTTTGCTTAGGAAGATGGAGAGCGTAAATTCGAACTCTTGTGTAATCCGCTCAGTGTAAACAAGATTGAAGCACTACTAAATGAGAAAATGTAAGTGTTTAAATTTACAGCTAGACCAATTATTATCCAATTTTTAGGCTCGTGGTAGAATCGGGTGAAGTGGAATTTAGAGCAATGCATCCCATTAATGTAGAAAGCGAGGATAAAGAAAAGGTAATCAGCTTGATAAATTAGTCTTGACCACTTTTTTGTACTTCTTTTTAAAAATAACCTATCCACCAATGGGCCTAAGGTTTGCTTTATCATAAAGGTTAATTTTTTTTCTACAAAAGACTATTGAAATATTACTAAAATGTTTTGTCTCTGGTTTTTTATGGGGGCGCATGATCGGGTGATCAAAAAAGGCGACAATCCACAACAAAAAAAGATACGATTTAGGCACTTTGACCTAAAGAAACCTATGTTTGTGCCAATAGAAAAAAGATAGAGCACAAAAAGTGGTATATAGCCAAATTTTCAGAACAATCTGTTCAGTCCGTTTCTTTGTAGGACTTTTATTGAATTTTGCGAAAAAAGCTAGCTTTTGCACTAGAATTTACTTGGAAACAGACCGAAATCGGCTTGAAGTAATCGAAAAGTGAATGCTAAACATCTTCTATTTGAAGCAAACCGTAGGTCAATTGATGATTGTGATTTCTAAGTTCTAATATATACAAAAAAAAGTGGTCAAGACTTTCTTCACCAAGCTAATAGTTCTAAAGCTGCAATTTTCTTCCGAATTTTAGATTGAGAAGTTTTTCAAGCTGTTAGAAGAGGAAGATATGGTGATCAATATTTATGACAATATCGATCCCGCTTCGTAAATTATTTTTTCCAATTTATTGTGATCTCATTAAAGAATTTCTAAAAGGAGCATGAAATTAGTTAGGTTAGCGGTAGCAAATTTTAGTGATTGTGAATGGTTAATTGTTTGCGTATTGTTATTGTTGCTTGTTCGTGACTTTTTGATAAAACTTATGAAAATCAAAGGCTCTTCCCTGACGCACAATATTGTCAGTTGTTCGATGGCCAGTTTTGAAAGCTTCAGTTTTCCAGATTACACATGACAAACAATTTATCGCCGATTGAATATTGAATAGAATTGCTTTAAGTATCACAGCCGTTCGTAAACACAGGTATACATGAATAAAAATGATTGCTCGTGCCGAAGCATTGATTAACTGTCTGGCAAGGTTGGCTTATTTCTTACCACCGAAAGCCGATGAATCTTGTGGCTTGTCCACACCTTTGTATCCGAGAAGTTTTTTCATCTAAACCAAAATGTCATAAATGCGCTATACAAAACTGAGTTTGTAAAACTATTGTCAAAAATCGAAAAATCATCCGTTACCTGATGATCCTGGTTGCGAACAATTGCATCATTGCGATCAGCTTTAACCTGGATTCTAAAATTTATTATGAAAAGTATGAAAACGCGCTACTAACCGATCTAGCATTTGATTCTGATCATCGACTTCCTTTCCAAGAGCTGCACCCAGGTTGCGTAGACTGGAGAGCTTTTGTGACATATCGTCTATAATCTACTTAGTGAAACAAAAATCGTACAAATCTACCAAGATTTTCATCAATTTGGTTATTCATTGCCTCCCACCGAGTGTTCTTGATTGTGTTTCGGCTGCTTTCGCTAAAAATCGGAGATATTAAAAAATCAGTTGCCTACTTTTGATTCCAAAAACACAAAACTTTAAAAGTGACCTCAAAGTTGATCCTCCTTGCATTTGCTGTACATTTTTGGATGAGCCACTACCAGAACTTGAACCAACTTGAGTAACCGTATCCGATAAATGACTAGCAGATTTTGATTGCGGAATCTAAAAATATTTTTTACAAAACCCTTTAGAAATTATCTACCTCTGATTCAGCAGGCGGCTCTGCAGGCTTGCGTGAGAACTTATTTTTGAAGAAACCCCCAAAAACACTTTTCAAGCTGTTGAGATTACGTTGAGTTTGCTAAAATGAATCTGCAAATACCAAGAAGTGCTAGTGATAAACCTGTGTGTTACGATGAATATCGTCAAGATTTCTTTCCGTCCTCTCGAGTTTTTCTCGTTGCTCCAAAAGATCCTAAATTGTTTGATATAGTCACACCTGCATTCGTTGAAACCTGTGCTGTCTTTGCGCCGACTTGTTCACTTTGGTCTAAATTACGACGACTCCGTTCAGTACTGTCAAGCGACTCCTGCATGTATCTACAATAAATTGCTAGAATACTGAATACATTCGTAATAATTTAGCATTTTAAAAAGAAAATATACTTTTCAATCTCTTTTTCGTAATAATCAACATCATCTTCGATTGCACCGCTACCAGCTGTATAAGATTTTACAGTTTCTAAACAACTTTTTGAAAAGAAAAAATTTCCGACTCACGGTTACTATAATCTTCAAAAGGGTTCGACATATTTGAAAAACGTTGAATTCAAAAGCCCTAAACGAATCAGGCATAAAGAAAAAATGAAATAACAATACGAACAGGTATTAATCCAGAGTAAAACCCGATTTACTTCCTTCCTTTAAAACTTTCTTCCTTAAAATATATTTATTCAATAGCACGCAAGGCACAATTTAAGGTCTACCGTTCATGAAACACTGTACAGAGAAAATAATTTAAACAATATATCGCTTAAGACTAGAATTTTACACAAGTTTTCAAAGTAAACATTTTAACATTATCTCCTATTTTAATTGAGAATATTTCGTTGCGGTCAGGATCTTCGATTGCATTTTCTCAATCAATGGTACTAAAATAACACATATATTAAGGCTTTTGCAAAGACCTAACCAGTATATGCAACAGTCGCATCCCAGCCCGGTTTTGCCCAAGTAGAGTTTCGTGTTTCGTTACGACCGATCATAGAGGGATATGCCCAAATATGATAGACCACATAAAGCTGACCGACCTGAAAAATTCTAGTAGTTCTAATGATATCGAAATTCATTCTTTCTTGTCGTGATAAATGAAATTTTTGTGGACCTGTGCAAAGAATCCTCCCACATCTTGGTTATGCTCTCGTCGATAGGTGATGCCCTTTGCCCATGCATTACCCCATTCAATCATTGAGCCAGGCTAAACATACCACATTTGTCACAGATCATACTCACAAAAACAAATACCTTTAGGACGTAGCTGCGCAAATCGTAGACATGACGCTCCGGACGTGGCTTGGGTTCACCCCAGTAGGAGAAACTTTTTACAAGAACAGATCTAAACATATGAAAAAATGGATAAATAGAGGAGTAAAACTTTCTCCGCCCACACAAAGCAGCTAGCTCGTTGTCAGTTGCTCGTAAATTTGAATCACGTGAAAGCACGTCGATTGACCTGAATAACTTTCTTAAAAGTGAAAAGGAAAATTCATACGAATCAACATCTAAATAGCCTTTGTGATAGCGCCATAAATGAATCGCCTGATCCTTGGTTCGGCCATAAGCTACGTTCCAAGAGCCGACCAGCTCAACAGAAGGTAGTGTCTAGATAAACAGGTTATAAGACCGATTTCTTAACACACCTTTTCTAGATTCTTTTTATATTCACCGAAGCAATCAAGATATTTCTCAGTTGACCCAGGACGAAAGTTGTGAGCTAAACCAATGAATAAATATAAAATCAGCGAAATCCAACTTGTAATTTCGTAAACATAATCGGACGCAGAAAGAAGCGAGGAGTGAGATTGTTTTTGAGCGCCCTCAGGATCGTATTGCTGCCCAACAAACAGCTTAGAGATCCAACCTAAAATAAATGTAAATAAGGATAAATCAAGAAAAACCTTGGGGTTTTGTTGACTCGTTCTCGGTCTCCTTTGTTTCACTAGGAGGCTTGCTAGTTGAAAGATTTCTTAACGAGTTTTCGCATCTAAATACGACGTTTTTGTTGTTAAATAAACAGACCTAAACCTGAATATGGTCGTCCGGCCAAAAATCCTAGCCACGCTCATCCCTACAACTAACAATTACCACTTGCCACAATCAAAATTAAAGAAATGGATTTACCAATCAGCATTGGTCCTTGAAATGATTTTGAACATTCGGATTTTTTATTAAACAAAACAAAGTTCAACAAACAAAATAATATCAATAAGCAACCTCAAACCGGGAACAACGAGATCAATAAATGTCCAAAGGAGAGCAAACGTGGATACAATCCAAACTGTTCAAAAAAAGAATTCAAAACATTAGGTTAATAAGGCTCCGATTCGGCTGCCCGTTCTTCATCACTGTTTTTTCCGCTATTTTTGATAAAATGAGATACGGTAGTTGCGTGAACTTGAACAACCCGATTCTTCTTTGCACCGTCCTGAAGCAAGCAAATTTATAGAAATTTTTCGTTTAGAAGCTCTGAATTTCGTTTAAACATCATTAACATACTTCGGTTTGAGGCGTGTAAGAACGGAGAGCTCCAGTAACATACACACGATCGCCTAAATATAGATACTCATAGACACGACGGCACACAACTACCTTTCTTTGTGTTGTCCATTACAATGCCTACTAGCTTGCCGTAAACCATCACGTTGTGAAATTCGACTGCTTCCCCTATAATAGAAGCAGTCAAAGAATTGCAGAAAAAAGCAGAAAACCGTAAGTTGTAACCATTTGCAAAATTGTGTAGTCCATTCCATTTTTAGCTTTCCGAAGCACAGGATCCTGCGAGACTCCGCCAATCAACTCAACATGATTTTTTCTAAATGTAAAAGTTCTTTTCATCAAGAATGCACGCGTTGTTAAATAAAAACAACTTACGAAAAGGCTTTAAATTTGGGTGGATTACTTTGGCGTCCAAGAGGAGATTCGATCGAAGACTAAAACACAATAAAATAAACAGAAATCTCTGTTATTATACCATTGAGCTTTGTGCATCCGTTGCAAGACCACGTATGGCGGTGCGCGTTAAAAGACCAACGTTTCGCAACATCTAAAAAATTTTCAAGTCCATTAAAGTTTCTATTGGCAATAGAGATTCTGCAAGTAGTAAACTCCATAAAATACATAAAATATAGAAAGATTTAAATAATTTATCAAAAAGCAACAACAATTTTCGTAACAAACCTAAATTACCTATATTTGATCAACGATGTATTTAAAAATGTCATTACACTAAATCATAGAACAATAGTTGAAAAAAAAGATCAAGTTTTGAGATCAAAAGAATTTAGCTTATTCTTTCGGATTTCGTGCAGGTCTGTTCACAGGACTCACAACATCAGCAACGATATGCATGATTCGCTTTTTCCTACCATCACCCTAAAAGCAATTTATTATGTTTGTAAAGAAATTGTACCTGTCCTTCGATAGTCGTGTAATGCAAATGTGCCAAACAGTGGACTTTCTGGCCTAAAAAATAAGATGAAATAACTAACAAATATAGGAATTTCTAATACCTTTCTTAATGTTTTCTTTCACAAAATTTCCAAGATCCCCAAAAGCATTGAGCGTGTGTCGTACGGGTGCGCCATCATTCGCATCTAAGAAATTCTTTATTTTCTAAAAAAGGTCTTTACTTTTTCTGGTTATAATAGAAAAGCGTATGGTTTCTTTTCCATTAGAAAACGTCTTAACATCTGGATCCATTGGAACATTCCCAACAAACTCAACTCGATTGATGCTAAAAACTTAACGTAAAGAAGCAACTTCGAAAGATTACTTATTAACAGGCTCCATTCGCATTCCGCGCTTTGTTTCATCAGTCTTGAATAGCTCATCAATTTCCTAAATTAAAAAATATATCTACGTAAAGAACGAATGTTTGGAAATAACATTCATACAATAAATGAAATAAAATAATAATGATGAAAAATTAACCTTTTTAGTCGGAGCTTCTTTTTCCCTGAATTCTGGAGTAGAATCTGCGGCGATTGCAGTCGTTTGGATGGCTCGTCCAAGCAGACGCAAACTCGATGCCACTCGTAGCATAATTCTGAAACAAGAAAACATAAGTAACTGCCAAAACACTAAAATGAATCCGAAAGTATACTTTAATAAAAAAAAAGCAAAAAGCATAAGTTTTGAGACTTCATGATAAAACTAGTACATATGTGTTATTGTATTAAAAGGTTGAATTTTGGTTGAAATTAAAAGGTTGAATTTCAACAGGCTTCAACGTTTGGATCCTTCGTGATTTCTAAACGGATGTTTGACTAAAACTCTAAGTATAGTGCACACTAACGCGTGGTGAGACCGGGACAATTAAGAAAAGGGGTTTTACAAAGAGAGACAGAGAATATGAGCGGCGACATTATGATGCGTTTAGCAACTGATAAACGTTTTGCCCCACCATCACAACGAGAATTTTGAACATTACTGGATTTTAAGTTGCCACTGGCGGTTGGAACTTTGAATACGAGTACAGCCGTACAATTTCATCCGTACCTATTATCGTCAATTCAACGACTTCTTTTTAATTTTACGGGAACTTCTTCAAATTTTTATTTGTATTCAAAAAACAAATGAATGTGTTGTTTTTTGTTTGTTTCTTTTTTTGAGGTAGGCCAATTTCCGCCATTTTATTTGCGCAACTCGCCATAACTTGCACTTATTGAGATCTACAAAATGATACCAAAATCATAAAGATTGGCCAACTTAGAAGAAAGTTATGGCGAGTTACGCAAAAGACCTTGTTGCGCAAATAAAATGGCGGAAATTAGCCTACCCCTTTTGTTTTCCAACTGTGTAGCTTGTCATCCATTTTCAGACACTTATCAATGGAAATTTGTATGTGTGATTTAGGTAAGCATTTATGAAATTTCGTGAAGAATTCGACAATTTCAATGGAGAGCCAAAATCGCCCGTCGTAAAAGAATTTAAACGAGTGCGTTTTCGAAAGTACAAAAAAAACTTTTTATTTGGTCAATAACGATTAAAGAAAACTACTCAAGAGCTGATCAAAATGGTTCTCCTTTTTAGATTGTTGAAGTCACTCAACTCGAACCGTTAGATGCGATTAGTTCGAATCGCGAATACAATCGAATTGTTGTCGGAGGAGTGAGAGCTTGTTCGTTGATCTCAAAACTGCGCTTTTACAAGAGAATTTCAGCTCTGCGAATTTTCCAAGTCTCGCCAAATGTAGACGGTCTCGAAAACGAGTTCTGCTTTCGATTGGGTAAAAAGCGGAACTTATTATCAGCGAGTCATGTTGCCTGGAGTAAAACACGAGGTATTGAAAATAAAATGCTATCAAGTAAAAAAAAAATTCTGGTAGATCAGTGCATTGGGACAACTTCAACCAATGGAGCTGTCACATTGTGGAATGCCGAGCGAGGAGAGATCGGTTTGAAGAGCTTGCAAAAATACTTGAAATTTCTACTTTCAGAATACTCTTTTCAAGCTCACAAGCGAACAGCCACCGTGGTCCGTTTTCATCCCACTGATGTGAATTTGTTGATCAGTGGATCAAAAGATGCTTCCGTTTACCTCTATGATCTGCGCGAGAAAAATCAAGTCACTTGTTTTAGGTAGATAAATCGAATTTTTCCAAAAAGTTTCCAAAAAAATGTAAAAATTTAGCGTTGGATCTTTTGAGACAATTCGAGACGCTTCCTTTCACAAATATCCAGAATGTTCAACGCTTTTCGTCACTGCCGACGATTCGGGAATGATTAGAATTTGGGATATCAGGTTTAGGGATACCTCTCACAGATATTCAAGAAAGAAGATTTTTAGAGAGCCAAAGAAACCGTATCTCCATTTTCCGGCGCATCAAGGTTACGCAGCAAGTATCAGTCTTCACTCAAAAGCACCACATCTTTTGGCAACAGGTGGTGGGCGGGATCGTTTTATTAAGGCAAGTTTATATGTTAAATATCTTGAACTCAAGTTTTTCTAGGTATGGAACTGGAAAAGTATGCTTGACGAAAACAAAGACACTCGACCAATGTACACCGTTGAAACAATGGCTCCAATAGGGCGCATCTACTGGAGACCCGGCTGTGAATATCAGGTACAATGTTTGTTTCATGTTTTATAGAATATCATCTTTTTTTTTACTCATCTATAATTAATTGCATCTGCTTTAGATAACCTAGATAGCTTTAAATAACCTAGATAGCTTTAAATAACAAAAGGTATATCATGAAACAAAACACTATGCTTTCATGAATTATAGAAAAATTATGGTGATGATATAAATTATGGGTATTGTTTGTTTAAACAATTGTTTAAACTGTTTAAACAATACAACAAGGCTTATTGGGAAGATTTCTCTTTAAATTTTTCTAATAATTTCTCTTCTTTTTTCATGTATTAACGGACGATTGGGCATGTGCTTTATATTTGTATTGCAAAGAATGTCCCACTTTCAAGATTCACAATGTGAAGTGACTTTAGAACCTTTTTCTTACTACGGAAAAAAAGTTTCGTTTTTAGAATTTGTACTTTCATTTTTCGTGATATCCTTGAATGTCCATGAAAATTTAACAAAAAAATCTAAAATCTAAAGCAATTTAAGATCTCTTCTTGTGCGATAGTTAACGATACAAGTGTGCATGTGTGGGATGTGAGAAGACCTTTTCTGCCAATTTATTCTTTTGAAGAACACATCGACAGTTGCACAGGTAACAAGTCTAGCCACAGAATCGTCACAGCAAAAATATTAGATATGTGTTGGAGGAATGCAGTCGAGCAGAATACTTTCGTCTCTTGCGGGAAAGATGGTCGAGTGGTAAGTGAGAGATGAAATATGACCGAAACAAAGGACTCAGGTGTTACACACAATGCGAGAAGCGGCACGACCGCACGATTTTGCGAACGACTGCACCGTTGATGTGGCTCCCGATGGATTGTATGCTCTAGGAGGTAAAAACTAGAATTACTTTTATCTATACTTGCTTTTATCTATACTTGCTTTTTTATTTATATTTAAATTTATCAAGCTTTTGCATTAAAGCTGAAGATGCTAGCAAAGTAATTAGCTTTTTAAAATATTGCATAGTCATGTCAATTTTTAGTCTAGAAAGGTTAAGAATTGTTAAAGACCGTTAAGGATCGTTAAAGACCCTTAAGCAAGTCTAACAAAAACCCAAAAACCCAAACTCAAAGAAACAAAATCCTAAAACTTTTTTAAACTTTCAGTCAGCTCTGGCGTTGTTGATGCACAAATGTCAGATGTGATTGATTGGTACAAAAGAGATTCAAATCGACGACAAAATGAGCCGATAGTCAAAGATTTGAGTGAACATCCATTCGATGCCTCATTTGAACTCCCCGCTAGCGACAAGTTTGCTCTTTTAAGTGAAATTGGATTCAAAAAAGTTTAGGCGTGCATATTTGGGGCCATATCTCTTCAAGAACAACAACTATCTACCACATGTAAGATTCTCTATTGAAATTCTTACGAAAACATGAAATATTAAAATTTAGCATGAAGGCGGCTATTGCCCCTTTTCTAGTTTGATTCCCTCAGAGATCCGACTGGGTGTTCCCGAGCTTCAAAGTGGACAAGAAATTCAAAAGTTCTTCAAATGTGCTAATGGGTTGGTTGAAGCTAACAAAATTCAAATAAGAGTTATCGTTATCGTTTCCAGTTATCGTCTTGGTGGTGCAAGTATCACAGAACTTTGCGCAAATAATGCTCGAGTTTCTGAAAGAATGGGAATTCCACAGGTTTTTTCGTTAACATATGATAAAAAGTAGTGATTTAAAGGTGGCACAAACATGGAGACTGGTCGAAGCTCTAGCCGAACAAGCACAAATCGAAAAAAGAAGAATTGAGAAAGAGATGGAGACACAAAAAGAATACACCGAACAATTTCGAATGCAGTATGTAAAAGGAAAAGATTTAAAAAACTAGTAACCTTGTCCTTGATTTCAGAATCTTGTCTTTGATTCAACAAGAACGGTTACGATGTTTGCACGCAATTCCGGAATCACTTGCTAAGTGTCGTTTGGCAGGATGGATTTTCGAAAAAGATCGACAAGTGAGAATAGAAGACTTTGAAGAGTTTATCTAGATAATATGAGTTCTCTAGATAGCCGAACAATGGCGGGCCGATTGTCCCTCATCAGCGAGCATTTTTCCAACCGCTTCTCCATTTGCCATTTCGGCTATCACCGCCACTTCTGATTTCTATTTTGGTGATGGAGAGTTGGAAGGATGTTTACATACAAGTTGTCAGCGTGCACAACTATGGTATTAACTTCTATATCTATTTATAAAATCAATTTTTTAGCTCAGCTCGTTTCCCAGAAGTTTTACCATTTCGATCTGATTGGCGTCCGTTAAAAGTGGAAGCTTTTACACAAAGAGATCCAATGGAAGGTGAGATAATTTGCAAAGTATCAAAGATTATAGAAGCGGGGTTCTTTTTCTCATTAACAATCTAACTTTAAACTCAAATTTCTTGGTGTTCGGCTGTTCAAATGAAATAATTTTTATACCAATCGATAGAGAACGACTTGGCGCATCCAATGATAACAAAGAATCTTTAAATTGAACAGCCCAACACCAAGATATTTAAGCTTAAAGTTAGATTGCTAATGGGAAAAGAGGCGTATCAAATATCCGATAATCTCACAAAAAGTTTTACAGTGAGCCCATCAGCGTCAAAACCTTTGCCAAAAATTGCCGAAGTTCTTCAATATCACGCTGATTTGGTATCGGAGAGTGGTTTTGAATTTTGAAATTACGAATTTTCAGGGAGATGTACAAACATGCTCGTGTGTGGCTCTTGTAATTGGTGGTCTTCTAGGAGAAGCTATTGATGAAGATACCGCCGCAACTTGGTTTTCCAACTATCTTGGTAAAAAAAAAGGGCTAGATTTTCACTGATCAATAATGTTCAGAGATGCTCGATCGATTGGAGTTATTTGTCGCAATGGCTGCCGTAAGAAAATATGCTTGGGTGAAAAGGATCAGCGACAAAGTGTTGACGGTAAGTTTTAAGTCAAAAAAAAAACGAATTTCGGTCTTTTTTTTAGGGAACACACCTTAACGTTTCTTGTCTAAAATGTCGGAAAAGAATGGTTGACGGTGCGTGTCTTCGTTGCGATAGGAGAGTCGCTGAATGTGTAATATGGTAATCACAGTCCCAAATTTCTATTTAAAGCCAAAAATTAGTGATTTAATGATTTTTGGAATGCATTGGATGTGTGGGAAATGTCGTCACCCAATGCATCTCGACGAAGCAGTTGAATGGTTATTCAAAAATCTAAAACTAAACCAAAAATCATATTTAGGTTTGAAGTCTCATCAATGTGTCCGGTCAGTGGATGTAAATGTCAATGCAATGTGAGGAAATAATAAGCTGCTGTTATATAGATTGAAATTCAGCTTCGAACAACCGAGCAAAAAGTGATGCCCTCTAGGCCACAACCACAGCTATTTTTCTCGAAAAAGGTAAGTCGTTTTCGAAAAAGTTTGATTTGTTTTTGAAAGATTGATGTTTGAAGATTGAATTTGATTTTTAGATTGAGATTCGAAGGGATTCGCGTGC
Source organism: Mesorhabditis belari (assembly GCA_958450365.1). Lineage (NCBI taxonomy): Eukaryota > Metazoa > Nematoda > Chromadorea > Rhabditida > Rhabditidae > Mesorhabditis > Mesorhabditis belari. The sequence goes on from CAUEEP010000743.1 coordinate 6,470,911, forward strand.
AAGTGATTCGAATGGCTATCGGCAAAGAGGATCGGTAGCTTTTATTTAGAGTTTTCTGTCTTATTTATTCAATATCTATGGGCATTTTTGTGTTTGTTGTTTAACGCTTCGAAAATCAGTTTATGCAAAAAGCATTAAGAGTTGCGGCAAACATGATATGCTTTACTGTTTACTTTTACTGCTTACTCAATTTTTGATGCGAGAAATCGATTCATTAGAACTTGATCACTATTTATTAGAACTTGCTCAGCCATCTGAAGGGGTTTGTAGTGATTATTGTTGGTTTAGATATAATCTTTATTACAGCGATAATAGTTGGTTCAGTGGTTTGAGATTGGGAGAGTAGAGACACTCCACGGCACACATCGGCAGCTCGTTCACGTTGCTTTTATGCGGAACTCAGGCGTTGATCTCGTCTTGCACACAATGGAGTTGAACGGATAGCGACGCATATTAAATCTCGCACAATAGGCGTTCGTCTCGCACAATAGGCAAACATGATATGCTCACTTTTACTGTTTACTCAATTTTTGATGCGAGAAATCGATTCATTAGAACTTGATCACTATTTATTAGAACTTGCTCAGCCATCTGAAGGGGTTAGACTTAGTTATTCTTATTTAATGATAAGAAATTCTTCACTAATGATAAGAAATTCTTCACTATTTACCAGTTTTTGAAATTTATATAATATTCAAAATGTTGGAATCATATTTCAGTCATTGATTCTTTCAAGAAAAAAAAAATGACCGAAATTAGTGTCAAACTAGATGTATCACAATGATAAATCGATGACAAACTCGATGTACCACAGTGAGCACTTTCCACGAAATTTTCTAGACAAACATCAACACAAAAGGCAATAATTTTTGAAAAAAAGTGACTTTGATATGTTTATTTCTTTATAAAACATTATATTTGTACAAGACGAGCTTTAAACCTAGTAATCTATTGGTCTAAAATTGAACATCTTGTAGAGAAAATGGCGGCAACTAAAATAAATACTAAACGCATACCGTAAATACTGTAATAGTACCCCACCCCCATAATGACGGTGCAGAGTGTTGCGTAGTCTAGCTTTGAACGAGTTTTTCTCGACACTGGTTTATGCTACAATGCGCGCTTAGGTATCAAAAAAATAGCTGAAATTCAGGGCTATTTTTTTGATATTAAAGACGCATTTTTTGAAAGTACGGGCGCTTTGAAAAAAAATGAAAAACTAAAAAACTTTTGCGACTACGCGGCTGTACGAGGGAGGTGGGGTACTATTACAGTATTTACGGTAGGTAAATACTTTCTGATATTGTATTGATTGTGAGAGAAAAGCTGGTCGATCCATGTCGATTTTCAGGCCGTCAACGCAGCATCTTGGAATCTGGCTCGAGTCCGACAAAGGCGAGGATCGTCTCGTTCAAATAATCGGCTACAAGAGCAGGTAAACATATCAAAAAAAAAAGCTGATAACCAAAAATCCTTAGGTACTAAAAGAAGAGGAAAACTCGGAATATCTTTTAATCGACACACAAGCACAGAAGAAAATCGCACAAGAAGGACTCGGAACAGCTGATGAGTTTAACTTGGTTGTTTTCCATTTTGCCGAAGAGAGACACAAGAAAGCCTATCCACGATGGGCTTCTTGGAGGAGAACTTTTACATAAGAATACTATCAATTATTAATTATCAATTACTAATTATCAATTACTATTTATCAATTAGAAATATCTTTTAGTAGTTTCTGTATTTTTCTGTAATCAACAAATCCCTCTGTAAAATGTGGCAAATATACTGTGATTGTACATTTTTTTTCTCTATCTACTCAATTCTATATCAAAAGAACTCTATTTTTACAAATGTTTTTGCCTTGAATACTGATTTCTTTACGGGTTTCATGATTAGCTTTTATTGAAATTCAATAAAGTGAAACACATTTTTATATCCAAAGAAAAATACTAGGCTAAAAAAGGATCGGAAAGTTTGTGCGGAAATCCCGTTTCATTCAGCGATCACAATTGAAAGAGAAGAAAAAAAAAGATTTTTTTCTCAGAGAATGATATAAAATCGAGAGTATGAATAAAGATAATTAATAAAATAAACCAACAAAAATAGAAGATCAGTAAAAGATTGATATGAGAAAGTAAAGCATTTCAAAGTCAATCTTGTAAATTCAACTTTTGAAATGCTTTGTTTTCCCTTGTAAACCCTTATAGTCATATAAATTTTTCTATTTTTTTTGATAGAGGTCTGGATAAATCTACAAATTCCCCGTTAAACCAATGGAAAAAAGGAAAAAAAACAAAGAAAACAAGATAAAGATAGGCAAAAATAAATAATGCGGGAGTGGGACAAATGCGACCTTTTTTTTTGCGCACCCGGACATTTGCTCACCTTTTTTTCCGCACTTAGCCCATTACCTTCTTTCGCGTTTTAAAAAAGCTCTAAAAAGCTAATATTAACCAGTTTCTATTCCAAAAGTTGTTTTTCTAGGTAATTTTAGGGCGTAGAATTGAAATTTTGACATAACAGAGTGTGTGGAAGCAATTTGACAAAGACAAAGCAAAAAGACAAAACGGCTAGATCAAATTACAGAAAATTGTCGATTTTTCTCTTTGTATAACTCCGTCCGTTTGTTTCCACAAGCTCTGATATGTCAAAATTTCGATTCTACGCCCTAAAATTACCTAGAAAAACAACTTTTGGAATAGAAATTGGTTAATATTAGCTTTTTAGAGCTTTTTTAAAACGCGAAAAAAGGTGCGCTAATGGGCAAGGTGCGGAAAAAAAGGTGCGCAAATGTCCGGGTGCGCAAAAAAAAGGTAGCATTTGTCCCACTCCCAATAATGCACATCAAAGTGATTAGCTTAAACAAATTGCCAAATGATACCTATTTTTTAAGAAAATAGAAATGAAAAGTTGTACAATTTTTCCACTAAACTAATACTTTTTTTTGGCACTTGTCGATATTTTTACCGCTCCATTACCGTAATACCTCTAATAGTAGCGCCGCGCTCCATAATGACGGTCGGAGCGTCGCGTAGTCTAACTTTAAACGCATTTTTCTCGCCATCCGTTTATGCTACAGTGTGCGCTTAAGTATCAAATGAAAGCTGAAATTGAGGGCTATTTTTGGATACCAAAAATGTATTTTTAGAAATTATAGGCGCTTAGAAAAAATGATTTGCGTAGATTTGATTTGATTTGAAAAAATGATTTAGTAAAAATCTTTTGCGTCGACTACGCGACTATACGGGAGGAGAGCGCTACTATTAGATGTATTACGGTATTTACTCTGACTGCTGGAGAGATTATAAAACCGATGAATTGAAAGCAGCAGGATATTGCCCAAATGAATCGCTATAACTTTGTCGACCACAAGGGAACACACACCAAGCTAATTTGCTAATTTATGCAAATGGTTTCTAATGTAAATATTTGCGGTGACAAGTGACAAGCGGTGACAATCGACAAGTATTGACAAGACAAGTTTTTTTTTTATTATGATTATGATATCGAAGCTGATTTTGACTAATAGTAAGGGGAAAAAAAAGGGATAAGTGAAAATTTCATCTGGAATTTTGTAATAGGAGAATAGGGTTTTTTTGAACTCGTATTCTGTAGAGCCTCATTGCTAAGAACACCCGCTTTATCGACCAAAGAATAAAATATCAAGTGTTTTGTGTGTATTGGTCAATAATAGTGGGCAAGCACCTAAAATAATCAAGAGGGGAAAAGTGTTCAAGATTGTAGTTAGATTGAGATGAAGAATTGGTGAATGCAAAGCAATTGCTGTGTCTTCTTCACTTATAGTTAAATGATTTGAAATGATCGAAAGAAACGGAAAAAGCCGAGAACGACGTTTGCAGCGAGGAGAAAAGTCCCGTAGAGCAGCAAGACTTGCACCAGTCGATGTCGACGTCTAAATGATTGAGTTTTAACATGTTTTAACATGAAATTGTCCAAAACCAACAGTTAAAGATTTTTCAATTCTGATTTAACAGACAAAAACGCTGTCGATTACATAGTTCTTTCTTTCTTTCTTCCTTTCTTTCTCTTCCTTATCTTTCCTATCTTCTTCTCGGGTCTTCAGAAGCCACCGATAGCTTAGTGGTAGAGCATCTACCTGGTCTAAGAAGCCACCGATAGCTCAGTGGTAGAGCATCTACCTGGTCTAAGAAGCCACCGATAGCTCAGTGGTAGAGCATCTACCTGGTAGCTCAGTGGTAGAGCATCTAACTGGTCTAAGAAGCCATCAATAGCTCAGTGATAGAGCATCTAACTGGTCTAAGAAGCCATCAATAGCTCAGTGGTAGAGCATCTAACTGGTCTAAGAAGCCACCGATAGCTTAGTGGTAGAGCATCTACCTGGTAAGCTAGAAATATCAAGAGTTCAATTCCCCTGTTTCAAAGTCTTTGCCATACATTTCTTTACTTTATTATAATAAGTAAGATTCTAGAATGATTATTATAATTATAATAACTAAATCCGCAGATTATTATAATAACTAAGCCCAAGTTAATCTTTACTTATTTGCATTGACTCACTTTCGAGGTATTTTCACGGATTGCGAGATTGCGACAACGATGTGTTGCCCATCAAGAGCAAAACACGGCACCGCATTCAACACTCCCAGCGCAACCGACAATGTCACCACGTATTTTCCCAGCAATTCTACTGTATCTGAAAATTATTTTGGTCTATTTACAAATACTTTCAATTTCAATTTTCTATTTCAAAACACAACACTTTTCAATGACTTTTGTGGAACTTACGTGGTAAAACACGCGGCACCCATGACCATCTCGATACCAATGGAGAAACTTCTACTAGATACAAAAACTAAACCCAAAAAATTGAGGAAATCAAAAATCTTGATAACCTCCTCAAGTTTGCCGACAAAAAGCACCGGTTTCTCATCGTTTTCCACTTGTAGACGAACGAGCTTTGTCCCATTGTAGAGTGCCGGATAGATACAAGTCAACTGGTTCGACGCCTGAACTTTCGTTGGGATTGGACCATTGGCCTGTCGACTAAGATACATGTCTCTTAGCCACTCGGCCATTCGCCCATGGCGGTCATCCGCTCTGCTCAAAACATTCAACTCTAACAAACCTGTTTGCTAGAATCACATGGCAAAGTGTCATTGCACAATGGTTGATCGGTGACTGTTCTCGCGTCAAGACATGACAATTGTGTGCTCAATTTCGTCTCAACTCTCACAACATCTCGCGGCTTTTCCGCTATCCCCAATTTCAATGCTTCCGCCAAATTCGGTGCCTTTGTTTCTTGGTGATTTCTTCGTTGAACCTAAACATTTGCAATAAAATTCTTTTCAACTTTAATATCTACCACTTGACTCTCGAAACAGATATGAGCGGGTGTCGCATTTTTCTGCTCATCACAGCAATGAAGCTCATTATCGAAGACGCTGATCTAAAAAAAAGTACTTCAAATCCGATTGCCACTATTTCTTACTTTTAAACTTTTTGCTGATTTCACAATATCTGTATCCATGCAACGACCATAACGTTCATTTTGTAAAGCTTTTGCACATGTTATCCACGATTCTGGATGATAAACTTTACAATTGTCAATTTTAGTGACAATTTGACCGGGTAAAAGTCCACCATGAAGTCCAGAATCATGAGAAACTTCTGAAATTCAAATTTAATCCAAAGCAAACCAAATAAATCCAACCCAAACCAAATAAAACCAAACCAAACCAAATAAAACCAAACCTTCAACTGTGACACCATGACCGGTTACAAAAAGTGGAGCCAAAAGGAAAGGAGTCGAGTAAACTAAAGCAAATCCGAGCGCAGCTAAGACGAGATTATGCCAGACTCCAGCACAATAAACTCTGAGTCGAGACCACGTTGGGCGTTGATCTGTAAAGATTTTTTTTTGATGAAAGATTTTAAGAAATAAAGCTTTTACTTAATCCAATGTCATCGATTTCGGTGAATGCTCCTGGATAGATTCCTAAAACGAAGACACCAAATCCTGAGACACGAATATTTTCCATTCGAGCCGCCCAAGCATGTCCTAGCTAAAGAAAAGAAAATTTTCTGTGTACTTTGTATTTCTACTTTTATACTTTGTCCCACTCAGCTGAATATCTTCGACTTTCGTGAGGGATTTCAAAAGGGGCAGCTACGAAAAACCTACGCAGAAAAAGGAGCATAGCTCTTTACTCTATTTCGTGCCCCAAATCATTTATTGTTTTGTAGCTTGTTAGCTGAATATCTTGTTTTAAAGCTTATATAACGCAACTGCTGTTCATTTGATGTGCCCTATTTTTATCTATATTTTTTATTTTCTCATAAAACTTAAAAGATATTCAACTAGAGCTTTGAAAGTATAAAAGTATAAAATTTGTATTTCTTTACCTCATGTAAAACAGCGGCAATTACAAGAACAAACATGAAAATTGGGATATGAGCCCAAGGCATATTAATCCCAGGTATGATTGGAGTTAAACCTAAAAAGCTTTCATTTCATTAAACCCATTTCCCATTTCCCTTTTTACCTTCATCTCTTGATGGATGATCAATCCGATCCTCATCTCCTTGAAATACAGGAATTTGTGGCTCAAGTGTTGGAGTTGGCTGAAAGAGTCTCCCAGGGATCGGTCTTGGTGTTTCCACGGATTTCTGATAAACGAGCGTTGAGAACATTGCGCCGATTGCTGGCCAAAGTTGCCAACTCAAGTAGATGACCATGAAAATCTGTTTCTTTTTGAGAAAAACGATTGATTTGATGAAACATACACAACAAGCGATCGCGACAACAACTCCAATATCGAACCATAAAGAAAAAAGAATGAGGCCAACTCGACGAGAAAGCGATCGGTCTTCACTTTCGCCCACTCCCGGCATCAAACGACCATCATATTTGTGAGTGTAGAATCGAAGCTGTAAATGGTGTTTCAATTTTTTGCGAAAATTTTGAGAACTTTGACAAAACAACATTCATTTACAACATTAAACAACATTAAACAACATTCATTTACCTGTAAAGGAGAAATCTGTACGTCGTGTTTCTCAACAAATTGCACATATCGTCTTGAAAGACCTTTGAGAACGAAATCGATAAGAAACAGACCACTCCAACTCAAGAGGAACAGGCTAAATCATTTGTTTATCATTGAAATCTTTGAAAAATGAAAAAATTACCTTAAAGCCGTGATGAAGTACATAACTTGCCCACTCCTCTATCCAACTTCCATTGTTTTTGAGGGACAATTGGAAAAAAATTTAGATCTAAAATATGAAAATCTAAAAGAGAAAAATGAAAAGAGAAAAATAAAAAGAAAGAAATGAAGAAGGGGCTTTTTTTTTTTACTAAAATCAACAAGCTTCAATAAAAATTTGACGAGAAAATATGGGAAAAGAGTGGAGAAGCAAAAGGAGGAGCTCTTGAAAAGAAAAGAAAGAAGACGGCCTAGATTGAAGAAAAAGGAAAGGGAAAATAGGTAGAAAAGAGATCGACGAGAGTCCACAACATTCACCCGTCGATCGTATCCTCTCGTTCTTCTATGTCGTCAGCGTTTTTCATTCACTTTCACTCTCTCTCTTTGTTAGCTATTTCAAGCGTGAATACCTAATTAAATTTTTGAGGGTTTTCAGTACAAATGACACAAAATTGTTTCTTTTGTTTTTTTTTACAAAGAGATTTGAAAGTACAGACAAATAGAAGTAAATATTTACACAAAAAATCAGTGAGTTTTACATACCGTAAATACTGTAATAGTACCCCCACCCCCATAATGACGGTGCGGAGCGTCGCGTAGTCTAGTTTTGAACGCGTTTTTCTCGACACTGGTTTATGCTACAATGCGCGCTTAGGTATCAAAAAATAGACCTGAATTTCAGCTATTTTTTGATACCAAAGACGCATTTTTTGAAAGTACGGGCGCTTTGAAAAAAAATGAAATACTAAAAAACTTGCTTCTTTTTGCTGACAAAATTTGCTTCTTTTAATTTTTTTTTTTACAAAGAGATTTGAAAGTACAAACAAATAGAAGTACATATTTACACAAAAAAGTCAGTGAGTTTTACGTACCGTAAATACTTTAATAGTACCCCACCCCCATAATGACGGTGCGGAGCGTCGCGTAGTCTAGCTTTGTCAGTGAGTTTTACATATGATAAAAGTTCATAAGTTCTGCTTGTAAGAAATATATTTTTACTTTGATCTTTATAATTTCTCGTGAGACCGTGTCTCGATGTGGTTCAATGGTAGATGTCTTGAAAACGCACAATTTATCAAAAACTTTCCCCTTATGACGGCCAGATGGCCGACCGGTTAGGAGTCTTGTCTCTTAAGCGGAAGGTCGAGGGTTCAATCACTCTGGCAAGATAAAAATGTTTCTTTTTCCCACCAAGTGGGTTTTTTCTTTCACAACATTTGGGTAATAGGGGTAAATAGGGCTGAGAACGGCCGCAGTGCCATAAAATTGTGTGTTTAACCTTTATGTCTTATTATGTACCCTTTGTTTGTATCACATTATTGGTTTTCAATAAATGTATTTTTTTTTTTTTATTAGGGCAAACTTCGCTGAAACTGAAGCAACACTGGCACTATCACAATCACTTCAACACTTGCGTTTGAAGAAAAAGGGATGAATAGAAAAAGGAGCACACAACTGACTCAAGACAAAGCTTAAAATAACGGATTTTTAAGTACAAAAGCCACGACAAACGGACACCTGAATATCGTCTAGTGGCCGATTACGGTAGTTTATCCATCAGCTTTGAATTTTAACTTGTGTATTGAATTTTGACTAACTGCAGAGCAGTGGCAATTCGCCACACTGCTTTTGTAAATTCTGTTCTGCAAACTGTAAGCTTTTCCAGAATTTCTTGATATTTAATTTGTTTTTTCTGACAACTCCAAAATTCATCAACATCAAATAACTCTTTATTCAAAAGCCATCAATGATCTAAGCACTCGAAGGAGCGGTTGTCGATTGAGAAGTGTGCGGCTTGCACATAATATGCTCCATCATTTTTCGAATCTAGAAATTATTCGATTGATGAATAGTGAGGAATTTGATTCAAAAAACTAAACTCACATTATCACGAGTCTTTTCGGGATTCTTAAGACCAGCACGACAAAATCCTTGCACCATCGGAACCATTGCATCGTCTGTAAAAGAAAGTTTCTTTAAGTTGAACATCAAAAACATCAATAGTGTTAATTGATTAGAAGTGACAAAAAGGTTATAAGCTTTCTGTTACTTTTAATCAATTAACTTATAAGCTTTCTGTTAGTTCTAATCAATTAACTTATAAGCCTTCTGTTACTTTTAATCAATTAACTTATAAGTCTTCTGTTACTTTTAATCAATTAACTTATAAGCTTTCTGTTATTTCTAATCAATTAACTTGTAAGCTTTCTTATAAGCTTTCTGAAAACCAACGATTCGCTTGATAGTATTTGCAGATAACGGGGTATTCATTTGTCCAAAGTGTCTCGCAGGTATCGCGAGACTTCTCGATTTCACCGATAATATCCACACAGTTTTGCATGGCCTGTAAAATAAGAGATTCTTTTAGAAACAAGTACAGAGTGTTTTTACAGAGTGTACAAGTTCTTTACAACTTTTAGATAACTCTAGAATATCGTGTTAACGAAATGTTGAAACCTGTTGGAAAACGGCGGTCATATTTGGTGGTTGACCGGGTTGCGATTGATTGAAGAGCTTGTAAATGCTTCTTTCCCACTGGAATTTGAATCATTCTACTCTTGAGAAATCTTTGTACTTACCGTGTAGATGACATCAGCACATTGAGGGTTTTTCTGCTTGATGTTGTTGATTTTGTCAACCTAAACTTTCATTTTTGTAACAATAGTTTGTCTTATAGCCAGCAGCTCTTATTCAAAGCCAGCAGCTCTTAATCAAAGCCAGCAGCTCTTAGCCAAAGCCAGCAGCTCTTAGCCAAAGCCAGCAGCTCTTAATCAAACCTGGACTTGATAAAATTTGTCGACATATGCGGAAAGAGTAGATGAAGGACATCCAGCTTTGATCAAAGCAATCAATGACTAAAACCATGACTCATCAATGACTTAGTTTCTCGTTGTCAAAATTTTATATTTCTTCTTTTATCTCTTTATCTTTCACCTCTCGATCAGCTGCATGATTGCCCGTTTTACAATAATTGTTGATCAACGAGGCCATGCAATCAAAATCGGTGTTGTTGAGCTAAAATTATCGTCTCTTTCTCTTTGTCAATTCAAACTCACTCCTTTGATGAATTTGTATGCATCTTCTTCCATCAATTTCATCGCTAAAAGTGCTTTTGGTTCATCGTTATCTCAATTGCATTTACCGTAAGCTTTCTCAACCTGAGGCAACGACGTCATTAGCTCAGCCGCAGTGCATGGAATTCCTGAAGTGCAAGTGTCCATGCAGGGTAGAGCAGCCGCACACTAAGAATAAATGTGGAAAATCTCTTCAGTCTTCAGTAAACTGAAGTTTTACTTATGCAAAATGCCAAGAGCTAGACTTATAGTCGAAGAACTTTTGCGTAACTATGAGAAATTTCAAAAGATAAGAACTGATTGTTTTATGCGAGGAATTAGCACTTCACATGAAAGATCTAGTAAAACAAATACTGGCAATCGATTCACCGACCCCGAAAATCCCCGGGTACAAATTTACATCAAAATATCTTCTTTTTATATCATTTAAAAAGTGAAAGAAAAATCCTTGTCTAAAAGACTGGCAAGGTGTTCTTTGTGCGGCAGCGTAATCGCTCTTTACATGGCAAACCGAGCATCAGGTAGTCCCCTTCCGGTTAACATTTTTGTTGTTTATAAGATACCTCTCGTTGTGGAGGCGCAGAGCTCTGCGTGGAAACCCAAGGAACCAAAAGCATCAGACACAATGTCGATGATTGCATTCTCTAGAGTATTTACCTTAAAAACTTTTAAAAGAATCAATACTCTAAAAACGATATTATGAAAAGGGTGAGAAAATCTCAACTCCCACTCAAAAATCCGACGATTTTTTTGACGGGTTTTTGATCAAATCGCTTTTATATGTGTGCCCGAAAATCCGTCGTATTTGCTTTTGTGTCCAATTAAATTTTGTCACTAACCACGAATAATTGGGTGTGAAAAAAAAGGGGAATAGAAAAGAGACTTCGGTATGTATTTCATGATTTTAAGTGAATGATTATAGCTCATAGATCTCATAGATCGTTTAGTTACTTTAAATAATTCAATTTTGTCACTAACCACGAATAATTGGGTGTGAACAAAAAGGGGAATAGAAAAGAGACTTCGGAATAGAATACGTTAGTTACTTTAATTCCTTTAAAGTAACTAACGTTTAGACCTTCTCGTTAGTTACTTTAAAGAAAACAAATGCCTACCTCATCGTTGATAAACGATCATCAACACTTCAGGGAAAGGTGACAGCAGTTTCGAGACAAATTTTCGTTTATGTTTGTAAAGAACTTTATTTTATAAAGTAGGATTTGATCCCTCGAGAAGTCAAATTTTTTTTTTGATTATAGGTTTGATTAAGTCTATTATTTGTCGATTATTTGTCTATTTCATTGTATTATTTTCCCAACCAACCCGTGCAAACGTGATTTCACTCATCCGCTTCATGTAAAATTATGTGAGTGACGAGAATCAGCTCTCATGCTAAAAAGAAAACTCGCAAAGTTGCACGGTTTGAAAAAAATTTTACTTACAAACGACCTATTACTTTGTCTTTGTGCTCAAATAACTGCATGTACCGCTCAAATACTGCATGTACCGCTCAAATAAAACCTCTAAAACCTGTTCACGAAGAATACCGAAAGATACCAAAAGTAAGCAAATTGGATAAAACTAGAATTGAGATTACGCTAGCTGTTACAATTGAGAATTGAGATTACGCTAGCTGTTACAATTGAGAATTGAGATTACGCTAGCTGTTACAATTGAGAATTGAGATTACGCTAGCGCTAGCTGTTACGCTAGCCTTGTTTTAAAATAACAGTATTTAAGAGAAAATTCTCATGACAAATTTGTCAATAAAAAGCTATATGTAAATACCTTACTTTTGTTTTCTTTGACCGTTCAGCCAAGGGGAGTCAGCATGTAATTCGTCTTGGCTCATGTTTTGGTGTCTTTTAACTGTCCTACTTTGATCAACTCGAGAGCGCTAGCGACTCCACTACAATTTGTTAGCTATCTATGCTACAAATGATTAAAATAACATAGTAGATAATAGCTCTTAAAGATTTGATAGCTTCATTATCAACACACTTTTTGAAAACAAACCAAAATAGTTTGCGCTTCTCCGACGTATTTACAAATTGTACTTTGTATTGTAACGAATTGTACTTTGTATTGTAACGAATTGTACTTTGTATTGTAACGAATTGTACTTTGTATCCCATAAAGTGGATCACTTAAAGATCCAGAAAAAAAAATGAAAGAACTAACTATAAGAGAAAGTTTGAGAACTGTAAAATTATTAGAATAACATTAGGCTTGAGTCTAAACGCTACCGTAACAGAGTAACAATAGCATTCACTTTTCATTGTTGCTAAAGTACCAGATAATTTTCAGAGTGTCTTCAAGCTTTAAATGCTTGAACTCAATCGAATTATAAAGTCAATTATTATTTGTACTTGTGATCGTCAAGTTAAGCCTAGTCGACTATTAAAATGTTAAAATTGCTTAACGAATTGTACTTTGTATCGTTCGTCTTTTTTTTAAGTGTTGTGCTTTCCCGCTCGATTCTCGGGTATGAACACTTATCAGCCGTTCGTCATATCTTGTTTCTACGTGAGAATCAAGTGAAAGAGAGGGTAGGGACATTTGTTTTTCAGGGGGAAAAAAAGGAAGGGAAGGTTCGTCCTGAGGCGTGCGGGCGGCTCGAGGCTGAAGGATGGGGAGGGGGTCACATGTGAAGGGGGAATGTGGGGAACGAGATGTGCGGAACGAGTGACCGGTTGAGAGGAAAAAGAAACGAAAACGCTGACTCGGAAAAGAGAAGAAATAGTGTAGGAATTTGGGGGAAAAGATGGAAATTGATGTGAAGAGAGATCGAAACGAGAGCAGAGGCCGCAGAGGGCGCCCTCCTCACGGATCAGCTGTTGGCCGCTCGTTGTCGTCGTTCGGTTGAGGCCTCGAAGCTCCCTTCTTCTTTTCATCTCCGATTTCTCTCACTCTCAACTCATTTTCCTTTTCTTCGATCGCCTATCAAAAGCATTAAGCTTATTCCATGGCTGGACTTTAATCGTTAAATCTTTTATGTTAAACGACAGTTTTTTGCTTTGATTTCTGTTAGTGTCACTCTTTCCATCAATTTTTCGTGTTTTCCTATAACATTTTGTATGAAAGTTTAATTTGTAGCCATTGTTTACAACTTTTTTTTATTTATCTAAAAGTGAATTGCTCTTTTCACTTATCGATATCATTGTTATTCAGTTGTTATTCAGTTATTCAGGGAAAACAGAAACTTTTTGTTTACAATTTTCATAATTATACTTTTGGTGTTTGGCTTTTTTTTTGATAAAATGCATTTTTGTTTCTGAAATTATTTATTGATTTTCGTAAAAATCTTTCCTTCAGATTGAAAATTCGTTCGTTTTTTTGTTCCTCGTTTTCGTCAAAAGCGCCGTATGCGGCGCTCACGTGAGAACAGGTTTTAAAGAATTTTTTTTTTTTGGTAAATAATTTAAATATATATATGTTGTGTCCGATTTAGATTTCCGTCCGATTTAGATTACAGTCTATATCGGACGACTCAATCTAAATCGAACGTCTTATATAGATTGAACAATAATATAAACATGTTTAGTATATGTTCTTAAGCGTTTTCTGTAGTTTTCTGCACTTTCAAAGGTCTTTTATTGATTATTTCATAGTTGGGTTTTCTTTTCAGAAAAAGACAGTAACAGACCTTTGAAAAATGCAGAAAACTACAGAAAACGCTTAAGAACATATATTAAACATGTTTATATTATTGTTTAATCTATCTAAGACGTCCGATTTAGATTGAGTCTAAATCGGACGTCCGATATAGACTGTAATCTAAATCGGACGTCCGCGATAAGTTCAATCTAAATCGGACGGAAATCTAAATCGGACGGAAATCTAAATCGGACACAACATATATATGCTTTATTCATGGGGGCGAATAGAAACGAATCAGATAATCATAACTTTTTGAGTAAATATGATATTTGAAAAACGATCGTCACTTTCGCGCGTCTGTAACTCCCCTTGTCTTTGAGTTTAAACTATTATTGTTATACATTTTCTGAAAGCTCTTTTCAAGGGCCACACAATGGTAATATTAATATTTAGAAATACGGTAAAGACAAGGGAGTTACAGACGTGCGAAAGTGACGCTCTTTTTTCAAATATGATATTTCATTGTCCAGTAGTGTAAATAGCTTATTAACAATAATATTATAATTCTAGAATTTACCTGAACACTCTCACATCCTTTTAGTGAAAGATTCTTCAAGAAACCGCCGCACCGTTTTGCCAGATTTTCGACAACAAAAAATACTCAAAAAAAAATAGTATTTATTTATTATTAAATAGTTTTATATTATATAACTTTAAAATTTAATTACCAATTTGAAATCAAAAATTGTTTAGAGCAAACGAAAACGCAGAAGCGGACGAGAGACACCCATTGAACGGGGAAATCAACAACGGCAACAACAATAACAATAACAGTGACGACGAGAACCGTTTGAACAACAATCACAACAACAACAGAGGATCGGCTTCTTCGTCGAGACATCGAAACAATCGAAACGGACAGGTTCATTATTTGAATTGTTACAGATTTAAGCAGAGATTTCCATAGCCAAACATCAAATAATCAAAGATCAAATCTCAATACAAATAACTAACAATCCAAGTCCGGCTATTTTCTGCAACTTTTTTAGATGAGTGCTGAAGGTGGACGATCGGGGGGGACCCATTCCCGTCTTCGTCATCGAGCTCTCGGTGCTCAAGGGAAAACCCATCCAACAATCACTGCTAAGCATAATCAGGTAAAAGAATCTGCTATTCTAATAGCTATAATTTTGTCTCACTATCAGACTCGTTTATTCAAATTACGTTAACTTTACGGTCCTTTAAAATGCTAAGAAATCGAGTGTTTTCCTCGCAAAAAAATAATTATTTAAATTTCTTCAATAGAAGACGGGAAAGGTATCCCCTGGTAACTCTTTTAACTTTCATAAAGGAAGGGAAAAGCTCAAAAAAAAAAAGATTTATTTCCCACCCCACTTGATTAGTTTTAAAGAAGGGGGCTTTTCCCGGCCCTTCCCGTTTTTTTTTGGTTATATGGACCTTTATTTGTTGGGAGGAAGGGGGTGAGGGAGGTGGGTTTTTTATTTTGAAAGTAAGGAAGAGGGGGGGGGAGGGGTGTGGTATGTTTTGGGCTTTTAAGCGAAGAAATAAGGGGTGGATAGATTTACTTAAATGATTTCTTTATTTGAATAACACGTCAAATAAACCTCAAATAAGGCGTTTTAAAAGCGCTCTAAAATTTTGATGATTTTGATGATTGATAAAATTAACGGTTTTGTTTTAGGGTATTTAACGAGTTTTTTCTTTCTTTTCCCACCTTTGTCACCTTTTCTTAAGTTCTTCGCCTTTTCTACCCCTTCTTTATATCTTTTTTTTTTCTTTTAACACTCTCTAGCATACATAATAATGAGTTCCGAAGAAAAAAGTTTCTAGTCGACGGTTTTTTTAGTTCTGCTTGAAAGGTATTTAAGAAAATAGTTTCTTTTTTTGATTTCAATGTTCTATATCTACAGATCAACAAGTTATTTAAAAAGTATTAAAAAAATTAAATCAGACAATTCGAATCAAAATTTCGGCAATTTTTAATGATAAATGATGATTAACAGAGTTGATTCTCCCGCTCAAAAACTTCAGAGACAAAGTCAACCTTGAAAAGTGACCGCATTTAGTGTTGAGGGGTTGGTTGGATAGGGGAACACCTGGGATCGGCCTTCTTTCCCCCCTTTTTTCCCCTCATCCTACCACTCTAATTTTCGAGCAAGACACATAAAAATAGTCCCGGAAAACGTTCAATTCGTCTCTTGATATTCTACCGAATGAAAGTCCACGATGCGCTTTGGTGGAAAAAGACGAATTTCGAGTGGAATCCATGGGGAAAACCCCAGGAAGATCCATGCCTCCTTCTCTCGGCCCGCAAATTACCCCATCATCGTGAAGAAATTTCTGGTGTGAGCATCATTTATGCAATTTTTAATCAATCAAATTTTATGAAATTTCATCTATGATCTCGAAAAATTAATTTTTCTTTTCTTTAGATGTACCTCATCACATCGATCATGCAAAAACCACCAATGGACGGCGCACTGATCAATCAGGCATTGCCTAAGGAGCTTATTTTGAGGTTGGGCTTTTTAGAATATTAAAGATCTAAGAATTCTTTAGGATTTTCTCGTATTTGGATGTGATAACGTTGTGTCGTTCTGCTCAAACGTGTCGCTACTGGAATCTTCTCGCGTTGGACGGTTCTAATTGGATGGAAGTCAACTTTTTCGAATTTCAAAGAGATATTAAGGTGAGAGTTTGAAAGTTTTTGTTTATAACTATTTGATTTTATTGAAATTATTTAATTGAATCTTTTCAGGGTACTGTTGTCGAAAATCTGGCAAAACGGTGCGGCGGTTTCTTGAAGAATCTTTCACTAAAAGGATGTGAGAGTGTTCAGGTAAATTCTAGAGTTATAATATTATTGTTAATAAGCTATTTACACTACTGGACAATGAAATATGATATTTGAAAAAGGATCGTCACTTTCGCGCGTCTGTAATTCCCTTGTCTTTACCGTATTTCTAAATATTAATATTACCATTGTGTAGCCCTTGAAAAGAGCTTTCAGAAAATGTATAACACTAATAGTTTAAACTCAAAGACAAGGGGAGTTACAGACGCGCGAAAGTGACGATCGTTTTTCAAATATCATATTTCATTGTCCAGTAGTGTAGCTTACAAATTTAAACATTATTTTACAGGATAATGCTCTTCGATCGTTTACCCGTCAGTGTCCAAACATTCAAATGCTATCACTTGAGAAATGCAAGAAAGTCACCGATGTGTAAGTGACATCTACGATAAAAAGAATATTAAAACACAAAAAGATGAGTAGTAATGCTTTGTTTAAAATTGTTTAAAACTATGTCAGATGCTGGGCGCACGTAATTTTCAACCACCCTGTATAGTTGAATATTAGTACTAATATTTATACTAAAACTAATACTTATCCATTTGTTGGCTTGTGAAATATAATCATTTTTTAGCACCTGTGAGAATCTCGGGAAAAACTGCCACCGTTTGTTAGAGTTGAACTTGGAAAATTGTGCCGCGATCACGGATCGAGCTCTCAAATATATATCGTAAGAATTTTAAGCGCAAAAACGTTCAACTTTAAATGTTTAGCGATGGTTGTAAACGTCTTGAATACATCAATATCAGCTGGTGTGATGCGATCACTGATCGGGGAATCGGCTTGTTGCTGCGTGGTTGCCCCCAACTCGCTCATCTTATCATTAAAGGCTGTGAAGGGGTGAGAGTTTGTCTTCATTTCATTTTATGAATCGATTAACGAAAAGAAAAGAAAAAGAAAGAAAAATTGATGATTCAGGTGACGGAAAATGTTTTCGATAACTCACTCGAGCATATGGGCTCTCTCGTGGAACTCGACTTGTTGCAATGCTTTGTAAGGGACTTTTAAAAAAAGAAAAAAAACAAGAAAAGGTATAAGAAAGATATAAGAAAGATAAGAAAGATATAAGAAAGATATAAGAAAGATAAGAAAGATATCAGAACAAAAAAAGAACAAGAAATGATTTAAGGTTTAAAGCAATAGAACAAGTATATAATATTTAAAAAAATCATTGTTAGGTAACTGATCAAACAGTGACTTCATTGTCGAAAGGCGCGGCAAAACTTGAGTATCTTTGTCTCTCGCAATGCACTCAAATCACTGATCGATCACTGCAGGCTTTAGCTCATGGATGTAAACGACTCACGTAAGCAAAATTCTATACAATAAATAACAATAAATAACAATAAATAACAATAAATAACAATAAATAACGATAAATAACCATTCTACACAATTTCAACGATTATAGATCCTAAAATTCTTTCAGAGTTCTCGAATTGTCGGGCTGCGCCTTTCTAAGCGATCCCGGCTTCATTGCACTGGCGAAAAGTTGTAAAGTGAGTTAAAGAGAAATTTTCATTCATTCATTTCATTCACAGGGCTTAATGAAGCTGGATCTCGAAGATTGCTCGCTGATCACCGATCAATCGTTGCACGCATTCGCCACTCATTGCCCGCAAATCGTTGAAATGGTACTCATTACAATAAATGATTAAATTATTAGCCTATTAATAGTTTCTTTTTGATCTAAACTTCAATCTTTGTGCCTAAAACGAGTTTCAATAGTTAAAGTTTGACTTAAATTTTAACCTGCAACCTAACCCTATTTTAGACTTTATCTCACTGTGAGCAAATCAGCGACGAAGGAGTGATTGAGCTATGTCAGGCACACAAAGAAACACTTGAGGTTTAAATGATTGATCCCATTTTAAGCATTTTTTTTTTTTCATTTCCAGGTTTTGGAACTCGATAACTGCCCACTCGTGACCGATTCGACCATTTCGCACATAAAAAATTTGCAAAATTTGAGAAGAATCGACCTTTATGATTGTCAAGGAGTCTCAAAAGAAGCAATCAATCGATTAAAGGTTTGTTGAAAAGGTTTTTGAATCAGTAATTCGGAAATTTTTCAGCAACACCGCGGAGGCCTCGAAGTGCACGCGTATTTCGCTCCACCCACTCCACCGGCTGCCACCACTCCGCCCAGAAATAATATTTGCCGGTAAAGTTGTATATGATAGCTTTTTGAACAATTTTGAGTTAAAATCTTTTGGATATACAGTTACAATGTAAATTGGAGTGTAAATTGGAGTCAAAGACGAGCCTCGAACACGCATAGATCCATTGAACAGACTAGACAGACTGGCTAACTTTTAAAATTAAAAAAAACCTTTTCTTTCCTTCTCTTCCCCCTTGTATTCCCTCTTTCTTCTTCCGAAACCAGTTACCGAATAGCTCAGTGGTTAGAGCGTCTGTCTGGAACATGCTTGATTCAGACGAGGTCGGAGGTTCGATCCCTTGTCCGGAAATCTTTCTTCAGCATCCCTTCTTTTACTTTTGATACTATAAAGTTATGCACCAAATATTACAGCTAAAACAGAAAAAAATTTTTCAGTTGTTGTGCGATCTTATGACTGGGAATGGCTTGGATCTCGATGAGTGTGCTGATTGTGGCAATCGCCATTCGTCGAATCACCGGCTCTTCCTCGTTCAATTTCCTGAGCTAATTGACAAAATTTGAAGTTTTTCTTGATTTGAAAACTTGAATTTACGGTTTTCAAATATGATTTCTTGCTTGTACATAGTGGTAGCGCTTCATCCGAAACAACGATTCTCGTTTGTCCCCATATTTTCCTAAAATTTGCTAACAATTTCTGTGATGGAATCCCGTGTTGTGAACTTTTCGATTTTTGTTTTTTTTGTTTTTTTTGTTTTTTTGCTAACAAACTCTTGCTAGCCTTTCGCTTGTCTTTTTAACTTAATTATTGCCCCCTTTTGTCCATTTTCTACTTCCCCAATATTTTCCAATTGTTCACTATATTCATTCCTTGACTCGAGTATTTTTTTTTCTTTTTTTTTGTATTACTTGTCCGATTCAGTGCCTCAGAGAGTTGAACCTTGAAATTAAAAGATTTTGATTACCGTATTTTCTCTAATAGTAGTGCACCCTGAGCCTTGCCTAAATTGTTCGAAATCTCGAGAACCGCTTATCAAAACCTATCGATGTGGGGTCGGAAAATGTAGCTGACGATGAGATCTAGTGGGGATTTGAGTGTTGAGCTTCTCGGAAAGCTTGGAAACCGTAAAATTGTCATCAACTCGGCTCGCCGGGGTGCACTACTATTCGAGAAAATACGGTTAATCTTTTCATTTCAAAAATCTGAACCAATATAGCTTTCACTAAAAATATTTGTAAAGTTGAAATGAAAAGGAAAGGGGAATGGTGAAAAGGCTCGAAGTTTTAAAGTGATCAAGCTTGGTGGAAAGTGAGGCGTATTTGAAAGCGGAAGTGTGAAGAGGAAGAAAAAAGGATAGAGAAGAAGATGAAGATGAAGATGAAGAGAGAGGGGGAGACACATTTCAGTAATGATATTGTGAGAGACCCATTCTCCTCCTCCCCCTTCCGCTCTCTATTCGATCCTCAAGATGTATTTCATAGATGTACATCGAGATACCCTCCTCCTCCTTTCCTCAGCACTCCTCAAAATCCTCTAATCAAATTTCCCCCAATTACTTCAATTCGTCAAGATGGACTCTTTCCCCGGCACTTCTTTTGTTCACATTTCAACCAATCTTATTCAATTTTTTTTTCGTCTAATCCATCAAAAACATCATAAACATTTGTAAATAATGTTCATTTTTAGATTTTGAAACCATTTGCTTTCTTTTATCATTATTTTCTTTCCTTTTTCTTTCCTTTTTCTTCCCTTTTTTTTCTCTTTTATTTGTACATGACTACCCCCGGTTATTTATTCTCTTTGATTCATTAATAGAAAATTTGTGAGATTCTTCTTTTGCCTATTAGTTTTTGTGCATAATTTCTCGTAAACTAGCGACAAAAGCTTGCTCGAATTTTGGAATGTCGAAAAATTTGACTCTTTGTCTATACGCAAGACCAATATGCTTGAGAAATGAGCGCCCACTCATATCACTCTCATTTTTTCATTTTTATTAATTAATACTTGATTTGTCATTTAGATTAAATCTTTGATTTTCTTCCTAAAACACTTGCCAACTTTTAGAAAAACTGCTATTCCATTTACAGAAAACAAAGGGATCATTAAGGGATCATTTTTCTTTGGTTGATAACTTCCAATGTTTGAATTGCAATTCAATATACTTTTCAGATTTCACAAAACCTATTTGCTTTCGATTACAAGAAAAAAAACGACAAGGAGTGGTGTTGATTTTTTTGGGATCATTGTATTGACCCTAGTGATCGCTTATGCTATTTTCATGGCCGTCCTCATCGACAGGACATACTGAACAAAGGTCAGATTGATCGCAAAATCGAACAAATCTATGATCAAACATAAAATTTTCCTTTTTAGTTTGAATGTTGGGTATCCTAGCGCTATTGTGCGGTTTGTTTTATCTCCTTGCCGCTTTCCTCATCGTCACTTATTGTGTACGAGATCGAGACGACACCGAACCACCAATGGTAAGGGTTTTTCAAATCCAGAGTTGTTCTAGAGGTAACTGTTCCCGTTCAGTCTAGAAGCCAGAGCTTGGTTTGACCTTCTGGCTTTACTACATTCCTGGCCGATCGCCAGAAGTCGAACACTGGGCTGAATTGTCCGGATTTACAGAACACACCGGTCCAACTAGGGTCTGTAAATAGGTTTTGCCTGGGATTTGGTCGGCGCACAAGCAACCTTTCGCTTACCAAGCAAACGCTTTACCAAATGAGCTACACCAACGCGTATCACAATGCCACCAGAATAGGGTCTTATGCCTGCTGGTCACTCTAGTTGGAACAACCCTGTTCGAATCCATTGTGAATGAAATACAAGCTCATGTTCAGTGTGCTCTGAGCTATGAGCTTTTCAAAGTCCTGTTTTTTTATATAATATAGGGATCAATTAAGGTAAAATTCAAACTTTTCCATCAACATATTCACGAAGATACACCGATTGACAATTATTTTTAGTGTTAATTCAAGTTTTTTTAACGATTTTGTTATTTATCTCGCTGAAAGCTCTCTGAAAACTGAAAACTAGCTTTCAAGAGGAGATTCACGGCTATCAAACGACTATAATAGTTTCGTTTATCTTTGAATTTTCATAGTTATCAGTAAAACAGTAACGACTACGCCCAAAGTGTGCGCCCAAAATGTACGCCCAAAACCCCAAAACAATAGCAACTTTCTTCTTCTTGTACGTAAACAAAAAAAGGTTATTGATTTTTATTTCAGCCTGTCAATCCGATGGTTTCAATTATCATCTCGAAAGATTCGAACTCATGTGCTCGTCATGACTCGATCACCACACAATCAATTCCAACTTTTCCATAAATTTTTCTAAATTTTCTTATCATTCCCTCCATTATCAGCATATCACCATCAACTTTTCGTGTACACATTTCTCGCTGAATAAACGATTTAGATAAGTTCACAAATTTTCACAAAAAGTTTACAATCTCACAAAAATCTTTTCAAAGATTTCAATCGTCAACCATGGCTTAAATAACCCTTTTTGATTTAAAATGACGCGTGAACGGGGGTGTCATTTGTTTCGTTTCGTTCGCGCATCTCGACTAATAATTTTATCTAATGTTTTCGTGATTGGCTTTATTATGGAAATTGGCTTTATTTATTATTAACTTTATTTATTTCTCTCTTTTCATTTAAAATTTTTAGATCATGAGGCCATACATAGTATTATTGCTGTACTTCATATCGGCCACTTTGGGTGATGTGTTCAGTTGTGGTGGATACATCAGAGCTGCTGTGCCCATCGATTACTCAAAAATTCAAGTAAATATAATAAAAAGGGTGGCTAGGTAAGAAAAAAAAATGGTCAGGTGAAACTTTTTTCATCGGAAGGGCATCTAAAACAAGAGGAAGACGTGAATGCACAGACTGGCTATTATATGCTGCCTGTTTATCAAAAAGGACACTACAGTCTACGGGTTTCCTCGCGAAACGGGTTTTATTTTGGTAAGTATGATTTACATATTTATGCTAATATGATAGTTTTTCTATTTTCTATCTTTAGAACCTGCCTCTTTTGATCTGAAAATCGATGGTTCCACTGATCCGTGTTCTCGAAATGAAGACATCAACTTCTCACTGACAGCATTGGAGATTAAAGGTTTTTTTTGAAAATTTCGGTTAAAGCACAAGTTTTAAAAACAAAATTGGTACTTTCCTAGTTAGAGGGAGGCATTTTTTTTTGAGAATTTCACTTTTTCTGGGGTTATTTTTATGATGGCCATGAATTTCACGTTTTTAACTTAGGTTTTGAACCTAGGCATGGCGACCTCAATGACAATAATTTCTAGGTGTTGTCGAGAGTGGTGCTGACACGGGACCGGCCGATCTCGAATTAATCCTCTTGAAGAATAAACAAGAAATCGCTCGAACAACAACCACCGCCGGGGGACATTATTCATTCAAAGCACCACCAGGTACAAGACTTTTTATCCAAAATTTAGAAAATTATCATCCAGTTTAAAAGCTTTATTCCTTCCTCTTTAGGCACTTATGACGTATCAACGGCTGCTGAAAGTTCAGTGTGCATTTCGAGAGGAAAAACACAAGTTGTGGTAAAAAAAAACGAAAATTTTCCTGAACATAAGAAATTTAGCTAAAAAATGAGCCAGTGCGCGTCGAGCCACCACTTAAAATCTCTGGTTATCCGGTTGAGGTTTGAAAGAGAAGTTTGTTGTTCAATAAATTTTCATTTACAGATCGAAATCACAAAAGGCAAAGCACCGATGGAGGGAGTCTCCTTGGAGCTCTATTCAGCCACGAAACTTGAGGTTTTTTTTTTATAAAAAACATATTGTTACTAAAGTTTTCTTTTTTCTAAGCTGGATGGCTGCAAACCGGTTTCCTCACTTCCAAACGGGGTGACAAACGCGAAATTCGTTTGTCCTTTGCCGCAAACAAATTCACGTGGACAGGCAAGCGTCAAGCTTTGAAGTCATCCCAAAAAGGCTATTTTAGAGTTTTGTGAAATGCATTGTCCCTGGAAATCACTTTATCGTTCCCAACTATCAATCAAACGATCTCAAATTCCAATTTTCTCCATCAGTCATCACTGCAAATGTTCAAGACAAAAAGTTGAAGGTAGGGAGTTGATTTTTAAAGTAACTATAGAAAAAATATTCAGCTCTCAGCAAGAATTGTCGGCTTTTCGGCGAAAGGACGAGTGCTGCGTGGAAACGATGGAGTGGGTGGGGTAGAAGTCCTACGAGATGGGCAAATGGTAGGATTTTGATTTTGATTGACAAATATTTGAATCAATGCTTACAGCTAGCCACCACCGACTCACAAGGCTATTATTCTTTGGAGAATCTCAATGAGGGAACAATTGAATTGAGCGCTAGAGTTTGTGAAACTTTGACCAACTTCTAATCAAATTTTTCAGGCTCCAAACACTGAATTCGAAAAGCTCCGTGCTCAACTCAGCTTCTCGAATGCTCGTCTACCGGACATAAAACTCACTGGGTACTTAGTGAATTCAATGAAATGAAATGAAAAATGAATGAATTTAATGAAAATTTTTTTAGTTACGAAATTTGCGGAAGTGTTGAGAAGACACCTGGTGGATCGAGCTTTGAAGATGTGACGATCAAGGGAAAAAACGTGGAGAAGACTCTTTCTCCTAAAAATGATGGCACTTTTTGCCTCATGTTTGCACCTGGAGAATACACAATTACTGTACGAAAAGTTTGCAACAAAATATGATTATAAAATATGTTAAGCCAACATCCTCAAGTTCATCATTGACTCCTCGAAAGCTTGAAATTGATTTGAGAAAAGGACCTAGAAGCGATTTGAAGTTTTTCCATTTCAAGACGGACGTTGATGTGCGATTTGATTGCATTGGTTGGTTCTGAATGGATTTTTAAAGGCATTTTTTTTCAGGTTCTTGTGAAAATCATCAAGTCAAATTGCTATTGGGAGATAACGTTCTTTACACTCAATCTGGCAGTGATTCTCTTGTACTGAAAGAAGTGCCACCTGGGAAATATATTGGTAAAATTGGCTTCATTAAACTCTTGAGCAAAAATGAATTTCAGTCCAAGTTGTCGAGACGGGAAAAGTTTGCTGGTCTTCGAGCAAGATCCCACTTCAGGTAAAGTTGAAAGTAAAGTAAGAATGTCGATTTTGATTTTTTTTGTCTTTATTTTAAGCTAAAATACTAAAATACAAATATGTTTTTTACGTTGTGAGCTGCTATGATGCAAATTTCTAGGTCGATCTCTCTCGTCCATCGCCCGTTCATTTCGAGCAAACCGGTTTCCATGCTCATGTGAAACTCAGCCATTCAACTAGTCTGAAATGGGCCCACACAACCCGAGCCGATCTTCAAGGCGAATTCGACGCAAAAGCGGGAAGAAATGATTTCTGTGTACCAGTGCAGGTTCAAGAGCTTAAGAGTGTACGTAAAGGAAAATATTTCTTTTTTCAGGGAAAATACACGATCACTTTGCACTCATGCAGAACGTTCGATCGGCCAAGCTTTTCGATTGAGGTTTTCTAGATCGATCAGCTTTTTTCATTTCATTTCATTTCTAGGTTCCTTCTGAAAGTGGAAATGAAGCGCAGGCTCTTGATTCTATCATTAAAGGAACCGTTTCGGTAAATGAACCAGCCGAGATCACAATTCAAGTGAAGTGAGCGAAAGTTTGATTACAAATTTGCTGTGTCACAAAGTCAAAATAAACATTTTTTTTTTAGCTCACCATCAGGAAAGCGAAATGTAAAAGTGGAGAATGGAGGATTTTCATTCCGAGAACCGATCTCATCAACAGGTGTGCAAAGAAGAAAAAAAAGTTTATACGATAATTTCAGGTCAAATCACTCTTGTCCCTCAATCATCCACGCATCTCTTTGAACCAATCTCTACCAAAATCGAGTTCTCCGGCGATTGCATTCAGAATGCTGCCAATTTCCAAGCGCACAAAGGTGAAGTAATAAAAAATTAATATACCTATATACCTATATAAAGTAAAAAAATTAATTTACTTATATACCAAAGGCTTTCAGGGATTTTCGTTGAGGGCAAGATCAGTCCGCCAGTCGAAGATGTTTTGATTACGGCTGAACACGTGAAAGACTCATCGGTTCGATTTGAGACAAAAACCGATAAAAGAGGAGCATACAAGTGAGTATTCGAAAGTGAATATGATTGTTTAAATCACGTTTCAGAGTTGGACCCGTTCGTCACGCTGAGGATCTTTCAATCACTGCTTTTCTTGAAGGATATTCGTTTACACCTGTACGTTAACTTCTGCTAAATGAAGAAAATTTCAATTTCAGGTAGAGGGAAAGATTGGAGACATGAAAAGTGTGCGTTTGAGTCGACTCACAGTCGTTGTTTCTGAGCTTGGAAAAGAGGGTTTGTTACAGAAAAGATTAGAAAAGATCATTTTAACAAGCATTTAGGCTCTCGTCTCGAAGGTGTCCTTTTGAGTGTGGTCGGTGGAACGGATTATCGCAGTAACAGCATGATTGAAAACACGGGCACTATCAATTTCGTTGGATTGGTTAGGAAATTGGGGTTTATAGTTGAATCATAATAAAATACAGGCTCCTGGAGACTACTATGTGCGACCGATTCTACAAGAGTTCAAATTCGAACCCTCACAAACAATGGCAAAAATCACTGAAGGAGACCATGTACACGTCGAGCTAAAAGGAAAAAGAGTTAACTGGAGGTGGGGAAAAGATTTGAAGTTACCGTATTTATTCTAATAAAAGTGCATGCGCTTCTATTTTTCAATCATTCCAAAAAAATTGCTTTTATTGGAGGCTGCATTTCTATTAGAATAAATACGGCAATCTAGAATCTAAAGGTAATCTGGAATAAATGATCTAAATTTAGCGCCTTTGGACGCGTGCGTGAGATGAGCGGTGGTGCTGTGTCGGGAGCACTCGTCGAAGCACTTTCCTCTACTTGTGATCAACACCAATCCGAGGCAACCACACAACGAGTTAGAGTTGTAGACTTTACTTCCCAAACCAATAATTTTAGGATGGAACTTTCCGTATCCGGGGATTAAAGCCAAACTGTGAATATATTGTTTCAATCAAGGTATGTAAATGGTTCACTCAAAAATGATTCTGTTTTTAGGGTGGAGAGGATGGACGACCAGCCCCTCATTGTTTTCCATCACAATTCAAGGTGTCAATGACTGAGCAACATGTGGATGAACTTGAAGTAAAAGATATTTTATCTAGAAAAAATCTATAAGACAATAATTTGCAGATGATCGTCGCTCCATCGGATGAGGGTTTCGAGTTGTTGGCGGCGATCGATGTTACCGGAATGGCCACTCCACCAAAAGCTGTCCGATTGACGATTCTACGAAACAGCGAAGTACGGCAACATTTCAACGATCAATTCATTCAGAATCTTTTCAGATTGTGCATTCCCATATTCTCACCGAGCCAATTCGCTTGTTTGCTGTGTCAAATCTAACTCGCGATGGCTCAACATATTCTGTTCGCGTTGAACCAGATCGACCACCCCGACTTTTCCATCCAAAAGAAGTGAGTCAAGAAAAACAAGCGTGAATTTAAAACTCTTTTTTTGGAGAGGAAGATCTACTATACATATATAAAAGAGCAGTGTTTGTCTGCCCGTCCACCTAACGGCTGGTTTTTCAGCTGGTAATTTGTAAAATTCGTTAAAATTATTCAGGTCTCTTTCACCGCGAATACCCCAGTGAAAACATTGACGATTTCATTGCTCGAAAGCCGAAAGCAGCACGAGGTAAGTAAACAAAACAATTGAATATCTAATTGAAAGCGATTTTCGCAAGAGAATTGAAACTTTCAGGTTGAATTGTCATTTTCTTCATTGCTTTCCTTGCCATTCTTTGTGCTTCTTCTATGGGTGGCTTTCAATCAAAACAAGGTAAATAATTTAACTCTGAAAAAGATAGAACTAAATAAACATTGCAGGTAATCGAGTTGTTCCGTATGGCAACAAATCGACCGGGTAGCCCGTCATCTCAAGCGTCAAATAAGAAACGGTTATGAATCTCATTCCAAAGATGTTATAGCATCGCCTAGCTCTCTCGTGATCGTTGTTGAATTTCTTTGTTTCTATGCTCATCTTAATAAAGTGCTTTGGAAAGAAACAAGCAAAAAATAAAAAAAAAAGGAAAAGGATGATGAGAAAGCCCCGCCCATTGCCCCTTGGGTCCTAGAAAAACCGCTCAACTATTTGGTTTCTTCAAGAAAGCAAGAATCGAAAATTTATTATTTTAAATCTCTAACAAACTCTAGTTCAAGTTTATCTTTGATTTTTCTTATTTACCACAAATACAAAATTATAAATCTCTCACCATTATTACAGAAAAGTTTTTTTCTCAATTTCTAGAAACATTAGAAAGCGAATTACGGTGAGAAAATGATTGGAAAGAAAGGTGTGAAGAATCGGGGACAAAAAAAAGGCTGTTCAGGGGATAAATAATTCCACAAAGTGAGTGTTTTTCACTTTCCGAATAGATCTCTTTGCATAACTGATCATTCCTTCTCACACTCGATCTCGACCCTTTCTTCTCATTCTTTTCATTCTTCTCAATTTCAAATATCTTTTTTTTTTGCTTATAAAATGCTTTCCAATCATGCTTCTAACGAATTTAGACCTCGGATGAATGTCTAAACTTTTGCTCTTGTTCATATTCTCTGTTTTTTTCGTAATTACCTTGAAAGCGGAGAAAAACTGCGATAAAGAGGATAAAGATGATGAGAAAAAAGGTGAGTTTTAAAATATGATAATAGATAGCGTATTTCGGCGAATAGAAGACCGAGTAAAGAGTCTCATCGCGTACTCTCGGCGTAGCAGCCCTTTTTAAAGCGTAGCAGCCCTTCTTTTCTGAAAAGCTTTCAATCAAGTGCTATAGAGCTGGAAAATGGCTCAAAAATCTGTTAGCTCATGTCGTATTTTTGAGTCATTTTCCAGCCATATAGCACTTCATTGAAAGCTTTTATGCAGAAAAGAAATTTTAAAAAGGGCTGCTACGCAGGAGTACGCGATGATACGCTTTACCCGGTCTTCTATTCGAAGAAATACGGTACTCAGTTGGCTTGAGAAATTGTACTATTCGAATTTATTATTTACCATTTTAACGATTCAAATTTAATCAAAATTTGATTTGCTAACTTGCTTATATGTTTCACTATAGAATAAGAAATTTATTTATAGAGATTTATAGTTTTATCGTTTTGCGTTCTGCTTTCTGCGTTCTGTTCTGCGTAATCTATACTATGTATTGAAATTTACGTCAAAAATAAGGGAAAAGCTGAGTGGGGAACTAACGGGGAATTCAATTCGGCTTGCTTTTCACCGAAAAAAAAAGAAATCCCTCTTCTCGTATCTTTTCGATGTCGGGAAATCCGATTTATGAGTGTTATGGGTTGAGGGTTAAAAAAAAAGACAAAAATGGTGTTCAAGAACTCGAAAAAATAAGCTGATAGATTCAAAATGAAATTATCAACGTAAAAATTGGGTTTCTTCATTCATAAGCTTTTTCAACTTTTCACGAAAACTTCAATAACAATTTCAGTCTTGAAATTGACCTCGCCAGCTCGAATAAAAGAAGTGATCGTGACGGCGAATGCACCTCGACCACGAAGAATCTATGGTTTGTCACAGATTTAGTTTTAAACGAACTTCTAAAGCCGCCAACCAACTTCTAAAGCCGCCAACCAACTTCTAAACCCGCTAACCAACTTCTAAAGCCGCCAACCAACTTCTACTGTATACCCCAAACTTCTTTTCACTATAAATCCATTTAATTCAGCTCTTTTATCAGATTCTGGAGTTATTTTTTTTGCGCCTTTCTTGGGAACAAAAATCTTGCTTGGGAAATGGGGATTGAGTTTCGAGGGGTTCTCGTTGTGAAGTGGGAGACTTCTTCCCACAAGCATCACCATTTCACCCACCGATCCCATTAGTTGAGGCTCTTTTCCCCCAAAAAACCCCGTGAGAGGCTCTGCCTCAGACAAAAAAAAATATTCTTTATCAATAAATATTTTTACAGTACATGCTCAAAAGCCGAGAGTACCCGTGCCGACCAGTGGAGGAGTTCAAGAAAAGTTTGTGGTTGAGCAGAAAAGGAATTCAAGATTTGCAGATATTCATAAGAGAAATGGTTTTAGCTAGAGTTTTTCTAGGAAAAGAGAGCCGAAAAAAGTGGCTGGAGGTCACGTTCTCCCAAGGGATCACAGAATCGCGCAAAAGGAAGGGAAACGACGGAAGATTCGTGTCACAAAGCATCGCTTCCATCACTCAAAAGCTCATCAAAACAAAGGAATAAAGGTTTTTTTTTGATTTGAAATATAGTAGAAATGAAAGATAAGCTACTTTTCGATTATTTGTGAGTTTTCGATCTGTTACTTTCCTTCCCAAAATCAATGAAACAATCAATATAAGTTTTCTGTGAAGTCTTGAGAAAAGATTCTATATATTTATATACCGTAAATACTGTAATAGTACCCCACCGCCCATAGTTACGGTGCGGAGTGTTGCGTAGGCTAGCTTTGGACGAGTTTTTCTCGACACTGGTTTATGCTACAATGTGCGCTTAGGTATCAAAAAATAGCCCTGAATTTCAGCTATTTTTTGATACCAAAGACGCATTTTTTGAAAGTACGGGTGGAAAGTAAAATGAAATACTAAAAAACTTTTGCGACTACGCGGCTGTACGAGGGGCTTGGGGTACTATTACAGTATTTACGGTATATATTTATATAGGATTCTATTTCATTGCATTATAATTCAATTTCTATTCAATTTCAGGCAACTGTCAATCGTCCGAGTCGAGACGTGGCCCATGCGGTGAACGGTCCACTCGTTTCACACGGTCATGGCCCTCATGGAGGACCTTACACTCCTTAAATTTCTATCAAATCTTATCATTGACCCTTATCGTAATCACTTTAGCCTCATTTCAATATATATATTTTCTCATTGAGATGAATCTCACTCTCTTTAGACGAATTGAATTCTCTTGAGCTTCTATCGGCGGGCTTTTACACCCATTCGATTCCCGGTTATTTCTTTCAATAAATTTTCTTTTTTTTTCCTTTTCTATCACAATTTATTCTCTAACAATGCGTAAAAACAACAAGAGAAAGGTTAAATTTTTTCGAGAAGAATCTGTTGAGCTTTTTGTTGTTTTTTTTTAAAGAAAGGAAATCATCGGTTTCACTGGATCACAATGTACTTTTTGAATACGAGCTCAAGAAAGACAATTGAAAATGAAAGAGATTTTCAGGGAACGAAAAGATTGGGAAAATTTTTGGGAAAAAAAGTTAAAAGAGAAGTTGAGCGTAGAAAAAAAAGGGGAAAAAAGGGAAAAATAAAGGAAAAAAAAAGGGTTGCAAGGAAATGAAATAAGTATACCGGCTTCTGAATGTGATTTCAAAGCAAAAAAAAAAACACGACAAGCATACACTTTGGCACATAAAAACATAAATAAAATGCTTGATTTACGAAAAACTTAGTTATCCTAGTTAAAACTTAGTTAAAAACAATAGTTATCAATAAAATTGAATACTGAATCGGATCACCGTTTTTGGAATGAACAAATGAAAAAAAAAAATGAAAAGAAAAGATGGATTGCTCAAGTTTTTATGTAATTTCTTAAAATTTCTTGAAATTTGTGTATTTTATAGATTAATCAGAAAAGTTAGAGCGAAATGGTTGCGTAGAATTGAGTGGTTGAGCAGGGAAAGCTTTTTTGCGTAAATGTTTCCTATTTGTGATGAGAGACATGAAAAGTGGCGGGATCTTGGTGCAAATTGTCTCTTGATCTGAAAACTTATCTGATAGTGTTAGTATTATAGCCCGCTTAACGGGTTTTTCGGGATGAACGTTCTGGTTGTGTTTCGGTCGTCGTGGCGCAGTCGGGAATGCCCTTGTCTACGGCGCGGCTCGACTCCCCCCCCCCCCGCGGGTTCGACCCCCCGTACTGCCACTCAGTTTTTGTACTGATTTTTTTTGTACTATGAGCCTTACCGCGTATGACGTGGCACCAATTTGGCTCGATGCGGGAAAATTCCGTGACCTCTCACTGGATCGAGAGCCAACATTGGCAAATCTCCTAAATTCATTATTTCGATTCCCAATTTTCGTTTAAAAACCGATAGGCTTCGGATCAGTGCCAAGTGATCTCGTTTCAGGAATCACGATGTCCGTTTCGGCGTACTCAGATGGAGTCGAGTAGATTGCGCTCATTGACTAAAAGAATTTTTGGACTAGATCAATCTTTTACACTTATAATACAAACTGTGGTTATCAGAAATACACCAAACACAATTCACAACACTAGTCGATATCTGTCTATATGTCTATATGCCTTCTACGCCATCTTTGGACAGTCGGTCATCTCATGGATTCAAATCAGAGACTAACCGAGCCGTGTTTCAAAGTGGTCAAGCCGTGGGTTGAATTTGTACGATAATTCAACCCTCGTATAAATCTTTCCTCTCTCAATTTCCCTGTCCAATTTGCTCACCTGTATGAAAAGATCCGGATTGCTGAGATATTTAATCTGTACATCTTTCGCTTGCAATGAGTACTGTGCATTGAGTCGTGCTTCTGCTAGCTAAACAAAGAAAATATTGTAATCCTTAAATTTGAATACTTGATGCGAGTCTCTTCTTTCTCGATATGATGGCGGTTTATCGTATTCACTCGTCGAGACTTGCTCCGATTTTTCATCATCACTTCGCCCACAATGAAAAAGAGTAAGTAAAACGGGCAAAATGACAAGCCCATGCAGGGCACCCAATGTGATTACCAAGATTATCGTCTAAAGATTGATTTGCATTTTTGAAAGCTTGTCTCAACAATACCTTAAGGAATGATCTAAAGACATAAGATTCAGCAGTGGCCATGAAAGAGACGCCAAGAATTGTCGAGGTGGCTGATTGAAGGATCGGTGCACCAACCGCATAGAGCGCGTTTCTCATTCTCTCATCAGCTGTTAATCCCTCTCCCTATTTAATTGAGATTTTTTTTGACTTAAAAGCTAGTAAAACCTTTGCATAGTTGTAGGCAAGATGAGCAGCAAAATCGACACAAAAGCCGATGCTCATGACAATTGTGACCATCGAGATGAAATCGAGACGCACTGACCAAAAAGTCATAAAGCCGAGAATGCCGACGTTGATCGAAACGATCGAGAAGCATACCTGAAGTTGGATTTTAATGGTTATCATTCATTTTTCTTACCCAAAGACTAGCAATCGGTTCCGGGATTAAAAGAAGTGAAACGGCGACGACGGCGATTCCCGCATAGGCAATCGATG
The DNA here is from genome assembly GCA_958450365.1 of Mesorhabditis belari. NCBI lineage: Eukaryota > Metazoa > Nematoda > Chromadorea > Rhabditida > Rhabditidae > Mesorhabditis > Mesorhabditis belari. Next base: position 6,504,088 of record CAUEEP010000743.1, read on the forward strand.
ACAGTGTTCCTGGTAGGACAGCATTATACTGCTCGGCAAACTAAAAGAATTTCTATTTAAACTTTCCATTAAAATAGATTAAACTTGAAAGAAATCCGCGTAAACTCCGGTGGAAAGTTGACTAGTTTCAGCCAATCGTCGAAACAAATGCATCGCTTTTGATTGATTTGCTGATCCCACCTTAAAAGTACAATACTAAAAGAATATTACAATACTAAAAAAGAATATTAGACTGTCTAGAAAATCTTTTTATTCCTTTTCGTAAAAAAATTCAGACATAAGATTTTTTAAAGCCGTTTTAAAGCTGTTTTAAATTGTAGATAATCCTTTTTTTTTAAAGTCAATCTTAATCTTACTTGTCGTAGATGTACAGGAACTCGAGAAGCATCAAGTGATGTCCCAGTTTGATCAAAAACCACATCCCTAAATTCATTAATGTTTCTTCATCAATGTTTTTTTATCTAACCGATTATATTTTGCAAATTGTGGTTGTGAGAGGAAAACATTTTTGAGAATATAAACGAAATTCTCAGGAGTAATCAGAAGACCGGCTTGTTTGATGAAGGCAAAGAAAGTTCGGAGCCTGAAATTTGATTTCTTCGTGTGATAAAGTGATTCTTATCAAATGATTCTTATCAAAAATTCTTATTCTTATTAAAATCAAATGATTGTCGATGATAAACGAGAAATTACCAAGAATCGCTGCCTCCAGTGAACTCGGTGTGTTCATATAGTTCAATCTCTTTGTCAAGCACCACCCAAATCCTTCTCCCTCCAGTGTCCGTTGCCGACAAGTTGTACATCCAAACGTGAAGATTGCTACCATAATCTAAAAAAAAAATATATTAAACCCTATATTCTAATCGAAAATCCACCTGCAAAGTACTTTTCAGCGATTCGAAGAGTTCTTTTTCCATAAGAATTATCGGGTAAAAGATCATTCGGTTCAAGTCCCAATTTTACATTTGTGCATCCATAAGTGGCAATACCCTAAAGAAAAAAGAAATTTGACATTCTATTACTTGATTTACTTGATTTACTCACCAAATAGCCCATGAATAAGCTCAGAATAATAATTCGAACCACCGGATTCAAGAGGAAATCTAAAAATGCAAAAAACTTTATCAAACTTTCTATAAAAATTCAACCAGAGTAATGGGTTTTGAAGAAACGTGCGAGAATGTGATTTTTCTCGAAAGATCGATCTTGTGGTTGATGGGAAGCCCAATGACCGGCACCTGATTGCAAAAAAAATGAATTGAAAATCTCGAAAATCTTTACTGAATTGTTGAAGTTTTCGATCAAGTCTTTCCTCGACTTTGTCTTTCATTTTCATGAAAGTTAAACAGTTTCGATTGGAGATTTCTCGACGACAAGTGAACACCATTATGCCTAAAATTAATTTCAATAAGTTCAATCATATATAGTTTTATTAAAAACCTGCAAAAAACGTCAACTGATAGATGTAAGTGAAAATCACAGCCACCACAGCGTACATGCAAAACATCTGAAAGTTAGAAAATGAAATTTTTGTTTTTTTTTAATGAACCTTGACACTGGGGAATTCGGTGGCACAGCCGACGGCAAAAGAAATCAAATCGGTGAGAGAAGTGACTGAAGATTTGTTTGAAGATTCTCGAAAATCTGCACAGCTTACCGGTGATTGAAACGGCCGCCTCGGCGAAAGTCTCTCGAAGACGATGCTCGAGATTTTCATGCGTCGGAGTGGCTCTCCATGCCGATAAAAGAATAAACACATTGTCCACACCGACCGCTAAACTTAGAAGTTGTTCTCATTGTTTAAACAACTAACAAACAACTGTTTAAACAAAACAATATTACTTAAACAAACGTAATATTACTTAATATTAGTTGTAGTTGTAGTTGTAGTTAATATTAAGAAAGAAAAGAAGCGAAAAGATTTTCTGGACAGCCTAATAGTTAAACTTCAATCTATATGCCTAATCGAGTTTCGGTAGTTAAAGTACTTACTGTAAATACTGTAATAGTACCCCACCCCCCTCGTACAGTCGCGTAGTCGCAAAAGTTTTTAGTATTTCATTTTACTTTCCACCCGTACTTTCCAAAAATGCGTCTTTGGTATCAAAAATAGCTGAAATTCAGGGCTATTTTTTGATACCTAAGCGCGCATTGTAGCATAAACCAGTGTCGAGAAAAACGCGTCCAAAGCTAGACTACGCAACACTCCGCACCGTCATTATGGGCGGTGGAGTACTATTACAGTATTTACGGTAGCTAAACTCTTCCCCCACTTTCAGCTTTATAATTTTCTCAGTCAAACTCCGTGACGCGGCGCACGTATTTGGAATTAGCAGCGGCTTCAAAATTTGCATACCCGATCGGGCAATCGCTTGTTTGAGCGCCGGCTCAGAACCCCCTTTTCCTGCATTCTTTCTTTTGAAGTCTCAGTCTTGTCTATAAGGTCAGCATACAGAACACACAAATATCACCATAAATCTTTTCTCTTTTAGGAATATTGATCAGAAAAGTTTCAACCAATGAAACAAATAAAAAAGACTTACAAAAGACAATGAATGGCATACTGTAGGCGACACTCGTCATTCCAAAACCCAACAATAACATCAAGCCGACTCCAGAAGCGATAGCCATTGCTGCCGAAATTACGCCACCAATCTAAAACACTGGATTCTACTATAGTTGTGTTTCTATACCGCAAGCCATGGCCGACTTCTTCTCCACGAAAAAACGCAACAAGTGAGAATCGTGTAGATTGAAACGGCAAAAAAGCAAGGCAGCAACATGCTAAATTATTTTTGTATCTTTATCTAAAGGTTATCAAAAAGCCTACTTGATGAGTTGATGTCTGTCTCTTGCACTCTCACTCGCCAACGTTTCGTACGTCCACCAAGCAGTTCGAATAATTGGTGAATCGTATTTCTGTAAATCGATAATTTCAAACAAATAAGAGCTTCCTTTACAGCTAAGAATTCGGCCAATTGGAGTTCCCATTGCTCGGCGACTCGATCTTCGTCTTGTGAAGAATGTCTCAAGGCATATGGTAACATCATCGCTTTAGCACCTAAATAAGTTCATGTCTCGTGAAGTGCCAACTGAGCCAATGCATAGTTTACATAGTCAAAATTAAGTCTTAATTGTTGACAAGTTTAGTACAGTTTCCTAATATGAATACTAAATATGAATTTCAATAACTAAACTGAGTTTGAAAGACAAATTTTCCCGTTTATCCGAAAAAAATAAGTAAGATTAGCTCAAGTTATAATAAGTAGGATTAGCTCAAGTCTTAAAAAGCTTTACTTAGCTTTACCAATTGTTTCGAAACTAACCAGCAATCCTTTTCTGACTGTCGAGAGTGACTCCGCCAAGAAGATGGGTCATCCCGGTTGCGTCCAACTGGACCGCATCCCCGATTTGACCCAGAGTAATCTCATCGATTGATCTGTGAATGAGAATTTTACTCTTCGCAATCATATAAATGACTCACCTATTTAGAAAAGATCGATCCGACACCAGTACCAGTTTGAATATTTCGACTAGCGGATTCGAGACACAAATCTCATCAGGTCTAAAGTGTTCCTTTGTGTTTATGTATGGCTAAAGCTCTGTAAAGATTCGACCTTAATTTGGCACACTTCCCTGATCCCAAGAACAAGTTGTTTTTCCCGATCGCCCCTTCCCATCTACAAAAAAAAACCTCTGAAAAGGAGACAATCGGAGAATGAAGAGATGAGAAGAGAAGAAAGAGAAGAAAGAGAAGAACGAGAAGAAAGAGAAGAAAGAGAAGAACGAGAAGAACGAGAAGAAAGAGAAGAAAGAGAAGAAACAACGTGAACAGATCGCCGGATTTCCCTTTTTTGACTTCTCAGGGGGGAAAGGCTTGAGGGTTTTGTTTATTCAAGATTTGCTAGCGAGAAAAGAGCTCTGTTTTGTGTCTTTCTTCGATGGACACTTCGCCCCTTCCCGTCAATCACTCCACCGAAAAGTCGATTTTAAAATATCCGCTCAAAAAAAAGAAATGCTCGACGATATAATCAGTAAAAGAGTTTGCTCAGGTTCTTATATCCAATTTTCTTCGGTATTCGTAAAATTAGGACTAGGAATTAGGGAAAACTGTCTAGAAGTTGTCTAGAAATTGTCTAGAAGTTGTCTAGAAATTGTCGGGTTTAATAACCGATTTACTGCTCTCAATCTTTTAATTGAGAACTGTTTGAGATTCCCGAATTCCCACGAAACCTCCAGGAAACGAATGTGAAAAAAAAGTCGCAACATATTTGTAGCACCCTAAACGATCTTTTCACCCCTTCACTTCCCTTATGGCCTAGGGTTTCCTCTTTTGAGTTCACTCCTTTTTCATGGGTAAGTGTGTGTAGATGCATTCGAAAGGAAACACAGAGAAGTGAGGAACCTTTTCGAAGAGCCCACCCCGAAATTCGAACCCCATCGAACTGTGCTTAGTCTCAACGATGACTACAATGAAGGCGTTTTCACCATCCCAAAACATGCAACATTGAAATCAATCTTTCTAGTGAACCAACTATCACACAAAAGATCAATCAATGTTTGATTCTGGTTTTGAGGGGTTTTTGTTGGCAAAATTGTTTAGCGATGTTTAGCGATGGAAATGTTTAGCGGAAGCGGGCATATCGGATCAGAGAGTCGTAACAGTGCTTTGTTTTTCTTTTCTCTTTTCTTTGTCCAAATCTTCTTGCAAATTAGCGCTGAACCATCTTTTCCCCGATTGTGCAAATGTGTCATTTGTTTTGCTCGACTCCAAAGAAAATCTTCAATTCAAAAAAAATGCAAAAATTAAGACCCACGTTGTCATGTTTGGTGAAAAAAGGGCATGAATAGCTCGACCGAATTCAGGTGGCATTGGAAATTTGACACAAATCGAAGGGTAATTGATTCTTCTTGATGGCCCATCTTGAACAGTCATTGCTTGCACGATCGACCTATTTTGAAATGAGATTTAAAGTATTTCTAAAAAAAAGTTACCATAATTGCATAGCAGCATGCATGACGAGTGGATTGAGTATATCATGATCCTCTTCTCGATGTGTCACAATAATGTAACCAGCTCGTTTGATATCATATCTGAAACAAAAACAAAATCATTGCTGCTTTTTCTATCATTTGCCAAAGAAAATGCTTTGTGCTTGTTTTATAAAAGCTTTATGTTTCATCATGAGTGTCGCGGCTTCCGCAAAAGATGTGCAAAGAGGAGATTGGGGGTACCGTCACACGATGGTCATTGTTTACACGACGGTGTTCTTAGCGCCTACCGACAGCACTAACACCCATCGTTTCCTTCACTCCCCTTTTTTTCTTTTCACTTCCTTTCTTTGCCTGGCAATTTGTGTCAAGATAGCCAGTCCTTGTCCTGCCCATCTCTATCAAAAAAAAAGAACCCATAAATGATCACAACTCGCGGTAAAACAATCTGCGAACATTGTTCTTTTTTCGTCCAACAACCGGGTCAGAAAAAAAAAAAGAGAGTAGTGGAGATCTCTAACCAGTCTATTCCAGTATTCCGATAGAAAATCACTCAATCTAGTATGGGAAAAGAGAATGAAATAGATGAAAAAACTCAGAGTTATTTAGAAGACAAAAAAAAATTCACCAACCTTCGCGTCGCATAAAAGGGATCCGAGTCGTTGATGTGAAAAAGTTGATCGAGTTGAGCAAGCTCGTCTCGAGCCTTTGCATCGGTTGGTGTATACAATTCGAGTTCGTCTTTCATAAAAGCCTAAAATAAAATTAAAATATTAGCCATAAAAGTCATTGTGCAAAAAAAAAGAACTCTATTTGAGGCATTTACCTGTTTGTGTCGAAGTAGCCCAGTGCTCAGAGCGGCTGTCACCATCATGGGAATGAGCACAAAGAACAATGGCCATCGCACCACAATACCTAAAGAAATTTCGAACTCAACGGCAAACCTTTTGAAAATTTAAATTCAGAATTCAGATATTCAATACAAAACAATTGAATAACTTTATTGTATTGAATAACTTTTCGGAATTAAACGTACTCGCATATTCGGAGAAAAGGACGGCAAAGCGCCGCTCGATGCAGTCGATTCGCATCCACTTTTGCCGTTATAGCTAATATTCCAAAAAAAAAAAAAAACGATTCTTTTTGAATTTAGATTATTCTTGATAAAGTCTCTCGTCAAATGTACATTAAAAAGTGAGAAAGTAGTCGTTCGTCGGCAAATTTCGATGTGCTTTCTAAATTTTTTTTTTGAAAGCATGAAACTTTTAAAATTTGAGAGAGATGAACGAAAACATCGAAATATGATGCGCAATAATGTCCCCGGAAACAGCTAAACTCTCTTAAAGGTGCGAATAAACAATTTGCATTGTGTACAAGAGAGCGAACTCCCGAAAATCGTCATGGAAAGTGTTTGCTTGAAAAAAAAAAAGAGATACAAGAAGAGAAGACCATATTTGGGAAGAAGAAGACGAATAAAAAGAGATGAGTTGAAGAGAGGAATCGAACGGGAAATCGAATAGAGGAATGGATAGATGAAAGGATGAGTGGGACCGCTCCCCCCACACACGGGGGTCATCTCTCGATCCACCACAATGTCCATCAAACTCTCACCTCTCTTCTTCCCAAAGGTCGATCAAGTCGATTGCTTTCCAATTAGAGAGGCTTATCGCCAGCTATTATGCATTCAAATTCCTTAGAGCTTTAGAATTCAGATACAATTGAAGGGTTTTTTGTGATTTCATTGAGACAAAAGTGATCTAATTCAAGTCTTATTCAAGTAACAAGGTAAAATGCTAAGCTATAAAATGCTAAGCTAAGCAAAGCACCAAAATTTATTGGTGAAATTCAAAGGATTTCAATGCCAAATGAAAATTTAAGCTTACAGTCTAATTGAAAGTAAATAAGATATAAAAACTTGTACCATACTGATGAAAGACCGCAAGTGGCAACAGTACAACAGTGGCAACAGTAGAAAGTGAAAACAGCTGTAACACTAGTTATAAACTTGTCGAAAACGAAGAAAAGAAAGAAAGAAGCTTAGATTGGTGTGTAAAAGCTAGAAGAAAGGACAGGGACGACTTCTCCTCTCCGACTTTCCCTCTCCTCATTTCTCTCCTTTTCCAATCGACCATCACATACTAGCTCCGCCCCCTATTCCAAATTCAACGATGGGTATGAAATTTGTTTGTCTAGAAAATTGTTTTTCACAGCTGACTTCATCTAGAAAGAGATTATTATACACGCACATCGTCCATTAGTACGATGTGATCAAATATTTATCAGTATTGTTACGGATACCCACGCGAGACAACCCGACCTCTCATATTTCTTAAAAGGCTGTCAAATTTACACCTTTTAAAGAAAAACCTTTCCTTGATGTCTGATTGGATTGGACTAACGGGATTTCGAATCAAGCCTAGCCTACGAAGAGTTACTTATAAAACAGCTACTTTTACGTGTGAAAGACTTTACGATGAAAGGCGCTTGTGATCGTGCACACACTCACGTCAAGGCTAGAGGACCATAAGAACCCAATGCACTATATCTCTATCCTTTCTTCGGGCTTTTCTCGCCTAAAAACAAATTAGAAAAAAAAAAGCGAGCCGTTTGGGGGGGAAAAAGCCGAGAAGGGAAGGGGCGACCCTCGGGTGAAATCATTCCTTTCTTTCAGGGCCAACAGATGAGAGTCAAAGAAACGATAGTTGAAAAGAGAGTGATATCTCTCTCAGAGAAAAGGGATAGCTAGAATCCGATTGCGCAAACACGCCTAAAGCGAGACTCTTCACACACCGCGAGGTTGAGATCGGGTGAATCAATTGAGATGATTAGCTTCATTGATCTTCAGGCCGAGCACTCGATTTTATGGTCTCAAAAGGGTCAAACATATTGTGCAGATTTGTCCGTTATCCGTTATTCGTTAGCCATAACTTTTATTTGATTTTTTATTTTATTTATTTCAACGTAAAATGAGCAAAGTGAAAAGTAAAAAGTCAAAAAATAGGAACGGATAAAACGGAAAGGTTTTAAGCAAATATCTTAACAAATATCAAACATGAAAAAGTCAGCCGTAGCGCAACACAGTTACAGTAATGTTCTTATGTTAATATAAAAAAAAACCCAATATTCTAAATAAAAAGTGTTTCAATTGATTAGTGTTGCGTCCAAGGTCCAACTTCCAAAACATCTTCTTCAGAATCCTAAAACAAAACGTTAAAACGGGCTACGCATATGGAAATTTGGTCATATAGAAAACAAAACCAACAGCATCATATCAATCAATTATATAACCGTACGGAGCACCGAACTGTTTCACACAGTAATACCATATTTTTCCTTTTTTTCACGTATTCTTTCCTGTTAGAATCAAAAATTATTATATGTATCAACAGAAAGAAACTCTTTAAAAAAGTACTTTTGATTTCCCTATACTCTAAAAAGGGTACTTGTCGATTTTTTTCCCCGGCCACTGGCAATGCAAGTTTGAGAACATTAGTGAACCTCCTTCAACATGATCGTTTATCCCAAATCCAGGTTGTTTTGTCTCCACAATGTAGTAAGCATCCTTGCACATGTTCATGCACATGCTTTAAAATACAAATCATGTCTGCATGTGTAAAGTGACTGGGAAAAAATGGGACCATGACGATTGCGCCGCAAGCCAAAAACGAAAATTGCGCCGAAAGACCAATTTTCGCCTCTGGTCTTGCGGCGCAAATTTCGCAGCGCAAAATTCAGCACCGAAATTTTCGCTTCTGGTCCCGAAAAAATTGACCAGTACCCTAAAAAGTGACAATAAATCTTTTTGGACAAATGCGGAATTAAGTTAATCTTTGAAGAAATTTAATCAACAAATTTATGAAATAAACTTGAAAATTTCGACATGAATTTTTTGCTTTAAGAGTTTTGTTCATATGCACTATCCGAATGTGACTAGCCCATTTTAGATAAAAAAAATACCGTCTCTACATATTCCCGGCAACCATCAAGTATATTGTCGAATAGGATTTTAGTTTCACGTTTCGTCGAATAGGCTTTGAGCGTCATATCGCTGTTTTTATCTAGAAAAAAACCGAATACGCTGTACGCTTTCAACCCAATCAAACAATTGATTTAGTCGATTTTAAAAGATTAGCTTGTGTTCATAAATCGAAACTTTTTGCTTTTAAAATGTCATTACAAAATTTTATTTCTTACAATCATGACCCGTAAATATGACATGACAAAAATAATACATCCACTTCGCAAAAGACAATAAATTCACAAAGTTTTGAGCATATTGAAAAAGGAAATAATGGTACAGACCGAACGATATTTTCAATGTTGAAATGAATTTCACAGATATCCAACTATAATTTCATTTTCACAAAGGTGTAAATAAAAAGAATTGCATATGTTACGTTCGATTAAGAATTTATCGGGGTAGGCTAATTTCTGCCATTTTATTTGCTCAACTCGCCATAACTTTCTTCTAAGTGGGCCAATCTTTATGCTTTTGGTGTTATTTTGTTGCACTTATTGAGATTTATAAAATGATACCAAAATCATAAAGATTGGACCACTTAGAAGAAAGTTATGGTGAGTTGCGCAAATAAAATGGCGGAAATTAAACTACTCCAATTTATCGAATCAATTTTGTAAAAATGCGAAACGATGCAAACCTAATTTTTTTCAGGCATATACGGTGTTTTCTTTATTGGTGTTATCTTGAATCATCAGCAGCTGATAGGTGCTAAAGATATCCTGAAAAGATCTTAATTAAGAAAAAAGTAAAAATTTATTGCAATCAGTTAACAAAAATGTAAAAAGACCTCAATATCAGCGTTCTACACCCTCCTGTGACTGCGAATGTCGAGGTTTTCAGTGAATCAATTTGCAATCAGGTTAAATTATTCCTTGCGTTCACTATCAAAACTAACATTCATTAAATATTCAAGCAGATTGGCATTGAGCATATCACATTTTTACATAATTGATTCGATAAATTCTTAATCGACATAACATAACATATAAACACGGTTTTAGCTCAACAGTTCTTTTTATCCGGCACATAAATAATACTCTCGACGGTTTGGTTATGTTCGTTATGTTCATCATCATCACTTGACTCAAGATCTAGAACCGGTTCGGTCACTTCAAATTGGGTGACCTCCAACGAGCTCGGTTGAGAAATTGCATCGTCTTCTTTGAAATGCTAAACAATCAGTACGGTAGGTACCTACGTTGATTGATTAAAATACCATTTCATTTGAAAGTAATGGAAAGATAACAGAACGTCCTTCTGCGGACAGCTTATTGAAGTGAGCAAGTTGTGTAGGCCGAATTGCCTCTCTAAACGTTTTCTTACATTTTCCACAGGTATTTCTTGCGTATAACATATCAAACGTATAAAAATGTATCCTTACGCAAAGTGCATACATTCAGCAACTTACTTTATTCCTTTTACATAGGTTATATCTCGAGCGTATTGCTCAAAATAAATCCGCATTTCAGCTTCTCCTGAAGCTAAGACGTTTTCAACATAATCGGCTATTTTCCTAAATTTTTATTTATTATATTAGTTTAAATAAAAAACCCCCAACCTCATCGTGTCCTTGATCTCTGCATGCTCATAACCAAAATTTTCCTCGGACGCAAATCCTATGTTCGCTTTTTCGACAAATGCACTTTCTGATTTGCAAGTCTCGACAAGTATCCTGCATAATAAGTGATATGAAGAGAATTGCTAACTGCTATTTCATACCTGTTTCTTTCCTGTATTTCATTTACAACCTCAAGGCATTCCGTAAGATTGTCTGTCAAAATAGCATTTCTCTCCTAAACAACTCCTGGTCCACTCAATTGATATAGTTTCATCTAACAAGCTCTATCTCATTTTTTTTAAAAGAATTGACTTACTATAAAAAGCTCGGTTTTGTAATACTCATCGTTAAACTCGTCTAACAGGCGTCGACGTTGTGTTCCATCATCGTTATCCATAAAAATGTCGTCCAAAAACCATTTATGATTACTAAAACTTATAAAGCTTTGATACATAGAGCTGGCGAGTTCATCCAGTGTCTAAATATAAAACGTTAAACTTACAAGATCATGCGTTGTTTCTGTGTTACTTTAGTCGACATCCCCATCAATTCGACGACGAAAGCATCGCTCTCTTTGAACTTAATTTTTTTTATAAAGACTGTACATTGATTTGACTACCTTTGTGTTTAATCGCCTGCAATCGTCCAACAACTTCTCGAGCTCAACCTCCGACATAGCTGAAAGTTGTAATAGACATGAGACTATAGCTTCACTGCAGCGGTTTCACCAAATTCCGCAAAATATTCAAAAAAAACTTCAAATAATGAGATTATTGCAACTCTGCTAAACAAGATTTCATATCATCAATTTTTTAAATTAGTTTTATTGCACCCGTAATGACAAGTCAAATACCACAAATAGTTACAAAGTTACATACATAATACCATAATTCAGCGAAAATAGGATTTTTTTTTTTCAAAGAACATTCTAAAGATCCTCAATTTCGCCATACCGGATAACAAATTCTCGAATCAAATCGAAAAGTTTTCGTTTGACTTCTTCGGAAACGGCCTTTCTAAAGATTGATAAAAAAAACAAGTCACTTTCGCGAATTGTATCAGTTATGTGAAGAATGCAACTCAAACCTCGCGGGACCTTTCAAACTGTTGTACATTTCGTCAACGGTAACTTCTACTCCCTAAATATGGGGACGTTATTTGGATCTGCGTTCTAAAACATACATTTTTAAGGAGAAATTGTCGGCACAAATTGTGAATCTCGCTCATCCATCCAGAATTTTCCAAGAGCACCAGTAATAGCTCTTTTGTTTTTTCCTTTTCTCCTAAAGCAAAGGCACTTCTACGCCGAATTTAGAGGATAAATATACCTGAACTAACAAAATGCTCCTCGAATTGTTTTTCATTATAACTTAACATAGTTGATTCACTGAATTTACGGCTGATATTCAAAAAACATTGTAGTTAAAAGGTCAAAATAGGTATAGGTTCCCGAAAAACAGTTGAGCACAAATCTACGTTGAAACAATAATTTATTTGGAAAAAAACAACCAAATCACAGTTTTAATCGCCCCGTCAAAACATATTAGCAAAACATTAAACTACATAAACACATCAATTGATAGCTCTTAAACAAATCAATCTTTTGAGGTGCCCAGCTCTTACTATGTTGAAATTCAGCAATTTTAAACGTTCATCAATCAACTAAACAAAATTTTTATAAAAAGTAAAACATAATATAAATCTAACCTCTTCAGGTTGGTTTTCCAAAGATTGAGAGAAACTCTGCAACTGAGATGACGATAGCGCAAGAAAGCGCAATATCTCTAGCACAGGTTGAAGAACCTAAATAAACATTATTATTGGAAAAATGAGCGCCAAATACAACTTACATCTTCCCATGAACTAGTTGATAAAACGTGCCCAGTAGCTTCTTCCTCGGTAGTTTTAGTGCGGGAAGAAATGGAACGTAAAACAGGCAAAAGATAATCGTTTATATCAGTTAGCATTGCCTGAGCGCCTGGTTGCCTAAGAAAATCAAACTTTAAGTATAATAAAAGCACTTACGAAAATTTGCATGAAAAGATGACATCGATCTCCATGATATCAACGATAGCCTTGATCAAACCCATAAAAAATCGATCAAATGATGATGGTGACAAAACTGTGCTGCACGCAGTAAGATTTGAACTAAAAAGAAATTTCGTTGTTAACTTTAACATTTACATTTTATCGAGAAAAATTCAGAAAAGACCTATACTAATAAAATACCTACCGAAGATTGTGTAAGCCAGAGCAAAAGTGAGGAGAAATTCCTTCACTGTAGTTGGGGCTTAACCTGAAATTCTAATCTCATACCTTTCCTGTATCAGATAAAAATGTACCAATTTTGTCGTTTATAATCGGTCAAATATGATGCAAAAGAATCGCAGATGTGCTTAACAAGCTCATCACACATTTGTATCCACATAAATCTAAATTAGTATTAATTTTTAAAAGAGAGGTGAAAACTGAAGTACCTATACATCTTTGCCGATTCTTTGAGAGGACCTAGATGATCGGTAAAACTAAGTGAGTCCGACCATTCTTCGAAAACACAAGCAAGATACCTAAATGCTAACTGTAATTTATTAAAATAGGCGCGGCTCTCATAAACCCAAAACTTAACCGACCATATGGAATTCATCACACATAAGAATGTATTGTTAAGTGGAACATCAATGAATCGAGCTATTTGAGCAAGTCGTGCACGAAATTCATCTACCAGTACCACGATCACCGAAATTATCCTAATATATAAATAGTTTTTGTTACAAGTAAGAAGTATTCACCTTCTAGTTGCGCTTTCCTCCGGTAGCATTTGAGCCCTTTGACCAAGATCTGTTAACAGTGCAACAAACGCATCTGCGCATTCAACAACACGATACTGAAAGTTTAAAGAAACAATGATTAGCCAACTTTGAAAAACAGCTTACATCGTCCAAAGATCCCAATTCTTTGCTGAAGCGGTCTTCAAATTTCGAATCACCGTGCAAAATTTCATCGAGCCGAGCACTGCATACCTAAAGTAATTTAATTTTCTGAAAACATTTGCTCTAACCGTTTGTTCGATATTTGTCCATCGCCGAATGACATCTTCTTCACAAAAAGGTTTGAGAGCTGATTCGCCTTTGTTTTTGGGATCGTATGCTGAACATTTGCTTGAGGTAAATATATAAATCATCAGTGCTAGTTCTCATTTAAATCTTACTTGAACGCATCCTCTCAAAGTTGATAGCTTCGTCAATAATATGTGAAAACAGGAGAGTGTCTGCTACTACGGTTGTTTGGGAGAGAAGCTAAAAGCTTCGTTAAAGCTTTAAGGACGAAAATGGAAAAAATAAAACACTTTATAAAACTCACATCCGTTGTTTTGGCGTTTGCCAAAGTCGAAATATGTTGAATAAATTCTTCAGAGGCATTAAGCTTCTAAAATCAGCTCATGTCTAGAAAGCTCAATAGGAATTCCCACATTTGCGCAGAACTCATTGAAAATTGACGTGAAGAAGGGCAAAGAATGAAGAATCCATTGTATTAGCTAGAAAATATAGTAAACTATAGTAAGCTACAAATTATTACTTGCTGAAAATACCATTCAGGATGTGACGAATCATTCGTTTTCCTAGCTCCATAGAAATGATAATGAAAGCGTTTACGAAATCGTTGAAAAACGACATCCATTACAGCCTCGACGCTAAATAAGTTGTTTACATGTAAACCAAAGCAGCCTACCCAGAGCTATTGCAATGATCCTTTGAAAGAATGGCCACTTTGATTGCTTTCATAAGTTGCCCTTTTGATGAGCTAGCTCCCCAATCCACTGCAATATCAAATGGGTATCCCAAAGAATCAAGGTTCTTTTCAAACGCCCCAAGAGCAACTTGATAAATCTAAAAGCTTTATAGACGTTGTAGTATTCAAAATTATACCTCCTCGGCCAGTGTTTCGACTTCTTTTTTAATCTTGATGCATTCCTGAACATCAACAATCTCAAGTTCCGCCTCGTCAGCTAATATCTATAGTCATTAGAGCATAATTGGACCGAATAGGAAATTAACTCACTTCTAAAAAAACTTTGAATGAATCCTCGCTATTTCCTTTTATTAAGGTTTTACAGAGTGCAATTTTATTTACCAAGCTTGCAATGGCCTAAATAATTTGTATAGGAGAGAAGAACAAAAAAGATTACCTTAAGATTATTTAGTTCGGTTTGATGGCTCATGAGATTTGTTAGAGCATCTACCTCAAAAGATTCCTAAAAGGAGCCTCATAATTATTTGCCAAAATAAGAACAAACCTTGAGCAAATCCACTATGGCGTTTTTCTGTCGAGCATGTTCGTCTCTGAGCTCAACAATTTGTTTCCGGTAAGAAAGCAACTCCTCCCGGAGCTCCTTTAATTTTGCCAGCTTGGTCGGCAACTCGCATTCATGCACAGACTAAAACAACACACAATTCATATATACCTATGCCTGTTCTAAAAAGGAATCCTTTAAAGCCTATGATTATTCAAAAAATTATATAGAAAACCAGCGAAGTAAACAACTTTGCAAAAAGATTGGGGACGCAACGTACGTATGCCATTTTTTGCAACGCTAATTGCAGCCAAAATAGGTATTATTCTCAAAAACACTTACTATTTTTGTCATAACACTCGTGAGTTCTTTATCAAGTTCGGCGCCAAGCGAGTGCACTGTTGCCAATAAATTGTTTGTATCATTGTCACATAAAGAAATTCGATCTTTAACAATCTAAACAATTAATTAGCTATTTTATTTGTTAAAAACGGCTTACCGCTTGATACATTTTATTCGCAACCGCGAAATCTTCTTAGTGTCCGATCTAATGAAATTTGGTAATCGCCACAATTGAAGTCGCCAGACAACGAGTCTATACAATGCACGTCATGAAATAAAAGATTTACCAATCGTGTGTGTGAACGAAATTTTTACGGGAGTGGGACAAATGCGACCTTTTTTTTGCGCACCCGGACATTTGCGCACCTTTTTTTCCGCACCTTGCTCATTAGCGCACCTTTTTTCGCGTTTTAAAAAAGATCTAAAAAGCTAATATTAACCAATTTCTATTCCAAAAGTTGTTTTTCTAGGTAATTTTAGGGCGTAGAATCGAAATTTTGACATATCAGAGCTTGTGGAAACAAACGGACGGAGTTATACAAAGAGAAAAATCGACAATTTTCTGTAATTTGATCTAGCCGTTTTGTCTTTCAAATTGGTTCCACACGCTCTGATATGTCAAAATTTCGATTCTACGCCCTAAAATTACCTAGAAAAGCAACTTTTGGAATATGCTCACAACTTCCCCGTGTTTTTCTATTTTCTATTGTTACAAGCTCTTGTTTGAAAAAAAAAAAAAAAAAAAAAAAAAAAAAAAAAAAAAAAAAAAAAAAAAAAAAAAAAAAAAAAAAAAAAAAAAAAAAAAAAAAAAAAAAAAAAAAAAAAAAAAAAAAAAAAAAAAAAAAAAAAAAAAAAAAAAAAAAAAAAAAAAAAAAAAAAAAAAAAAAAAAAAAAAAAAAAAAAAAAAAAAAAAAAAAAAAAAAAAAAAAAAAAAAAAAAAAAAAAAAAAAAAAAAAAAAAAAAAAAAAAAAAAAAAAAAAAAAAAAAAAAAAAAAAAAAAAAAAAAAAAAAAAAAAAAAAAAAAAAAAAAAAAAAAAAAAAAAAAAAAAAAAAAAAAAAAAAAAAAAAAAAAAAAAAAAAAAAAAAAAAAAAAAAAAAAAAAAAAAAAAAAAAAAAAAAAAAAAAAAAAAAAAAAAAAAAAAAAAAAAAAAAAAAAAAAAAAAAAAAAAAAAAAAAAAAAAAAAAAAAAAAAAAAAAAAAAAAAAAAAAAAAAAAAAAAAAAAAAAAAAAAAAAAAAAAAAAAAAAAAAAAAAAAAAAAAAAAAAAAAAAAAAAAAAAAAAAAAAAAAAAAAAAAAAAAAAAAAAAAAAAAAAAAAAAAAAAAAAAAAAAAAAAAAAAAAAAAAAAAAAAAAAAAAAATATATTAATGCTTTTATTTTTCAGATGCTTTTGAAGATCAACCAATTTTACCTGATACGTCGAGGATCAACTTTATGCACAAAGCTCAAGGAAGCGTCAGGAGAAGCTACGACGTCGAAGGAAAAGGAAAAATATGTAGCCGGATCTGAGATCGAACGCGATGCAAATGGAGAGGCTTTTCGGGAAATGTTCGTGATGCCAAACCGAAAATTGCGAGCTCAAATACAGCTTGAGCAATTGACAGGCCGTGGACAGGTAATGCTTTTATTTTTTTAATATCTTTACTGGATATTTTTAGGTTCAAAAACTAAGCCGCTTTGACATTCAAGACCGACTGGCTGTGAGAACGTCTCGATCTAAAGAAATGAGCCCAGAACAAGACTGGACGAACGTTTGGCCTGCCCCTCGCAGTTTTAATGCTTCGGTTGTCCCTCTTCCAGTTCGAATGGGATCACGGCCTCATCCAGAAAGAAGAGCTCCGTTTAAAAAATTTGGCAATCTTGAACTGGTGAAGATTCCAAATTTTCTCCATTTGACTCCTGCCGCCATCGAAAAGCAATGTTTGGCAATCAAGCAATTTTGTACAGAATATCCACCAGAGCTCAAAGGCAACAAGGAACTTCAGAAGGTGTGTTTTGTATCGATTTGATAACTTTTATAGGCAGTACGTATTAAACGAAAGTCTATTTGTTCATTAATTCACTATTTTTAGGTTGTGCCATTGAAGGTCTATTACAACGACTACGTGCATCAAGGGTCGTCACTTCGTGATATTCGGTCCCGTGTGACAACCACCACTTTGAATGTTGCTGCTCTCAACTTGAGTTCTTTCGCCAGGGATAAACTACAGCGACTAGCTGGAAGCAGGTACCTACATTACATTTCTTTTTGTTTTTTATCAAAAGTTATAGATTTGATTCATCGAATGGAATGTTAACGATTTTGACTGACCGTTGCCATACCCGTCAGCAAAATGATCAATACGCCGCTTATTTACTTACTGTTCTTTACCACGAAGCAAACAAAGTCGAAAAATGGGAGGAAATACGACAGAGAGAAGATGAATTGAGAATAGAATATGATGGATCAACAACCCAACAAAAGGTTGTGATTTTCAAACGTATTTCTCTATTAACCATAATTTAGATTCTTTCACTGCTCGGCAAACCAGCCGCAGATGAAATTGGCTCGCAAGCGACACTTGCGGAAACGAAAGAAGTGAAAAGATTTAAAGAAGTTTGGACCAGTTATCGAAACAAGAAAGAAACCCCGGAATCAGCACGAGAATATGGGAATGCTGTCAGGGCATTAGTAAATGCTCAAACAAGTTAGATTTGAACAGTTATAAATATTGTTTTCATTACAGATTAGGTATTGTTTGTTTTTATTTTTGTGTAATTTTGCTATGAAATAAAACGTTCAAAGAAGTTGTTTCGCTTTTCGGAATGACCATTTAAACTTACAGTACAGGGTGCGGCAAAAGTTCGGAGCCGCTATGAAAACATTGCAGAAAATTTAGCTCAAGCTTTTTTTGTGTCTCGTATATTTTTTTTCCTTTTTTCGAGTATAGTTAAGGTGATTTGTTACAAAAATTTTCTTTTTTTCTATACCGGATTTAAATCTACAGTAGCCTACACTGATTTGATTTAAGCTTGATGTGGTTAGCTTTAACATAGTCCAAAGAACTTCGGCGGTATTTTGCTACAGAAAACTGAAAAATTGTGTTGCACATTCCCTTTCCTTACATAGGTAGGGTGCTAACCTCATAGTCAGCTACCCCTTTGTCCCTTTCTCTTTTCATGCATTCATGACTAGTTATTAGTTCTGGGATGCGCGGCTAATTGCAGCCATGGTCGCTCTTTCTATGGTGTGGTTGCCTTTCTACATTCATCGACTCTATTCCTTCGTTTGAATTTCTTTCTCGGAAACTGAAACCCATCGTTGCACTTGATTAGGTTCCTATCTTCTGTTTTTTGTTATAAATATGAATGTTCAGCGTCTATGATCAATGTAGATCGAAAATTGAAAGGGACAATAAGAGCTTTTTATCCTAATGGTGATCGAAGTGTTGTTTTACACATAAATGCAACAACAAGATGTCATCAGGTTTCATTTTTGACACCGATTGTTGAAGCTTTTTTTGTGAAATTTAGCTAGCCATCCAATATAGAGTGGATACATTGTACCTGCAAATTGGAAATTTACATATCAAGTACGTTTAAAATGTTTTGTTCTACACAAACAAATCTTTTTTAGACCTCTCTCAGCTGATTCCCGGCCTTTGGTCATACAATCGGAGCTATTGACCACATTAGGGTAACAAAAAAAACTTGATTGTCTAGTTCAGTTTAGCTACAATGTTATCGATGCTCTTCAAGTCCCAACGCATACAAACTTTCGACACATTTTCGCTTTTTTCCTTGGTCGACCGGAACTTCAAAACAACAAAAATTTAAACGAAATTCTTGTTGCAAATTGTCTGGTAATAGAATTTACCTGACTTTCACAACCACTTTCAGATCAGAAAAGGACGACTCTTCAGTAAATGGGACTCAAAAAAGTGTATTCTTTGTAATGGAACTCTTCGAATTGAAAGACGTATCGAAATAAAAGAATACTTTTAAATCTAGATTTGGTATTAGATATGGAAGAAGATGAAATGCTTTTGGTGGCTAATTATAATGTCGAGATTACGGTAACTCGTCGAGGAAAGGGACTACATTTATCGAATCCAACAAACGACTTTCTTTTCATCTTTGATCAAATTGAAACATTGCATTTATGGGTATCACGATGTCTACAAGTTTTTGATTTGTAGTTGATAGATTATTAATGGGATTTTAGTTTAAAGTCACTTCAACATGCGATCTATCCGATCAGCGTCTTGTCCTTTTACCAGATTCAACATTTTTGGCTCCAAATTTACAAAAAATATATCATTTGAATTTGAAAAGAAACTCTTTACAATTTAAGACATGTCACCAGGTAAATTACAACAAATTCTCGCAATTTGAAATATTCCTAAAGTTTAGGATGAACTGGGACTTGATGGCACATGGTCGGCTCCTCAACTTGGATGGATCGAAGATCTCTATCGTTTCTCAGCTCTCAATCATCTTGATTTATCTTCTAATCGGTTTTAAACTTTACAATGATTCAAATAAAAAGCAAAAAAAACTTTCAGATTATCAATGTTCCCATTGGCTGTCTTACAATTGAAATTGCTCACACGCCTTTTTCTTTCAGATAATCAAATTGATCGTATTCCAGGAGAGATAAGATTGCTGAATTTGTGAGTAACACAAAATTTCAAGTTCAAAAACAGCAAATTTTTAGATTAATCGAATTTGATCTTGCCAATAACTGGTTAAGTGAATTACCTGATCAACTTGGAGATTGTACAGAGTTAGCCGTATTGAATCTAACACTAAATCGATTCAAAAAGGTGGATCAAACGATGGAATTGAGAACTTTCGCATTTCAGATACCATCGATTCTTTCCACAAATCCAAAAGTGACTCATTGGCAATTGGCCGGGAATTTTCTTGATCATTTGATAGGTGTTGAGCTGAAACAATGTATAAAGGTGTTGCAGAGTTGGTTGTTTATTTCCAAAGAAAATATTTAGCTAGATCTACGGAGAAATGCCTTTCATGGAAAATTAATCATTCCTTCATCGGGTGAAACGTTGAGATGGCTTGATTTACGGGATAACCAGCTGAAATCCCTATCGACAACAAATTGCCTAAATCTTCGAGTAAGCTAACGTAAATTTCCTAAGACAAGAGCCCCTTTAGGAGCGTCGCGTAGTCTAAAAGGCAAAAAAAGAGCCTCATCATCTTTCAATCATTTTATTCTAAGCGCTGGTTAATACTAAAAATATGTGTTATATCTTAAAAAATCACCCATCTTCTCTACTTTAATTTGATACCAAAGCGCACAGAAACAAACGTACTGATGTCAAGATATGAGCGTTTGTTTAAGAGTAACCTTAGACTACATAGCGCTCCTATAGGGGGCCCGTTCTATTAGAGTTTTTACGGTAAACTTTAATCTTAACCACAAATCAATAACGATAAAAGTATTATAGATTTATTTTATTGGATAAGACGTTACTAGAGGCTTTGCCAAGAAATTCGGAGAATCAAAAACTAGCATTAAAGAAAGTCATCTAGAAAACAAGTTGTCAATAAGTTTACACTTTGAAAAAAATCACCCATCTTCTCTACTTTAATTTGATACCAAAGCGCACAGAAACAAACGTGCTGATGTCAAGATATGAGCGTTTGTTTAAGAGTAACCTTCGACTACGTGACGCTCCTATAGGGCTCTTCTATTAGAATATTTACGGCAATCCTTTTGCTCTCTCTCTCTCTCAAAAAAATCTTAGACTTTACATTGTGAGAGAAATCTATTGAAAGAGCTCAGTGTGAATGGGCAAAATATTTCCTATCTAAACGCATCGTTCAATGGTGAGTTCGAAAAAGAAACTTCGAATCTTTCAATCAAACGCCTTTCAAGCTCTTTCTTCGCTGATCGTTTTACCGATGCCAATGAATCTCGTCTTTTTCTCCGTCGCTTCCAATCAATTTTCCCATTTACCCAACTGGATCACCGATTTACAAAAGATCAATCATATCGACGCACATAAAAATCAACTCAAAACTTTACCCGAAAGGTTTTTGAAAGTAAAAATTGCGAAAATTACAAATATTCCAGAATTTTTCGCGTTCCATCTTTGAGCACACTAAATCTGCACTCCAATCGACTCACCAAATTGCCAGAACAAGTCGAAAATTGTCAAGTGCTCATAAAAACTTTATCTATTATATATGAAACTAATTTTTAGATTGAGATTCTAAATCTACATCACAATGCTCTAGAGAATTTGCCTTCACTTTTATTCAGATCTAGTCATCGGTAAGAAAATGAATTGAAAATAAAATGTTCTGATGCTTTATCGACATCGACTGATGCTCTGAACAGAGTGAAAAAGTTCATTAAAAAAAAGAAAGTTATTTAGCTTGCGTGAAGTGAATGTGAGTGCGAATGTGCTCACCGAAATACCATCTCCAAATCCCGTTCCTGATCTGAATAGAGTTCAGGTTTTGTCTTCTCCAATAAATCATCATAATTTCATCATTTTTCAGATTCTACATGCAGCAATGAATGAATTGGATGATCGCGTTGTGCATACAATCATTGCAATGCGCAGGTTTGACCCGATAAATTCTTTCTTTCTGAAATCATTTTCTGAAAACTCTTACAGGCTACGAATCCTCAATCTCTCAAACAATAAAATCAAATTTTTTAACGACAGGTTAGAAATAAAAAAAAATACACAAAAAGAACAAAAACCTTTTAGCAATTTATGTTCTTTAACTTCTCTGGAGGAACTGAATTTGTCGTCGAATCGATTATCATCGATTTCTTCATTGATTCTAGCACTCCCGTCTTTACAAGTCACAAATCTCATTCGCATTTTCAATATCGAATTCTTTCAGATACTAAGAATACACTCAAATCAAATAAATATTCTACCAGATCTTTCCCAATCAAAGACTTTAAAGGTCAGCAATTGTATTGATCAAAATCAAAAAATCAATCCATTTCAGATTTTTGATGCTTGTTCAAATCGAGTCTCTCAAATGCAGTCGACAAATTGTCTAGCTGAAAACTTGCGCCAAGTCGATCTATCTTGTAATCCCGAGCTTCCTGTGCACTTTTCTCAAAGGTAGATTTTGTATAATAAAAAAAGCAAAGCAAACCATTAAAGGAGCAGTCGAATTTATTCTTTCGTTAATATTGCTGAAGCCGGGGGACACAATGTACATGTAGGCTTTAGTGAATGCACTGGACAACGAAATCGGTGACTTAAAAAATTGCAAAAGTGAATTTGTAATTAGATTATCGGTAAGACAAATCCTTCCCAATACTCGTCATGTCTCTCCAATATTGGCCATCATCGATACTTCGGGAAATGCTAGCTTGGCTGCTGAGCTATCCGAACGCCTTTTTCGGATGGCTGAAACAGAAGTATTGCCAAAAAAAACAAAAAAACTTTTTAAGTAAACAAAAGTGATGTGTTTCTAGGAAATTGTTGACGAAAACACTCTACGAAATTGGATTCTCAACGCTCATGAATGGATGGGAGAAAGTGGGGAACGCGTTGGAGCAAGTGATAACTTTTATTGCCTTTGATAACATAAAAGAGGCAAATAAAGTTGTTTTCTAAGGTATTCTCCTTGCATCGATTTGTGACAATCAAGTGCTGTGTGCGAGTGTTGGAGGAAATCGCGCTTGGATTGTCGCTGGTAGACGGCATTTGGGACAAAACCGTCGGGAAAAACTAGTGTTTAGATGGAAAAATTCATCCTCTAATAGCTCCGATCCAAATTGACTCGAAAACATATGAACAATTGAGGATGGCCAATGCAATAGTTGATGAAGTAAAAGAGATTACCTTTGGATGAAGATCGATTATTTTTAGGAGAATTTGATATTTGGCGTTTGTCCCTATGTTCGCCAGATTGGATTCAGCGCGTTTTTCCCGGCGATACTCCCTCGAGCTACTGTGGTCGGTTGTAAACTAAACGAAAACATCTATCGGTCCTTTTTTGCCATTGGCAATTCAAGGTTTTTCGTATTTTTCTCAGCATCAACCTTTTGATTTTGACTATTTTGACTATCATTCGATGCAGAATAAAATTGCGCGTCGAATGATATCAAAATTAACTCAAAATATAATATCCGCGTAAAGTTGTTGGCTAAAAACATAAACCCCGTTCATTATGGGCGAGACTTAACCTTTTGCCTCAGAACTTTACGTAGATATTACATTTTTAGTTAATTTACGGCAAAAAAGGACCGATAGATTTTTTCGTTACAAAGTCGATTGCGAAATTAGTCAACAAAATATGATTTCCTATAGAGAACAGCTAAACTCAACTCTCGAGAAGACTTTTTAATCCTTGGGTCAAGAGCTGTTGGAGGATGCTTATCTGAGCCTTTACTTCAATATATCGTTGCTTCAACTTCAAATCCGCAAGTAGCAGCAAAAAGAATTCAAGTGAGACTGAAGACGTTTTCTCAATTATCGATAAACTTCAGGATGTCGTACAATCGTTTAATTGGACAGATAATGTGAGCGTCATTGTGGCGCAAACCGGAAACCTCTTGAACAGAAAAACAAAGAAAAGGTGCTGTCTATAAAAATTCTTTCGATATTTTCTTTAGTGTCAATCCCTATTCGATTTCCGAACGAGAAGAAATCTCTGAGTTAACGTTGCAAAAGATCGAGGAAAGAATTGAACAAATTAGTCGAGTTAGAAAATAGATGAAAAGGATTAAGGAAAGAAAAGAGATTAGGTGATTTCGAGAATTGAAGACGATAGTAATGATGAAGGATTGGGAAAAATGAAAAAGGAAATAATTTATCAGATAAAAGGTAAAGTTTAAAAGGAGATTTATAGAAAGAAAGAAATAGAAGATGAACGAGAGAGCCCATCCGTACCATCAACAGCTCCACCCGATCCATCAACTTCATCTAAACAACGACGGGAAATGAATGGTGATTTTTAATCACTTACAATACAATATTTGGAGGTGGGACAAATGCGACCTTTTTTTTTTGCTGGAAAAGGCCGTAGAGCTTCGAAAATGTTTTCATAGAAGGGAATCGTATGCGTAGATTCCGAATTTCGACAAATCAGACCTCGCTGACAGGTCAAATTTGGACTAAAAGTCAAAAACTGCGGAAAAGCGTTAAGTTGCGTAGTTTTTGCCTTTTAGCCCAAATTTGACGTGTCAGCGAGGTCTGATTTGTCGAAATTCGGAATCTACACATACGATTCCCTTCTATGAAAACATTTTTGAAGCTCTACGACCTTTCCTAAGGTCTTTTCCAGCAAAAAAAAAGGTGCGCAAATGTCCAGGTGCGCAAAAAAAAAGGTAGCATTTGTCCCACCCCCCAACATTTAACATCTACAATGAAAACCTCAATCTCTATGATTTCTATGATATGAATTCAGATGAGATTCGCGATCGATGGCTTCAGATGTCATCGATCTACTCAAGAACTCACTCTCCTCTAAATCCTCACCAAAAAATGATGAACTTTTAAGAAACTTTGGAACCATTTGTGTTAATGAGACATAAAAATGCAAAGTTATGCTAAGTGTGATTCACATAAAAAGAGGTGATAAAAATTTCTCTTTAAAAATCAAAGAAAAGCAATGATATCACCAGCCATAAAGGTAATTATTTGAAACGGGCGCAGGCTCGGATACTGAACGAGATAAGAAATCGACAAAATCACTCAGTTTACCCAAATCAAACACTTTTCATTTTGCAAGAGTCTTTCATAAGCTTTTTTTGAAGAAAAATTGATTTTTCTTGAAGATGAGACCCTCGGGCTTGTGCTTATGCATTCTTGCTGTTTTGGGTATGTTTTAAGATAAGATTTTTTTATACGGATTTGATTTAGTTCCTTTGGCAATTGGACAAGTGCCTACAACAAGTAGGTTTAATTTGTTATATGCAAAATAAGAAGAATAAAAGGAAGCTGGAATCAAGCAACAACCGCTCTGCCACCACCTACTGTTTCACTATGTGCTTGCTCTAGTTTGTGATCTTAAAAAGCACTAAAAACCTTAATTCTTTTGATTATTCGAATATTTGGTTGGATGTAATGGTGTTGATTGATAGTAGTACGGCGATGACAAGTCATGGAATATTGGAGGCAAAAATTTGAATTTAATTGGGTTACGCTTAGATTTTAGTTGTCGAATTATTTGGTGACATCATTTTTGCAATTGAACATTGGACAAGGAGATGGGCATGTAAGTGATTGAACAAAGAAATCGACGCGAATCTATTAAGTACACAAGAGTGGGAGCAGTTGGATATGGAGATAATGCCACTCTGCAACACTCACTCACTTCATTCACTAGTGTCAACGATTTATTGAGTCGCTTCAATCCGACTATTGATGGAACTAAAGGATCAAATATTGAAGCGTATTATGAAATCAAAAAACAAAGAACAAGTAATTTTTAGAGCTATTCGATTGGCACAAGATCAGTTTGATTCACAAGGTCATCGCCCGAATGTAAAAAGAGTTATCATTTTAGCGGCGTCTCATTACGAGTGAGTTGTAAAAATCAAATCAAATCAAATAAAATCAAATCAAATTTTCAGTCAGAAGTAATCGATTACTAATAGTTGATAAAATTTTAAAGCTTACTGATTGACTGAGTCAATTTTTTTTGTTAGACCTGGAACTTCTGAGGATCCCACCCAAGTAGCTCAACAATTTCGAGAAGATGGAGGCTTTTTGATTACCCTGGGTAATAAAAAAAGATGTTTATCTCAAAAAAAAGCTTTTCTAGAATACGTACAAGAACATGGAGCCCAAGTACCGATTCTTGCCGACTTGGCCAGTCCGTGTTTTGCGATTTCAAACTCAAATGCGGATCTTCATGCTGTGGACCTTCAGAATAAACTTTGCATGGGTGAGTTAGAACAAAAAGTAGCATTCATTTTTTGATTCAAATATAGCAAATTGCTTTTGCTTGACGAATTGGGAACCCTATATGATTAATCCGACCTGTAATGTTCCGGATGGAGGATGCTATTATCCGGTAAATTGTAAACATTCAAGCTTATATTCAGGCTAAATCCTAAATCAGAGTAATTCTTGTTGTTTAGGTGCTCATTCCCGCTGCCGAGATTCTAGCAAAAGCGTTTTGCGAAAGACAAACCGGTGGAATGCTTGTTAAAGTCGAAGATGCAGCCAAAGCCATTTTTGTCAATTCGAGTTCGATTTCGAAAAATCATTTTTTTTAAAAATGGTCAGAAAGACAAAAATGATTTTCAGTGTACAGCAACACAAAGGAAAAGACATGGATTGGACTGGAGTATAGCCCGTTGAAGTTTGGCTATGTGTGGGATGATGGATCAAATGTGGGATTTACTTTAAAAAAAAATGCTGAACGAGGAACACGTCTAGTTTATTATTTAAACACAAAGCTGCAAAAAACATAAAACAAAATACTTCGAACAGAAATCACCGCAAATTTCAACAACTTTTAGGTGGGCAGCTATCAGCCATTTGCTTCTAGAAACATCAGTGTCACATGTGTGTCACAGCAGCCAGGCAGTGGCTTCTTGACTAATTGGTGAGTTAACGCCGAAAAGCAAGATGAAAAGAGGAAAGTTTAGGTACCCGGCTGATTGTGTCGAAGATCATATGTACACTTGTCAGTCTACCCCATGCAGTGCCGATAAATATTGCCCGTGATTAAATCGAATTTCTCAATACCTCAATAAAGCCTCAATATTTATAAATCTCATTTTAAAACTTTCTAGAAATTTAAAGATTTTGCGATCCTTTGTTTATGCACAATGAATAGAGTAAACTAAAATTTTACATGCAAATCACTAATTTTGCTTTTTTTTAAAGTTTACGAATTTAAATCTTGGGGTAGGCTAGTTTCAGCAACTGGGTCGTTTGCGCAACTCACCATAACTTTCTTCTAAGTGGACCAATCTTTATGCGTTTGATGTCATTTTGTTGCACTTATTGAGATCTACAAAATGACACCAAAAGCATAAAGATTGGCCCACTTAGAAGAAAGTTATGCCGAGTTGCGCAAACGACCCAGTTGAGCAAATGACCCTGTTGCGCAAAAAAGTTGCGGAAACTAGCCTACCCCTAAATCTTATGTTTATAAGGTATTCAGTTGTTTCATTAGCTACATCATGCTTCAAAAAGTAATATAAACCAAACTTTCCACGAAAATAGACACCTTCATAGAAAAGTTGCCAATTTGACCGTAGCCCCAACAAAGTTTAAACTATAAAATTAAAATTTTAATGGTTATTTAAACGCAACCGAAACTAAATCTAAAGTTAAATCGTATTGTGAATTAAAGTCAAATTTGATAAAAAAATTAAGATATCAGCTATTTTCCTTTAGCTTGTTTAAAGGAGGTCAATATAAATAGTTTTTACATGTTTTTATGTCGTACTTTTGTTTTTGCTTCTTTAAAATGCTTAATAAACTGCCTACTTGTCTTGGGTAACGCATTATTTTTGCAATTCTAATAGTTTTAGGTAAAACTATTCTGATGGGATTGAATGGAATAAATGCACCGGAAAAGGTCGACCTTTTCGAGCTTTGGAAACGTTCAGAAGTAACTTTTTCTATTAATACCATTCGATGTTTGAAGTTTAGTGAGTGGATATTTATAACTTTTGGACTTTAGGGGCCATCTACCGCACCTCTAGGGACGCCGGTAATTCATCAATCGGCCATAGGAGAGCGCTTTTCAAGTTCACGGTCGACGTTATGGACTAATTTCTCGCAACTATCGCCCAGTGACCAGGTGAGGTTTTGAATTTTGACTATATTGAATTAAAATAAGATCAGAATAAAAATTCAAGTTTTCACGTGATTTATTGTATTTTTAGGGTCGTTTCTTCTCTAAATTAACATCGGTCTGGCCATTTCCCTGGGAGAGAAGGGCTGTTTCATGGCCGATACACGCTTCAATTATTGCAAACTCTTTAACGTCATCCCTCATCGCTACAAGGATCTGCGCAGATATGGTTTTGAAAGTCTATCCTTATCAAAGCATATTTATTATGTGTAGATACTCTATGAGCCCAAAGCAAAATTTTTTGATGTCATACGTAGAACGCCGAAGTCGCCACTTGTATTCGGGGTTTATTCTTCTGGTGTTGCATTTTATATGCTACATATGGTTAGTGTTTTTGGAAACTACTTATGAATTAAAAATTTAGTCCTTTATTACGCCAAAAATTTTTACCGAAGATGACCCATGCAGCTCGTGTACACTCTCAAAGGTTGTTTTTTTCGTTAAGTATTTAAACCATGGGTTTAGGGAGTGTTGATATCATTAGCTACTGGAATAGCCCTTCCACTACTTTCAACTCCATATATAGCCTATTATGTCTTGCTACAAAGGGAGCCAAAGATGAAGTTGGTATTAAATGCTGCCAACTTATAGTTATATTTTAGGTATCCGTTGATAACGAAAAGTCAAGAAATGCTCGCTATTGCGTTCACAGGTATTTCTTAATTTGCAAAGTTTTAAAATGCATTTGAAATGTAGGGAACAAGGCAGCTCGCTCCTTGCTCCCAGTTCTGGTTCCATTTCAAGTCGCAGTGGCCGCTATATCTGCATATGTACTTCTCTGGGGTCGGAATAGAATATTCAGGTTTCAATTTATTCATATGTATAAAATTTAGAGTTTTATTTACAATTTCTGTCTATGAGACTGAAATTTTAGTACAATGGACGCAGATCCAGATCTCGCTAAAGAAGTGATGACAGCTGCTCAAGTTATGGAAGGACCTAAAGAAAAGGTTTGTTATTACTGGGTTATCAATAAATAAAGCTTTTAGATCATGAAATGGTTACACAATGCTCCTCTTTTGAGTGGATTTGTGGCTGAGCCGGCGCCGGAAAATGAAAAGCTTCGTTAATTTTACGATTTAGGTAAGTTAGGTTTATTTGCTAAATTTTTAGATCGTTAGTGATAGATTGTATAGGAGTTCGAAATTTACTTTGTACATTGTGTTGTTAAGGTATGCGTTGTTTGTTTTTACACATCGTTGCATATTTTTTGAGTGAAAATAAATGATTATTGGCTTTTGAGAACTTGAACAAGAACATGTTTTGAGTTTTACATTTGCTTTTTTTGCACTTGTTAACTCCTTGTTGTAACGATTTTTTTAGGGACACAAATGAACCGCCGAGAGAGACGTGCTTTGTTGTTTCGTAAGTTAAATATTTTGGGTTTTCTTGAGGAATAAATAAATTAAGAGTCCGGCGCAATCCCTCACTTTCATGAACCCAAAACGAGTGATCAATCGAATGCGGGGGATGTCCAGGCAATGCAGGTAATTTTTGTAGATGGTTATTTTAGTTTATCTGATGCAACTGTTTTTAGCAAGCGGAAGGACCAGGAAATGATGAGTCGAATTGTGTGAACCAATTTTATCAACAAACTGAGACTATCATTGTTGAAAATCGGGTAAAAAATTGTCGATTTTACTATACTCTTTGATTGCAAGAATAAATATCTAACGATTAGGTCTCTCAACAATCAGAAGGTGTGCTCGGTGATTGGGCCCCTAGCAATGATCACGATGTAGCTCCTTCCATTGCAGAAGCGAAGCCACCATTGCAGAAGTGAGTTCATATATTTTGTCATGCTATAGGCTAGTCTGTGTCTATAACGTTAACTGTTTTCATTTTTAGGACCCTTCTCCTCCTCACGTTCTTTTGAATCAAGAACGAGCTGAAGAAATTGTCAAGAATGCTACCTTTTTTCGTTCTAGTAAGCATTTTGCTGAATGCAAAGGATTTGCTATCAGGTAAATTAAAAGAATTTCTAAAATGGCAAAGCTAAAATATACAGAATAAATACGTTTAAGATTTTTTAGCGCGGAGAAATCGATTCCTAATGCTTTTGTGCGACGTGTCAAATTTTCGGGAGATGGTTCGTTTTTGGCGACAGATTCGGCTGATAATGTTATAAAACTGTTTGATTACAACAGCATAACGCAATCAATGGAGAATGTTAGTCTTGATTTACTTTTTTGCATTTTTTATTTATAGAATCAAGTTGATCCCGTTGCGAGAATTCCAACGGGCGGATATGTGCTAGACATGAAATGGCATCCACGACTACCTTTACTGGCTGGTTTGTTTTGCTTTTTTGAGTTTTAAATATCGTAATTAAGTTGCAACACACTCTAGCCCAATTCGCGTCTTTTCAATCGACCACACAGTAGATACTGTCTTTGTAGCGAAGAATGCCGTTGTAAGTCGTTTCTCTTTAATAACAATTTTTTAAACTAATGAATGATTAAGGACGAGCATTCAACTCCCACTGCTCTAGAATGGATTTCTGAACGCGAACTTTTGGCTGGATTTACAAGAGGGCCGTTAAGGTGCTTTGATATTAATCGACCGTCGAAAGCGGTTTTCAGCATACAGGAAGGAGGTTTATTTTTTTGATGTTCTATCATTTTTTTAAACTTAGATAAATCGTCAGGAAACCCTATCGGCAAAATCAGTTGCCTTGCTAACTCCAATAACGGGTGCTATGTTGCTGTTGGAAACTATGAAGGAAGCGGTATAAAAATACATATTCTCAACATGTCAAACTTCAATATTTAGTGTCAATTTACTCAAAAAGTAATTCATCTTATGTTGCTTCAACAAATTTTCGTAAGGAAGCTGTAATCGATTTGCGTTATTCTGCTGACGATAATATGCTTTTTATTGCCTACCAAAAAGTAGTTTTGAAATCTCATCAAAAGATTTACAGACTACATTTAGGTCGATGCGATTTATTGTTTGGACCTTCGTAACATTAGCGACGAGTATATGTTGTTGAAACGGCCTTGTGAATCAAACCAACGAATTAGTTTTGATGTTGATCGGTGATAAACTACATCTTATTTTTTTATTTACAAAGATTTAGAGCTGGTAAATGGTTGATATCTGGGTCAGTCTCAAACGAAAATGGAGGAGAAGTCTACTTTTTCAACTTGGAGAATTTAAACAGTGAACCTTTGCGAAAACTTGTCACCCCCAATACGGCGGTTTCCTCAACAAGGCTTGTTTTTAAAAACGTTACTTAATCACTTTGTATTTTAGCATACACCCAACTCAATCCTTTGTAGCGGTGGGGACTGGCGAACGTATTTTTCCAAGAAGACTTACCAACTTTGGTTTATCTGATGTAATCATATATCAGTGTTTTTTTTTTAATTTTTACACTTCGGTTTTAGGATAGTTCATCTGATGACGAAGGCGATAATCGATTAACTGCACGGCAAAGTTATTTGTATAAACAGAATGTGAACAATGTTACACTGGAGAACTCTTTGTATCTTTACGAGTAAGTATTTTATCTTGTTGTCAAAAAAATTTCCAGAGGTTATGCAATAAAGAGTACCTAAATTTAGTTTGACGTGATGTCGAATCTACCGGCTAACATTGTAAAGGATTTCATTTGACGGGGAAATTGTTTGTTTTTAAATAAATAGTACTTTTGAGACATAAAAAACTAAACACATGCACGACACAAACACTAAAAAGTCGTAAAATAGCATCAGAGATTGACCCATGAAACATTGTCTTTACTTTTTTACGATAGTACTTGAAACTGTTCGCATTCATTCTGTGAGTCCCTTTTTATGGACTAAGTGACTGAAGTGGTGCTTCGAATGAAATATTTCAGCCCTTGACTGACCTCAATGCTCTCTTTCTTCAGAGCTCACAGCTCTGGATTATTCCTTTGCGAGACGGTTATGCATAAAAGTTTTGCCACCCCAAATCTGGTTCATCCTCTGCGATTCATAGGGATTTGTGGAAAAGGCGCGCCCTTTCGCCTGTTTAATCGCTACCCAGTTCTTTGTAACCAGTACTTCAGAAACTCATCATTATTGAGAGGTGAGCTTTTTTGAGAAATCTTTGGATTGGGCTAGATAATACTTTTCTTTGATCTTACATTGTGACTTCATAACCATTTCGAAAAACAGCACAAATATTGAAGTTCTGGAATTGAAACTACCCCTGTTCAGATGTTGAACTCAACAATATTTCTTTATTTGTGAGCTCAACTCAAACGACTCTTGTCCCTTCATTGTTTTCGCGGTCAGAACTTTTTAGATAAAATCTTGACATCGAATCATACTTCACTACAGGTCAAAGCCCTGTAGAGGGCTTTGACCTCAACAGGAAAAATAAAAGTCAAATAAAATAAAAGTAAGAAACGAAAAGTTTGACGATGAGTCATGAAATTGGCAAAAATCGAGGGGATAACTTGTGGTGTGCTTAGATTTGGGAAGGGGTTCCGGTCTTTCCAATCCTCAAGTGAGCCCTAAATCTATCCCTCATCCCCTTTCTCACTCACCTAAACGCTTTGAAGTGAATGGCTCTCTTGCTAGAATGACTTCTCTTGAGTTTCCCAACTAAACTCATACTCAAATCATTGTTTATTTAATGCAAGAAATTCGATCTTTTTTTTAGAAATTTTTTGACTTTCTCAAAGCTTTGAGGATCGTTTGAAATTCATATTTTTTATGATATTCAACAATAAATAAGTTTTGTGGTTAAAAGATGGTGCTTGATGGGAGGAAAAACGGCATTTTGAGGACTGGAAGGCATTTTTATGAGCAGAAGCTGGAAAAATTAGAAGATGGGTGAATGAAAGAGAAAAGAGAGAGACTCTCTAGTGAATGAAAGCGAGCAATGGCTGCGCTTTTCTCTCTCTCAACGTCAATGATCCAGTCCTTTCATTAGGGAGAAGAAAAGGCTCGCAAAAGGAGAGAATGCCGTCGGCAGCCCGTTTTTGAGAGACTCCTCTCGCTCTCCTCATACAGCGATCAAGCATTGCTTTCAAAAAAGGGAAAAGAAGAAGTTGCCCTCCTCGTCTTCTCACACTGCTCCACAAGCTCATTCACTCATTCCTTTCTTGTTTTCCTCATCCTTTTAGCCGCCGATTGATTGCCTGAAAATTCTCATTTCATTCATAAGCATTTGATCCCGTCACTCTGCTTGCTTTCAGGTTTTGTGATGGCCAAAAGGTCTAAATTTTTGTTGAGAATAACCTATAGTTATCTTGAATCTTAAAACTAAACTGTTTTCCTTTAATCTAAGACTTTTAATATCTTAAAGCATATAACTACATTCATTGTAACAAAGCTTTTTTTGTTTTCCCATTCTTGTTTGTTTCATCCTTTCTTTCATTTCAACAACCTTGAAAGCATGGCGTTCGTGTGAAATTAAATGCAAATTTTTACAATTCTCTTTCTTGTTTATAATTGAATGGTTTATTCTCTTGATTCTTTGATCTAAAATTAAAATCTAGAATTCGAATGGCTCGAGTGAATGATTCAGGAGGTGAAACATGTGACGGGAGAATACCCCCAGATAGGTTTGTTACTTTTGATAAATCAGCTGATAAATTTTAAGCACAACAATGAAGTTGCCAAAAGTGGTGCCGCCAAAGAATTCGAATGAGGAGAGACGAATGAAAGAAGGACATATTGAAGATAATAATGAGGTTTGAAAGGATCTTCTGATTTTTGAAATGATGATTTCTTATGATTTCTTATGATATGAATCTTATGATCTTATGAACATATGATTTCAAAAACTTTCAAAATCAATTCCCTTCAGAGACTTCTTTTCAGGATATTTCTTACTTCAATTTCCCTCTTCTTTGGTGGTCGGGCACTTTTGGAATGATTTCTCTTATTTGTATGGCTGTCGGTTTGTATTCAACGACTATATAGTATAGTATTGAAATCTACAGTACTGGACAATGAAATATGATATTTGAAAAACGATCGTCACTTTCGCGCGTCTGTAACTCCCTTGTCTTTGAGTTTAAACTATTAGTGTTATACATTTTCTGAAAGCTCTTTTCAAGGGCTACACAATTGTATTATTAATATTTAGAGATTCGGTAAAGACAAGGGAATTACAGACGCGCGAAAGTGACGATCCTTTTTCAAATATGATATTTCATTGTCCAGTAGTGTATAAAAAGAAAACATTTTTCTTTCGTTCAGCGATTGGTGGCAGTCTTTATACGGACTATGTGCCGACTCCACGTCAATTAAAGCGAGGTTTCATTGCTCGTTATGGAACAAGTGTCTATTTGTGCAATGTTGATTTTTACTTTCAATTCAAAAACCCAAACAATTTCTAGAGTACAATCAATTTTGCTGCTGATGGATTACCGTCACTTTTGAATCTTTTTGAGCTAAATGTTTCGGGAAATGTTTTCTTTCGAGTTGCTGTTGTACTCCCAATGACTGTTCGAATTTTTCAAGCCTATGCTGTCAGGTGAAAGAGTTGAAATTATATAAATAAGATTTTGCTGTTTAAAATCTAGCTGTTTAAAATCTAGCTGTTTAGAATCTAGCTGTTTAATATCTAGCTGTTTAAAATTTTCAAAACGATAAAGTACTTTGTCAGGAATCTGGTATTGTTGTCTTCTTCTATAGAAGCATCAATTCCTGTGCGACTTCTAGCTGATTTAATGCCCACTTTGATGATGCTTGAGACTGCCGCTTTGGCTCTCTTTTCCATCATCACCACTCACTTTGATTATGAAGGTAAAGATATAAAAGAAAAATTCAATGTTAAAACGATTTTCAGATATAAATCGCTATTGCAAGCTGGTGTTTTGTATCACGGCTTGCGTGAACATGTTTGCAACGGCGATCGTTACATTTGGTCATCTCAAAGAATCACCAAAAGTAGTTTGAATGGGTTTAAAAGAAAGAAAAAAAGGATTTTCAGCAAATCGACGCGATTTCCTTAATGGTGAAAATCTTTTCGGCGGCAATTTTCTGCTATGTGGCGCCTCAATACTTCCATCGGCATCAAGTTGCTATTCGTTTTCCCGTTTGTCATTCACATTGTGAGTCTTTGGAAGGATTTATTTACTGAAAGTTTAAATGTTTCTTTTCTATTACTACCGTAAATACTGTAATAGTACCCCACCGCCCATAATGACGGTGCGGAGCGTTGCGTAGTCTAGCTTTGAACGAGTTTTTCTCGACACTGGTTTATGCTACAATGAGCGCTTAGGTATCAAAAAATAGCCCTGAATTTCAGGGCTATTTTTTTGATACCAAAGACGCATTTTTTGAAAGTACGGGCGCTTTGAAAAAAATGAAATACTAAAAAACTTTTGCGACTACGCGACTGTAAGAGGGGGGTGGGGTACTATTACAGTATTTACGGTAGGTATTTTAAAAAGTTGAGTGCCTTAAAAATCGCGTACTTTTAACCGTGGAATGGGTAATTTGAAAAAATCCGGTATTTATATACAGCGATTTGATGTTTTACTTTAGCGTTGCTGTTTATTTTTATGTACACTACTGGACAATGAAATATGATATTTGAAAAACGATCGTCACTTTCGCGCGTCTGTAACTCCCTTGTCTTTGAGTTTAAACTATTAGTGTTATACATTTTCTGAAAGCTCTTTTCAAGGGCCACGCAATGGTAATATTAATATTTAGAAATAGGGCAAAGACAAGGGAGTTACAGACGCGCGGAAGTGACGATGCTTTTTCAAATATGATATTTCATTGTCCAGTAGTGTATATGTTGTATCCGATTTAGATTTCAATCCTAATCAGATATCTCATTTGGATTGAAACATTATTGCACAGTATGTTATGTTTTTTTAAATGCTTTTAGGGGTAGGCTAATTTCCGCAATTTTTTTTTTGCGCAACGCGCCATAACTTTCTTCTAAGTGGGCCAATCTTTATGATTTTGGTGTCATTTTATAGATCTCAATAAGTGCAACAAAATGACACCAAAAGCATAAAGATTAGCCCACTTAGAAGAAAGTTATGGTGAGTTGCACAAAAAAAATTGCCGAGATTAGCCTACCTTATCAAATTTCAAGTCTGATAGCTGATTTAGATTGAAAGCTAAATCGGATACAACATAAACATAAAAATAAACATCAACGCTAAAGCAAAATATTAAATGACTGTATAAAATACCCGATTTCTTTAAGGTATTCATTCCACGGTTAAAGCACGCGATTTTTTAAGATACCTAGTAATAGGAAGAGCCACTTAAACTTAAACAATATTGTACTCTAACGCATTTTCAGTACCGCGTACTGTTGCCTACATGGAATACGCTTGTGTAGTCTCCTATCTTCTTTTCCACTTATCGCAGGTTTGAAAAGCTTGGGGTTAAATGAAAAAGCAAAAAACAAAAAAAACGTTTAGTGGTTGGACATTCGGCAAATGAATTTCTTGGTCTATCCACGAACATGCAGTGGTGAATGTGAACCGCTTGATCCGAAGAATTTCGAGAAAGGAGCTCGATATGAGTATTGTCGGTGAGGATTCATTATCGAGCTGCATTCATTATCGATCATTTATCTAATTGTAAACTATAAATTAAACTACTTAATCAAATGATTTCCAAAAAAATTGTAAAAGAGAAATGAATGAATATTTTCAGTTCATGGGAGTACCGTCAACGGCAATTACTCGGTCTTCCTGTTCTCACTTTATGATCCTCAAAAAGTTTCTTATAAAATTTGATGTTTTTTTTTCTTCTGTGCATAATAATCTAATCTAAATTTCGCTAAATATTTTACAGATTTCTTCAAAGTTTTGCATTGCCTTATGCTTTGATTCTTTTGAAGCTTCTCTTTGAAAATACGTGTATTCATTTAAATCCGAATCCCACCAATGCCTTTCGCTCAATCATTTTTTAAAATTTATATTTAATCTATTCGTTTTTTTTTGCGAGAATATAAATGAGTAAATGCGCTAAAATATTGCTCGAGAGTTTGTGAAAGTTTTTGGAGAGATTTGAAAGAGAAAAGAGAACAAAGGAGACCACCCACAATGCACCGATTTTTTTTCTCTTTTTCTTTTCTCTTCAATTCAAT
This sequence comes from Mesorhabditis belari, assembly GCA_958450365.1. NCBI lineage: Eukaryota > Metazoa > Nematoda > Chromadorea > Rhabditida > Rhabditidae > Mesorhabditis > Mesorhabditis belari. The sequence goes on from CAUEEP010000743.1 coordinate 6,541,136, forward strand.
TAGGCAACATTTCTTCACGAAATTTACAGTATTAGCGTACAGCCTTTTTAGCTATAAAACGTTTATAAAATCTCTATATAAAAGTATAATTCTTGAATTTTCATTTATTTAAAATGAACTTTATTTAAAGTGGACTTGATTTAAAATACTTAATATCATCCTGATTTCACAAAAAAACAGATCAACTATTTGCTTTCAGATGAACAGATCTTTTCAGATGAACAGATCTTTTCAGATGAACAGATCTTTTCAGATGAACAGATCTTTTCAGATGAACAGATCATTTCAGATGAACAGATCTTTTCAGATGAACAGATCTTTTCAGATGAAATCAGATCTTTTCAGATGAAATCAGATGAAAAGATCGTCATTTTAAGCTTTCTTTACAAAGAACCAGTTATATTTTGAGGATTATGATATGGCGTAGATTGTAGACTTTGAAAGATGACATCAAATATTTTTTGCGGTTATTGCGATACCATGAAAAACTTTATGAAAGGACATTAGTGCAAAACGAGAATTGCGCGAGTGCTCGGCCACTGTCCCAAGTGTGGACTCAAGGAATTGGAACCCTCGACGGCCGGGTGTCTTTTGTCGGACACATGGGGTATACAGACAAAAAGTGGTCCTGTTGGTTGCAAAAGGAAGATGAAAAAAAGGAAAAGAAGAGAAGGAAAAAGAAGAGAAGGAAAAAGTAGAGAACGAGAAGGATAACGAAGAGAAGTCGCAACGCATACACTAGCCTCTTTTGGCGGAAAAATCTTGAGGAAGAAGATCAAGCAGTGTAGCCAAAGGAATTGCCGTTGTTGGGAATATTTTTTGGCTTCTTTTTGCGCGCAAAAGCCATTAATACGGTAATCCAGAGAGAAATGGACAAGAATTACGGCCAAAGCACCCACTCCCCCTTTTTTTCACGTAGCCTGATCTGTGTGTCCGTTTCCGTTTCTCAGCCCTCTCTATGGTCGTTTCCCTCTCGTTTTGCCACCTCCCCTTTTTGGTGGAATATAAGACATGGATGGAGGGATCTTCTTTGCATTGGCCTTCTCCCTACTGAACATTGATCTCTTTCTATATCGTGATGGATTCTAGTATTCGATTTACTCTAGTTTCGTTCGGTTTTCTGGCGCTAGCTACTGCACAATATGGTAATCAATTAAAGATTTACTTAACTTATAAACTTTCTAGGTTTCGGTGCTTGCAACCCTGGATGCATTGGAGAATCTCAGTAAGTATTAAGAAATGCTTTTAAATGAGAGTTATCTAGATGTGTAGCAGGAGGTTGTCAATGCATGGCGCCGAGTCTCGTCTATCAGCCGGTGATTGGTTGTGTGCCTCAACCGGCTCCTTATCTTCCCGTTGGACCAGCTCCAGTCGTTGTCCCAAGACTCATCCCACAAGTCAATTTTTTTTCAATATAAATATATCAAGTATCAAATATCAAGTAGTTTCAGGCTTTACCTGGAGCTCCTTGTGAGCCAGGAGTCGAATGCACTGGAGGATCAGTTTGCTCATTGGGAATCTGTGTATGCCCACCAGAACTTGTGCAGGTGCTGGAAAACTATTGTTAAAGATATCTAGTACAGTACAGTACAGTTAAAGATATCTAGTACAGAGTACAGTTAAAGATATCTAGTACAGTACAGTACAGTTAAAGATATCTAGTACAGTACAGTACAGTTAAAGATATCTAGTATAGTCTTGAATTGACGAATTCCAATGATTACAAAACTTGTTACAGGAGGGAACAGTTTGTGTAGCGAGAACAGTTTATGGAGTGGTTCCTCCACCCATCATTCCTGTGCCCGTCATGCCTTCAATCCCTATGGCTGTGCGTTGAACTTATTATATGCTAAAAGAACTTATATTTAATATTATTTGCTTTAAGAAAAGTTGATTTCAGTTGGTGCCTGTTGGAGCTGCGTGTGCCCCAATGAGAACCCAATGCGTTCGAGGAGCCGCTTGTGGTTTAGCTGGAGTCTGTCAATGCTCTACAGGGTACACTCCAACTCCACAAGGACAATGCTTTCGAAGACGTTTGTTTTTAAATTTTCTATTTATCTATTTATCCAGAAATTTCTAGGACGAGCCCGTGTCGCTGGATTCAAGTATCAAAACTGAAAATTGCAATAAATTGTCTTAAAGGTTGTTGACTTGGAATTTTTAAAAAGACAGACAAAGCTAAATAACTAAAAAAAACAAAACTGAACTGGAAAAGATGACCCATGAACTCGCGTTTTTTGAGAAATTTGTGTGAAGTAAGAAATTGAGGAGAAATTAAGGAAAAGAGAAAAGAGAGAGAGAGACAAGAGAAATGGAGATGCCGAACCGGTATCTGTCTAAAGGGGAAAGGTGGGGGGATGAGGCGATGAACTCGCCGTCATCTCTAGCCAAACCTCTTTCTTTTTCTTCAATCCATTGCTGGGTGTACATTCGATTTAGACGTCTGTACATGATAGCGTTCTTTTTTAAAAGTGTAAACTTATTGACAACTTGTTTTCAAGATGACTTTCTTTAATGCTAGTTTTTGATTCTCCGAATTTCTTGGCAAAGCCTCTAGTAACGTCTTATTCAATAAAATAAATCTATAATACTTTTATCGTTATTGATTTGTGGCTAAGATTAAAGTTTACCGTAAAAACTCTAATAGAACGAACCTCCTATAGGAGCGTTACGTAGTCTAAGGTTACTCTTAAACAAACGCTCATATCTTGATATCAATACGTTTATTTCCGTGCACTTTGGTATAAAATTAAAGTAGAGAAGATGAGTGATTTCTTGAGATATAACACATATTCTTTAACCAGCTTTAACCAGCGCTTAGAACAAAATGGTTGAAAATCGGCGAAAATCGGCTCTTTTTTTGCCACTTTTCAATCATTTTATTCTAAGCGCTGGTTAATGCTAAAAATATGTGTTATATTTCAAAAAAATCACCCATCTTCTCTACTTTAATTTTATACCAAAGCCCGTAGAAATAAACGTACTACGATCAAGATCTGAGCATTTGTTTGAGAGCAAGCTTTTGACGACGCGACGCTCCTATAAGGGGGCCGAATTTTTACGGCAATTACATTTTCGTAATACTGTAAACAAATTCATTCATTCGAATTCAAGTTGAAAAGCCTGATTGTAAGCTGAAGGATGAAGGACCAATGAAAGTTGAACGGAGACTTTCTCGACTATCACTAGCATCCCTGGATTTTCATCTACAAGGCAAAGAAATTGAAGTGGCTCCAGATTCCTTTCTTTATCCCTTCTTTTTCCCAAACCACCAAGACTCATCCAGTCACTCACTTATTCATTCAATCCATACAAACCTGTCCACTCGGCCATTTATTTACACCTTTCTTTACCAATTCATCTTTCTCTTCTTGATGCTCTCACTTTTTTTTCCAAAGAAAACATTTCTAAACATTAAACTGTTATTCAAATTTCAACAGCTTCTCTCATTATTTTTTCCTTGTAAAGAACGTTATTGTAATTTTATTGCTTTATTGTTTTTTGTGAAAGACGATTGGCAGGAAGATATAGATCTTTGAGAAAACGAGATGAGACTATGGAGTGTTATGCAAGAGGTCGAGTCTCGATCAAGATAAATCTCGAGGCTTTTCTCAGCCTTCCCCACCGAAAACAGGATTCATTTTTCAAGGATTTTGAAATAAGGGAAATAAAAGAAATAAAAACATCGACTAGGGTAGAACTAAAGTTTCAGTTAGATTTCTTGTAGAAATTTTTTATTAAATTCTGTTTATTTTATAGCCATTTGTTAAGTAAACATTGAAAACTTTAATATTCTTTGCGTTGAAACTTGATAGAGCAATAGAGGCATGAGATTCACAAACAGGCTCTCAATTCCAATTCCAATTTCTTTTTCTTTTCTCACCACTAACTTGTTGTTTATCTGCTTGAAAAGCTTTCTTAAGATATCTTTTCTCAATTCACCCTCCCCACTCTCTCATTTATCTTCTACCATTGTGCCACTTTAGTTTATGTGTCACTTTTACGTGCAATTTACAAGGGAAAAGGGCATATCGTTTGAAAAAGATTCCCAGATTCTCAGATTTCCAGTTTTTTAGATGCAACTTTTGAATCAAAGCGATGGAATTTTATGAAGAAGATCTTTGGAGAAATGGGAGCAACCCATTGCACGAGAATGGCACTCAAGTGACTTTCATTGATCGTCTTTTCTCGAATACATCTCTTGCACACAGGTATCAATTTAATATCTAGAATCTAGAAAGAATTTGATATTAAAGATTGCTTGAAAGACTCACTTTCACAAATCTTCGACACACTTTCTATTTGATTTCTCCATATGAAACGACGGTACATTCGATAGATGATGTTCCAAATTATAATATACAGGTTTGACAAGTGTCAAAGTGATATTGATTATTGATATTGATATTGATATTGATATTGATATTGATATTGATATTGATTTGTTTGATATTGATTTGATATTGATTTGATATTGATATTGATTTGATATTGATATTGATATTGATATTGATATTGATATTGATATTGATATTGATATTGATATTGATTTGATATTGATATTGATATTGATATTGATATTGATTTGATATTGATTTGATATTGATTTGATATTGATTATTGATATTGACTATTGATATTGATATTGATATTGATATTGATATTGACTATTGATATTGACTATTGATATTGATATTGATATTGATATTGATATTGATATTGATATTGATATTGATATTGATATTGATATTGATATTGATTTGATATTGATTTGATATTGATTATTGATATTGATATTGATATTGATTATTGATATTGATATTGATATTGATATTGATATTGATATTGATATTGATTTGATATTGATTTGATATTGATTTGATATTGATTTGATATTGATTTGATATTGATATTGATATTGATATTGATATTGATTTGATATTGATTATTGATATTGATATTGATATTGATATTGATTTGATATTGATTTGATATTGATTTGATATTGATTTGATATTGATTTGATATTGATATTGATATTGATTTGATATTGATTTGATATTGATTATTGATATTGATATTGATATTGATATTGATTTGATATTGATTATTGATATTGATATTGATATTGATATTGATTTGATATTGATATTGATTTGATATTGACTATTGATATTGATATTAGATCATATCCTAGTATCAATAAACTTTAATTTCTATATATTGTTTTTAATCTATCTATTGCTAAACTTTAGGTATCAGTATGGTGGTTTGTGTTCATTGTTGTAGAGTTGTTATTGTTGCGACTCTCAAATCATGATGATCGTTTTGCTCTTAATGATTCGATCACTTCAATTTGTGCTGGAATGCTTTCTCAATGTTTTAAGTAACGAAAAAAAAATGTGAAACGAGTTTAAATTTCTCTATTTTCGATTCTCTGGACGTGCGGTGGCGATTTTTGGATATATTTTCATTTGGGAAAACTGTTCTTTGTTGAGACTACCATTGGAAAGCCCTTGGACATGGATTCTTTGTCTTTTCTTCCAAGATTTCATGTATTATCTGGGACACAGAGCTGTTCATGGTTCATCTTGTTTAGCTGTTTACCTATAAATAATTTTAGAGATGGGCTTTTTCTGGGGTTTGCACACGATTCACCATAGCAGTGAATATTACAATTATACAACCGCTCTACGACAAGCTGCTATTCAAGATGCAGGACTCGCTTTTTATGATTGCTTACAAGTTTCATTTTTTATTTAGATTTGTTTCTTTTAAAACATCCTTCTAGGCTTTTTTCATTCCACCACCGATTTTCTTGGTTCATCGATATTTCTCGGAAATTTTTCAATTTATTATGCACACGAGTGTAAGAAGTTTGATTATGTAGAGGGGAGGAGTTTCTGTTTTAGTTTTATTAGTTTTATTAGTTTTATTAGTTTTATTTATTTATTATTTAGTTTTATTAATTGATTTAAAGGGACATAGAGTTTATATTAAGCTTTCCAGAAAGTCTTTTCGTTTCTTTTCGTACTTTTGTTGAAAAATAACAAATATTCATCAACTTTAGCTGAAAATTTGTCTATATACTTAACTTTTTGTGATCTATCTTTTATCTATTGAAACCAAGATCAATTTCCTTAGCTAAATTGTCTAAATAGCATCATTGAGTCGTCACCATTTTAACGATGATGATGATGATGCGGTTTAGAAACTTTAACTCTAAGGAAACTTATCTTAGTATCAATAGATAAAAGATAGATCACAAAAAGTTAAGTATATAGCCAAATTTTCAGAGAAATTCATCCAGTCAATTTCTTCGTAGAGATTTTTACGAAAAACACGAAAAACTCTCGAATTTGGGCTGAAAGTGAACCGAAAATTGACTTAAAAAGATGGGAAATTGAAGAAGAAACCTTTTTATTTAGAAGAAATCATTGGTTGGAGAAAGAATGAGAAAATGTCCGAAAATTAGGTTGTATCTTTCATTCTAACTAAATCTTTCATTCAAATTCATTTTCTAATTGTTCAAAACACGTTTTCACGCTTGAATTTGCTTGAAATGAACCGAAATTGAGTTAAAAAGATGAGAAATTCAACAATAAACACTTTTTATTTAGAGGAAATGATAGATTAATTGATGAATATTTGTTATTTTTCAACAAAAGTATGAAAAGAAACTCTGAAAAGGCTAATATTTCAGCTTCTTGGTGATATGGGTCCACTGGGTTTGGTGTTGAATACACCATCGCATCATCGGGTTCATCACGGAAGAAATCCTTATTGTATTGACAAAGTGGATTCAAAAAAGAACAATAATGTTATATTTGTTTTCTCTAGAATTTTGGTGGCGTCTTCATCATTTGGGATCGTCTATTCGGAACATTTGAAGCGGAAAGGAAAGAAGATCCACCTGTTTATGGGCTGATTCATCCAGAGAACAATTTTAATCAAATTTGGCTTCAGGTTTGGCTTTTAAACTAGCTTTTAAACTTACAAATTAGTGTTTTTGAAAGAAATAAAATATTCAGTTTCACACTTTATGGGATCTTCTGTTGTTCAAGGGGCTCGCTAAGGATAAAACGGGAAAACCCATCTTTCCTGGTCTTATTAATAAAGTGAGTTGTGGATAGGGTAATGAAAAAAAAAGGGTATTGTAGTTGAAAGCTGCTCTTTACCCACCGGGATGGGTTCCCGGGTTACCCACTGTGATGTTCTTTCATTGGAAAACTTTAGTCGATCCTGCTCATGGAGTTCCGCAGGTTCGCAAATCAAAAACTTGTTTTAAATAGAAATCTTTTAGCCTGAAAAGCCGGTGATTCGATACAATCCCCAGCTCGAACTCTGGATCAAGCTTTATCTTGTTTTTTATTTCACTTTATTTGTAAGTATGACTGAGGAAAGCTTTATCTGAAAACTTCTTTCAGTTGGCTATATTTTATCATTTTGAATACGATCGCCCAACGCTTTCCTATGCTGATTTCACGGTTAAAATCTTGTTTTTTGTCATCACAATGCAATGTTATGGAGGATTTTTTGATAAGAGGTAAAGAAAAAGGATTCAATACAATCCTCGCTCTAAGAATCTTTTAAAAAAAAGCATTTTAGATGGTGGGCCCCGTTGGCAGAAAGTGGGCGCTGCTTGGGAGTGATCGGCTATTATGGAGTGCTATTATGGATTGATGGAGGAGCCGGTCCACATCGAGTCTCCGTAATGTGTCTTCATGCAAGTGCTGCCGCTTTTTGGACCGGCTATGGGACACAAAAGGTATGCTTTGATAGCATTTGAAAAAACGATCTCACAATTACAGTGGCTTCAAAAACGGATCGCCCCCGAGGATAGCAAAACTCAGATAACCCAGACTGTCACAACTATCATCCCGATTCCGGTTAATTATATAAAAAATTTTGAAAGTCAAACATTTTAGAGTATTGCGTCAAATACTCCTCCACCGCCGTACACGAAATAACTCGGATTTCGTGATTCAGAGCTCTATTTTGTTAACTTATAAAATATTTATACACCTAAACATCAAATTTTTAAAATAAACACACCTTTGTTGAGAAACAGAGTAAAAACATAAAGTCGCCTTTGATGCCTTGATATTCAGTCGAATTTTCAGTTTCAGACAGACAGCTGAATACCTTAAAATTTCGCCAGTGAAATTACTGTAGTCACACCTTTATAGTGAATTTAGTGAATTTAGTGACGTTTTGTCATTATTTTTCCCCTTTTTATGAGGGAATGCTGTTTTCGTTCAAATGCACGAGTTTTTAACTCGATGTAGTCAAGATGTAGTCAAGATTGGCTCGATGTAGTCAAGATTGGCTCTATTTTCTCTGGGTTCAGAGGTGCGGGCCGAATTAAGAGGCTGAAACCCTAGGTAACTGCTTGAAATAGCTAGAAAACAGTTACTAAAGTTTAAATAAATACCAAATTAAGAATCTACGCCATTAAAAACCCTAGAAGCAAAAATTAGTGCGCTTTGGCTTAATAGAGATGTATAATGCCCCCCTCAACAACTATATCACCCAAATGATATCAAGACTTGTGGTTGTGAACATGCTGTTTTTTGAGATCATTTTTACATTTGAGATTAAATTAAGTGTACTTCAATAGTTTTCTTCTGTTTAGATAAAATGGAAGGACCAATTGCAATCTTGGGGGCAACGGGGTTCCTCGGAAGTAATGTCGCTCAGCTGATCCAAAAAAATGACCGAAACGTTGAAGTGAGAGAATGGGTCCCTTTCGTGTCTCCGGATTCTTCGTGCTCACGTAAAATTTCAATGCCGGCCTTTGCTTCAATTTTTCCTTTAGATAAGCTTGAGTTATTCGTCGGCGAGAAGCAAATTGAAGATTGTCTCAATGGCGTTAAGCTGGTAAGTTCTTAAATCTGAAGGCCTTTTTATCGTTGTTGCTAGATAATCAACTGTCATGAAGCCCGAGACTTATCGCTGAATCCAAAACTTGAAGTCCTGGCTGAGCACAATGAAAACTTTGTGGCTCTGGTGCGGAAGCTGAACCCGTGTCCATTTGTACACGTTTCAACAGTGCTGGTTCAGGTTGCTTTTTTCTCGCTTTGTTATAGATTTGTATTTTAGTGCTCCAATTTTTGGCCAAACGTTTTTGAGCCTGAAAGAGATGGAGCAAAATACTCGTCTCGGTGGCCTTGTAAGGTTAGGAGGGGTTTATTTCATCTAATATTTTTTACTTTAGGCTTATTGCAAATCGAAACTTTTGGCTGAACAGGCATCATTTTCTGCTAATGACGATGTTATAGTTTTAAGGTTTAACTTGATAAGATTAAAATGAACCAAATGTTTTAGGATTCCATTTCTTTACGGCGAAGGTGACACCGGTTCTATTGTGACTGACGCAATTCTATTCGCCGACTACTTCGGTTCGCAAATTCCAAACATTGGGGATCGAGGCGGAGCTTTTCAGGTTTAATTTTGTAGATTCCTTGGTTATAGTACTTCTCTTAGATGGCCTACGTCAGGAATATTGCACAAGGGATCGAAGACGTTGCCACAAAGTTGCTCGCTGGGGAATTTAACAAACGCGAAGTATGTTTGAAGTTAACCGTCTTGTATTTATGCATTTAGATCATGATAATGGCGGATGACACACGGATTGGCGATCCATATTCAACAATTCTCGAACCATATGCGAAGGTATGCTTAGTAAACAATTTTGCTTATAAATATTAATATTTTAGAACCCAAAGCGTCCACTATCCCCAGTGACGCTGCCATTTCTGCCGCTCTACTACGTGTATCTACTCATCACATGGTTGCTTCTACTCGTAAATCGTCTGGTCAATATTGGTGAATTTCTCGCGAAGGTATTCAATTTTACTCCTCACTGAATTGTCAAGTGATTTTTAGTTGCCTGATCCATCTTTGCTGTATTTGGTCTTCCATCATTGGACGTTTTTCAACACCAACAAGGCATCGTTCCTCCTTCCCAAGCATCTCAACATCGACCGAGAATTTGTCGACAAAATTTCGCGAACACACTATAATTGCGTAAGCGTTTGCAATTATTATTGTATCTCCGAAAATTTTTAGTTTTTCACAAAATTTTTTTAGTTAATTCCAAGTGAGCTGAAGGCGAGTTGGACTCTCAAAATCGACAATGAATAATTTTTGAACGTATTTTCCATCTTCTACTGTGATTTCTGTGCGATTCTATCATTCTGTGATCTTTCATTCTTTATAATCTTTTTTTCTATATTTGATAGAATGACCGATTAAATGCTATTTTTTCAAACTTTGCTTTTTACGAAACGAACCGTCTACACAGGGTAGTAAACAATGGCTTCCTCGAGCTGACCCGCCAGCGACAGCTGATAAATTATCCAATCCGATAATAATTCGCGGATGAACGGCCGTGAAATGAAAAATGAAAGTAAAGCGCCGTGTCCAAAAATTATCATTCATCTTCAAGCAACAAGATGAGCCATTTTTTTGTGCCGTTTTTGCCAAAAAAGCGCATTAATTCTTTTTTCACCCTATGATTTTTCTTTTTGGGCTACTCGCAGCGCATCAGTCTGTCGTCTCAAGCGTTCCGCCAAGAAGAGATAACTTGATCCACCAGCAGATGTGCTTCTTCTCAACTCTCGAATAATTCTTCGATCAAAAGCTTTTGATCAAACTTTAATAAACGGTGTTTTTCTTTATATTTTTTGTTGATTTGAGGCTATGCAAAGACTATTTCTAGAAAAGATGTATTGCACTTGAAATTTGATTATGTATTTGCGATTGCTCATAGCATCGTGGGAGATTGCGAAAAAATTATTGATCGGTGGGCGTTGATTTGTTCTGATTGTGAGATTGTTTTTCCAATAATTCGTGGAGCTAAAATTGACAAGTTAGACTTTGATGTGAGGATTGGCATACCTTTTGTTTGTGGTCCTTGTGCATAATGATTTCCTCTTCTAGTTCTTGGATCCTTTGATCTTTCCCTTTGAGGGCCTGTATCAAACGAGTATTCTCAGTTCCGTTTCCATTTTCTCGTTGCATTTCCTTGAGTCGGGCTTGAAGTTGCTCATTGGTCTTCTGTAGTTGATTTATGCTGGTAATCTATTATTGACAAGTTTTTTTGGTATGACTGAAAAATGGTGTACTTTATTGACCAAGTGGGCTTCGACTTTACGCAGGGCGAGCTCTTTCTCGCGGAGTTGGCTTCTCAAGAGTGTGACTTCCTCATTTTTCATTGCCTGAAATTAGAACTCTTTGCATCGGTTGCAGTTGACTCACCAATGAATTTGCAGGATAAATTGTGATCGGCGAGCGTTTCAAAACTAAAATAAGTGGAAAATTTTGATTTGACAACTGGTGTCTGAACAACAACTGGGAAACAATAGTCACCTTGTTGATGCGTTGAGCGAGGTTCGGGAAGTTCTTCTTTGATTTTAGAAGCTGATACTGGTGATTTCGAAATCGATTTCGTATGTGAACTTCCGAGGTTTGACTTTTTCCAAGCTACTGAAATACGATTTTTGTCATTTAAATGCAACGTGAGCGCTTACTTCTAGGTGGATTGCTTTGAATTTTTGGAGATGCTCCCTTAGAGAAGAGTAACGATATGTCGATTTCGTCTTGCTGAAAACGGAAAATGTTTGGAAATTTGAATCTATGAGAAATTTGAGGTCTTACCTGGAAATTCTGTGAAGTGGACTGCTGAGCTTCATCATCGATTTCAGTTTTGATTTCTCCATTAAATGTGGTTTTCTGACAGAGTTTCTCAATATCGTTGGTCACATTTCTTTGTGCTGGCGATGTGAAAGAGATCGGATCGGAGCGGAGTGAATTCTATGAATTTTGTAAGATAGTTTGTTAGTTTTTCCTTTTCGTTACCGGCTTTTGGATTCTTGCTGAAGGTCCGTCAAGCTTTTTCTTTAGCAAGATTTTCTCCTAAAAAGGATTGCTTTTTCAAATCCAGATAAAACCCCACCACGATTTTCCCTTGAATCCCATTCACATTCGTATTTCGGCACTTACGATCACCTCTATCGTACTGAAATCTAATGATCGTAAATTTGAGAATTATTCGCAAACTCGAATCGCTTTTCGTGTGTACCATTCGAGAATCGATGTTCGCTCGGTGGGGAAACATAATAAAGTGGCATCTCTGAACTCGTCTAACGCTTTTCGATCCCTGAAAACTCAATGGGCTTTTAAGAATGCGCTAATTTTTAAAGGAAAACAGATTAGACACATACATATTGTCCACGATTTTCGGCATCTCATTGCTAGGCTTTTTCTTCAAATGCAATTTCGATAATGTCGGAGAATCTCTGAAAATCTTTTTTTTTAAAACTTTCAATTCCCTTTTACCCATTTTCACTTGTTGAATGTTCTTTCAAGATATGTTTTCTCACATTGATCTCGAAACGAGCCGAATAATCACACAAATTACAACCATACTAAAAAAAGACATACTACCGTATTTCTTCGAATAGAAGACCGGGCAAAGAGTATCATCGCGTACTCCTGCGTAGCAGCCCTTTTAAAAATTTCTTTTCTGCATAAAAGCTTTCAACCAAGTGCTATAGAGCTGAAAAATGGCTCAAAAATCTGTTAGCTCATGTGGTATTTTTGAGTCATTTTCCAGCCTTATAGCACTTCATTGAAAGCTTTTATGCAGAAAAGAAATTTTAAAAAGGGCTGCTACGCAGGAGTACGCGATGATACTCTTTACCCGGTCTTCTATTCGAAGAAATACGGTATATCTGATTATTTAAACTCACCGGTCTAACATCAATATGTGAAATGGCATGAGAGACCAGTAATCCAGCTTGAATGTATCCCTTGCTAACCATAATCACATTTTTAGTGCATAGCTAAAATTTGATTGAAATCTTTTTATACAAAAAAAAAAAACCAACCACGCATATGCGAAAAGTTTCCCTGTTGGCTTGCGCTTCGATTCTTTTTGTGAACTGAGCGACACGAGGTTTCCCGATCGAGAGACCCGGATATGGATCGGACTCTTCTTTCATCTCACCCATCCCATCTATCTAGAATTTTTTTTTTTTAAGTACAGTAATTTATATCCAACTATACTACCCTAAAGTCGCGAGTATAAGTTCCGTTTGGTTTTCGCATGCAAATTGACGGTTGTCTCCGGTGCGGTGTGTCGAGGGTTCGAACCCCGCTGCAGCATAACTTTTTTGCTTTTTAAGAACAATAATAAAAGTTTATATAACAATAAAAATGTATAAAAATGCAACAAAAAGAAATTCTCCTCATTCTCCTAAAATGAAAAAAACAAAAAAAAAACAATAAAAATGAAAGAAAGAAGAAAATTTTCCATCAGAGCCCTTTAAATGTAAATTAAGGCAGAACTTATACTCGAGACTTTAGGGTAATTTTAAGTTCAACTTAGCCTCATGAAATGTATATTATTAGTATACCTGATGCGTGAAGAGTGACATATCCAGCTCTTCATCGTCAATCGCTTCGACTTTCACAGTGGCGCTCATTTTGAAAGAAATTCTTCAATTTTGCAAATTTTATCAATCTTTATAGAGTTTATTGATGAAATTTTAGAAAAAAAAAACACTTGGACAATTAGAATTAGAAGAAATGAGTTGAAGAAAATGAGAATGAGAATCAAAACAAACATGAAGATCACAGAAAAGAGAGGTCGACAAAAGAAATCGAAAAAAAAAAAAAAACAAAAACGTGTTTTGAAAAGTTGTAGTTTAAAATGCGATGTCGATAGGAGTTTCGGAAATTTCGAATCGAGCATTTAGTAGAGTTTCGGCTGAAAAAGCGAGAGAAGGCAAGAGACAGAGAAACATCTGGAGACCCAGATCAATCCAATCCGCCTCTTTTTTCGAAAAACTTCAACATCTCAAATAAAAGTTTTGAAAACATCAAAAAATAAAATTTTTCCTTAAAATCACAATCGATTCTTCAAAAAGCTCGGGTATCCGGAAAGAAATGGATTAATTGAAGGTGGCAACACACAAACGCTTCCAGCAAGGATCTAAAAGATTTTCTTTTTAATAATGTCTTTAATAACATCAATACTTTATAAGTATTGATAAAAAAACCAAATTTCGATGTAAATTACCAATTGTGGAGGGCAAATACAGTAGCCAAATGTGCATTGAGAGCCACCAGTGCACTCAGTACCCGCCAAAGAGCACGATTCTCCGGGGAAAGCCTGAAACCACTAGATAACAAAAGATTTGGCTATATTAATATAGAAAGAGATTATCAGGTACAGTATTTGGAGTTATTTATGTTCACCTGTGGCCTCATGAAGCCATGTGGTATTGTTGGCGGAATTGGGGCCACAAAGCGAGCGCTTTGATAATCCGGCAAGCCGGGATTCGGTAAAAGCATCTGAAAGTTGAGTTCTTTTATGTCCCCTTATGAGTTGGGACTGGGAAAACCAGAAAACAGGTCGGGACTCGAACCCGTGATCTCGCGCTTACCGGGCGAGCGCTTTACCAATGGGCTAGACCGACCCGTATGCCTAGCGCTGCCAGGGTAGGGTCTTATCCCTTACTGTTCATAGGAAAGTAGTCAAAACTTACAATGTTAGTTCTTCGGCCTTGTTCGGGTAAAATTCCTGGAATGAAAGGATATGGAAGTGATGGAGTTGGGATTGAATTGAGGAGAGTCGAGAATCCTTGCGAGACACAACCATAGGTCGACAAATAGACGTAGTTTGGCACAAAACAGACGCATTGATTGGCAACACATCTGAAACTGAAATCTCCTTTTTTCTGCATTATTTTTACCTGGCTGTCCCAATGCAAGCCGGTTGACAAGCGACAATTGATTCCATTGGTTTAAGGCTATTCGCGGGTTTTACTGAAATCAGTTTCGTTTTCAGTTTTCAGTTATAAAGCTAAATAAAGAAAGAAAGCTGTTTTTGAGATCTCTTTCTCTTTTTGTACTTGTTGATGGAAAAGCTGTTGATGGAAAAGCTGTTGATGGAAAAGCTGTTGATGGAAAAGCTGTTGATGCAATTGATGATTGAGTATTCGAGGAAAACGTGGGAATTGAGGTGCTTGGTGGAAGGACTATGACTGAAATTTCAATGACAAAATCAAGAAAACTCTGAAACTTTTTCGAGTCTCGACAACCATCGGCAAAGTGATGGTGCTAGTTGTGGTGGGAATAGTAGTTGCTGGAAAATGAGCTTGAAACTTTACTAGTTCAACTATTTCAAGAAAACCTGCAAAAGAAAGTTTTGCTTTGCTTTTGCTAGACTATTAAACTTTGAAAAAACCTGTAGAGGGAACTGGAAGAGCGGTTGTCGTGGCTGTCGCATTGATCTGATTGATGACGGTTTCCAAGGCTTGAGCCAGTTGATCTTTATCGATTTCACCCTAAAAATAAACATAAAACCAATAACAGAACGAAAAACTTTAGAAAGATTTGCAGCTAGCTGTGAAAATTGCATTCGATGAGGCGTTTGCGGTGTGGAGGCGGAAGCGTCAAGCTGATAAATGAGAAATGGTCAGTGCTGTTAAAAAGATCGACTGTAAAAGATTGGCTATTGTAAATAGTCAAATAGAACGCCACCGTCGAATAGAACGCCATCGTACAGTCGCGTAGTTTAACTTCTTTTAAGAAAATCATTTTTTCTCCGACCCTAGACTTTTCCAACTACACTTTTAGTATCAAAACATACTAGATTTTAAGGGCTATCATTTGAAATCAAAGCGCACACTGTAGCAGCGCGAATTGGACGTTTAAAGTTAGACTACGCGACTGTACGCCCATCATTATGGCGTTCTATCTTATGATTTTAACAAAAAGTCTACGGCAAGTTGTTGTTGTGCTGCTCGAGTGATCTCTTCGAGGATTTGAAGAGTCCTTTGTGCGTCTCCATTCGGGAAAATCCCCATATCCAAGACTCTAGATTGAAAAGATGAAAGCATGAACAGTTCTTTGAAAGTAAATCTTTAAATCTAATCTTTTTATTTCCCTTCAACACATGTTAATGGAAGGGTAAAGTAATAAAGTTCGGTTTCATTTACGTAAAAAAAAAAACATTATCAAATCCTCACAAATGAATTTATTTAAAAACAAACGGAGTGGGAGCCTCTTTAGGCAGACAAATCGAGTGCCGACATACATTTGGTGATTCACATAATGATCTCGGGGAACAAGCCTCAAATAAATTCCCTAAAACTGAAGAATTTTATTTAGACATTTTATTTAGACAACGATTACCCAATCTTTGAGCGGATATGGTGTAATGTAAATAAAGAAATAAAGAAATAATTGCCCACATCAGTTTTGTTTTTAAGGTGATTGATGGGTTCTGAAGTGAGGGAGGCTGGATGGGATGGGAAGAGAGCTGTCTCTCTTTCTTTCTCACTCTTCTAACTTCGCATCGAATTACCCGTGAGATAGATGAAGAGAGAAGGGACAGTCCGAAGACTGAACGAAGACTTCGATGGAGAAAAAGGAAACACAGTCGCCAACATCGTATCCGGAAGAAGAATGAGTTGACCATTCTCTTGTCGGCCGTAATTCGACCCTTTCCCCTTCTAAATTTTTTTCGTTTCTTGTTGCCGAACGCTGATTGTTTTGTGCAATTCGAATCATCGACTGGTCAAATTTTCGCAACTTTGAATAGCCTAGAAAATCAGATTGGTCGGAAAGTCTTGTCTTTTTTAAAGATAACTTTTTGAAATGAATAATGAACCAATCGATCTATGGTTTATTTTATCAGAAATTTCTATTATTTATTGACAAATTACCCTTTAAGAAATTCTGTAAATGTAAATCAACAAAATCAACAATTGAACTACGGTTTGTTTCATTGGAAAGATCAATTATTTTTCTGCAAAATAAAATTAAAACGAGTTTTAAATGTCTTATGTCTGGATTTCTACGAAAAACACGTGTTTTCACTCTCGAATTCTCGGTCTTTGCATTGGGTACGGTGCTGTGGTGCTCGACGTGTTCTCCCCGGTAACCACCATGCATCGGGCCACCGCCGCCACCCATTTGCTAAAAAATGTTAGTTGATATTTGTAATTAAGAGTGATTACTAGGCATTTAAGCAATAATAGTAATCTAAGAATAGTAATCTAAGAATAGTAATCTAAGACTAGTAATCTAAGACTAGTAATCTAAGACTAGTAATCTAAGAATAGTAATCTAAGACTAGTAATCTAAGACTAGTAATCTAAGACTAGTAATCTAAGAATAGTAATCTAAGAATAGTAATCTAAGAATAGTAATCTAAGAATAGTAATCTAAGACTAGTAATCTAAGAATAGTAATCTAAGAATAGTAATTGTTAGGTTATCCACAGAGTCTTTACGTTTCTTTTCAACTTTCGTTTATAAACCAACAAATGCACCAATTGAACTACAATTTGTCTCATTAGAAAGATCAATTATTTTTCTGCAAAATAAAATTAAAACGAGTTTTAAATGTCTTATGTCTGAATTTCTACGAAAAACACGTGTTTTCACTTTTCGAATTTGCTTGAAAGTGAACCGAAATCGACTTAAAAAGATGAAAATTGACTAAAAAACACTTTTTATTTAGAAGAAATCATTGGTTTAATCGATTATTTCTCAACAGAAGTATGAAAAGGAACGAAAAGAAATCTAAAAGACTTTCTGGACAGCCTAATAGAATAGTATTTCTCGAATCTATTTCTCGAATCTCACTTTTGATGTCGGAGGGAATGGGGAGTAGATTGCACATTGGACTGGGTCTCACCACGATCACCCTGTCTTCATCTTCTCGTTTCCAGTCATCCGCGGGACGATCGGATTTCTCTATGCAGTGTTTCTATAAATGGATTAGTGAATAATGACTAACTTTATCAATTAAGCAATTAAGCAGAGATGGAGAAGCTAAGAGGGGAATTCTCATCTCGACTCGCTCAACTTGGATCCTCGCTTGCTTCGTCTAATGAGGATGCCATTGTGAGGGATCTGAATGTGCAAAAAATATTATATCAAAAACTTTTTGTAGATGGATGATATGACAGATTATGTGCCATCTCCATACGAGGGTCCATCCACTTCAGCAGACGCCGAACCGGCAGTGATTCTCGTGAAAAAGGTTTCGTTTTTGAGCAATAAGCATCAAAGAGATCAGATTTATTAAGAAGATATAAGATTATTAAGAGATTTATCATTTTTTATCATTATTTTCACAAAATCACAGTAAGAAAAAAAAGCTTAGGAGCCACGAAACTTGCCGCGCACTGATGCACTCAATGAAGCGGATATCGTAAATTCGATTGATGCTATTTATTTTGCAGAAGATGAGGATTTTGATGCAATCGCTTATGAACTACAAGTAGATATTTCATGAATTTTTTCAAAAAAAAAACTCTTTCAGAAATTATCTTGCAGCAGTGAAATGTTGGAGGATATCGAAAGAGAGAGATTGAGATTAAAGCAACAATTGGGAGTAGTAAGCAAAAGGATTGCTGCGTTAATTCTTGAAAAGGTACGCATTTTGTTAAAATTCTTGAATGTTTATTTGAAAGATTTGTGGATTTTTCGGTTTTATTCTTTTTATTTTAATTATTTTAATATTCAGTCACCCTCCTACTCGGCACAGATGAATTCGTTCACCGAAATCCGAGATGAGCTCACAGAGCTCACAACAAAAGTGAAAACAATTCGAAAGTTAGAAAATTGTACCTTGCAAAAATACGATTTTCAGAGCTTTGAATCACTCAAAAAAGCGAACAACGACAGCGCTTCGAATCTTGGCAAACGAAAAGAAAAAGGCAATGCTGGGCGAGTTAAAGGTTTGAATGAATCAACTCCAGACAAACTTTTTGCCTTTCCAGGAAACATTACACACGATCAAAACCCTTTATGTGACCGAGTTTCGTTTGCGAGAGCTCATTGAGGTTTGAGTTTTCGAAAAGCTCATCTCTCAATTTTTAAAGGAAGGGCAATTCCCGATGGCGATCGAGTTGTGTGCACGGATGAAAGAGGCCGCACTCACCTACAATCATTTCACCGCCGTTAAGTAAGAATTCGTCTAAAAGTGTTTTGGTAGATTCTTCCGACTGTTGTAACGTGATTGGGTGCTATCGCAATCGGGTGGGTGGGGGGAGTCAAAAATTGTCATTTAAAGTCAACAACATATTTCAAAATGTGTGTACGTATTATTTGTGTTCGTGTTCTTGTTTGCAGATAAGAGATTATGAGGCCGGCGCATCACGTGATTTTTCAGTTCACCTGCGGTGGGCCAAAAAAACTCGTAAGCCAGACGAAACACATTTTCCCCCTTTCGTCACTCCCGCGTTGCGTCTGGCTTGAGTTTTTTGGCCCACCGCAGGTGAACCGGGAAACCACGTGATGCGCCATTTCCCGGCAAAGTTTTTGAAATATGTTGTTCACTTTAAATGCAAATTTTTAACGGCAGAACTGTAACTGTAGAAAGCTGTAGTACTAAATGGGAGGGAGCGAAAATAAAATAAATGGCACAAACTACGCGGCGTTCTTAGTGACAACCTAGACAGACGTGAAGGGTGCACTTTAGAAAACGACAATTTTGTGGGAAGTATAAAATGCAATCTTCCCAACAAAAAAAGATAATTCTATGGCAATATTTCACTTGAATTTTACAGTGATTTGATGTTGAAACTCTCGGGTACCTCACAGTTGATCGAAGCTGAATTGGCGTCATCACTTCCGCAACTCATCGTACGCTATGACGCGGATCGATACGCGTTTGTTGTCACCGCGTATACGATCCTTGAAAAGCAACAGGTATCTTGTTAAGTCAAGATTCTATTGTAGAATTGTTTTTTTTAGGAAGGAGCCGACGAATTGGTGAACAGGGTTTGCACCTCACTTGACTCATCCGCTCGATCGGTTCTTCTTGAAGAAATCTCTTCATCACTTCCCCCAATGGCTGATCAATTGGAGCTCTCTGAACTTTCAAAGGTTCATTCAACTTCCTTCTAACATCAAAAAAAAAACAATTTAGCGACTGAAAAGCGAGGAGTTGACTGGAGCATTTCAAAAACTCGGCCGTGTTCTTTGTAAGGTTTGTATTATTTGTATTTTTAATATAAATTTAATATAAATTTTGCAAATTGTTATATGCAAATGTTATAAAAAATTGTTTTGCGGAAATTTTGCGGAAAATTTCTTTTTAGATTCTCTCCAACTATCATGCCATGTTGAGACATAACATCGAAGAAGATGAAAGGATTGCAATGGCCAGTGGAGATCACGAAATAAATGGTAGTATTTGGGGAAAAAATTTCTAGAATAACAATTTCTAGAAGAGAAATGTATCTTTCAAGCTACTCTCCGTGCTCATCTCCCTAAAGTGTTCAAGATTTCGATGAGTCTTGTTACAACTTGTCTCTCTCCTCACAATCTTTCTCATCTTTCTTTTGACGATCTTCTGATGATTGTTGACTTTAGCAATAGGTTGTTGACTTTAGCAATAACGAAAAGTTGATTGATTTTTCTTTAGATTTCGACGATTCGGTATTGTGCATTTTGGCGCTGATTGTGATGCTTTGACTCGATTTTTAGAAGAACAAGCGGTAATTTGAAAGAGAATCAGCAACAAAAATCAGCAACAAAACGATTTTTAGCTGCTATTCTTTGGAAGATTCCACGGAGAGCGATTGAGTGAATTGTGCATGTTCTTGGAGAATGAGATCTTCGCTTTATGCCCTGTTCCCTATCAATTCACGATCTTTGATTTACAGGTAAGAAAGCAGAAATTAGATAGAATTTGAAAATATTTAGGAATTTGCATTTTTAAAAGAAACGAGGAAAGGAGACGAGGTTGGAGAAGTGGATGGAGGAGAGATGGCAGAGAATGGTTATACAATCATGACGCCGAACAGTCCACTACCATTTAGCAATGAGGAAAACCGACGATCACAGGTTTGCATTAAAGTTGAAGTGATTTTGAAAAGTTCTTAGTTTAAAGTTTAAAGTTTAAAAGTTCTACCGAGATGGCGAAAAAAAGAATTTACTTTTGAAACGCTTTTCGGCTTTTGTTTTTGATTTATTATTTTTGGCTTTTACTTTTCAGCTTTTGTTTTTGATTCATTTTTGAAACGCTCAATGTTTAGCTTCATTCTGTGAGCTCATTGAATGGTTGTGAAGTAGCCGATTTGCCCACTCCGACAACTCATCGTGATCTCGAGCCAAAGTGAGTTTCTTAGAACATAAAACAATAACGACTATTTAAGCTATTTGGAACCAGCTGATCATGTACCGCCAAATCTTTGCAATACTGCTCTCAATCTGCTACGGTTTTTCGGTTCCTTTTTTTTTTGACTTTTACGAATTCAAACGAAATCTTAGGACGATACATGCGCATGACGACACTCGTACCAGCACTAGCAACAAGTTCAATGCCTGCCATCACACAACTCTTCAACTATTTCTTCTTTTCGGTAAAAAGATCTTTTCTCTAGTTTCCCTATTCTTTAGCTTTACTCCTTCTTTGGACAAGATGGACCAGAAGTCGGGGAAATCAGTCCAATATTGAAGAAAACGCTTGAAATTTTGAAGAGCTCGATTGCTTTACATATTGATGGAACGGTGACTATTTGATACAAACAAAAAAAAAACGTTTTTGATTCAGGAAATTCACAAGGCGGCTCTTTCATGTGCAATTCAACTTCATTATCCCGATCAATTGTTTTCGGCAGCAGAAAGGATAATGGCTGTCGAGTCATTGTAAATTGAGAATTGTTTTTGAAAGTCATTTATTTTGCAGAGAATTCGTGGCTAGACAGCTGGACTTGATGAGGCCAGTGATCGAGTCATTAGCTCAAGATTCGGCTCTTCTCGATCACTTGGAGCGCTTTCATTCTCAGGTTTACCCAAATTCTCGATCTTTCTATTTAAAACAATTTCAGGTTGTATCTGTTGTTCCAGAAATGAGAGTATTGGTGATTTCTTGTGTAGCAAACAAAGCCCTCAAATTCCCAGTTTTTGTTCAAAAGGTATAGTAAAATCTAGGCAAACATGATAAATCAATTCTCTAGATTTCTCAAACAAAATGGGACATCCACGAGTTGCAAAGTCAACACAGTGAATATGCGGATTTCATTCTAAAAGTGAGATCGAATTGGTGATCGATGATTTTAAGAGAATTCATTCAGGATATACCTTTTGTAGAAAACGAGTCAATTTAAAATTTAATCAAACAGCTCTTGTTTTCTAAAGCTCGAAAAGAAGAGCTGTTTGCTGTAACTGGAACTGGCGAGTTTTCTACAAAAGCCAATGTCTAATTCAGGATGTTGAGCTCTTCTGTAAACGACTCGACGCAGTCTCATTTTGTGTGACAGTGAGTCCAGCAACTCGTCGCCTTTTCTGGGATCGTCTCATCTATTACACGTTCAAAGCATTGGTTCAAGGGTTTGTTGATACTGGATACAGTTTTTTCATTAATGATTCTGTAAATGATATTAGAACTGTTCATTTGTCGGTCTAATTGTCAAGATGTACGACAGAACGACAAAATTTAACCACTTCAATGGCTACTTTTTCAGAATTTCTTTCCATATAAAGGTAAAATTTGCCAAGCTCTATCTTTTGGTCTGAAAAAGTTGCTGTTAAAGTGGTCAAATCTCATTTTTCCGTTGTACAATTGACAATTGACATTGACAAAAAGACAATTGACAATTAGAGCGAAAATGAACAACTATAAATGATATTACCATTTATTTATTTATTTTCAGATTCAGCGAATCAGCTGGGAAATGTTCATCCGAGGGTCGAGCTCTCATGCAATTGGATTTTCAGCATTTACTTGGGAAACTCGAGGCGATCTCTTCGATTCGACCCTTTCCGCACACGGCTTTTGTCGATGCCTATATAAAAGTTCGTTAAATAGAAAATTTTAGAAAAATCCGTACAGCTTCAAAGGTTTTGAAGTAAAAGTTGAATTCCTGATTTTAAAACCAAAAGCACTAGCTTTTTTGTTTACACAGACTATTATTTTCTCAATGAAGTGTTTCCCAGGCTTACTACTTACCCGAGGCTTCACTCGAGCAATGGGTAGTTCAACATTCGGAATATTCTCCCCGTCAACTCATTTCACTCCTCAACACCGCTTCACATGTTAGCAAAAAGGCGAGACAACGAATTGTGAATGCACTCGATTTATAGAAATTGAATTTTTTTTAGGAGAATCATTTTATTCATTGAGCTGCTACTGTTCTTCACTAACTAGGAAAGGTCACCGATTTACCACCGAGTTTCAAAACTATCACAAACTATCACAATCACAATCACAATCAAACTATCACAACCGAGAACTATCACATCTAGACCAGCTTTTCGCGCTGATTTCAAATCTGCAATCAAATCTACTCCCACAAGGCCTCTAAAGCCATAAAAATCTATTTTTATTTTCTATAGGAAGAGTATTTTTCTTAAAAGCCAAGACAACAGCTTTACGGTCAACTTTTGAAGTCCATGAGGATCTATGGTGTAGTGGTTATGCTCTAATGTCCGTCCTTGACTTGCTGGTTCGATCCCCGGCTGGTCCAATGTTTTTAGTTATTTCTCTGAAGAAAAATATGTGAATACAATTGTAACATCGATTTAAAGTTTAAAAAAAATCAACTAAAGTTGACTATAAAGCTGTTGTCTCGGTTTTTAAGAAAAAAAATTGGAATCTAATGGAATTGGAATTTGGAATCAGCGCAAAAAGCTTGTTTAAATGTGATAGTTCTCATTTTGAAACTCGATGGTAAATCGGCGATCTTCGCTAGTAATTTTGCAACTAATCTTTCCACTTTCACATTGCAATAAGGGTACTCAAGGTTTTGAATCAAGAAATGATTTTCAAGAACGATTTATTTCCCCTTTGGCTCATCTGATTCCCATCTCCATGACTAGGGTTTTTTTTTGCTTTTTTTTGCTTTTTTGCCGTACTCGCATTACAAATGCATTATTAAATCTGCATTTTATTTTGCATAATTATTTCCACATATCGAATCTCAATTCATTCTTGCATTATACTTAAAAAAAAAGACTAAGACTAGACTATAACCGTATCTTTCAATTGGATTTCAATGCATATAAAAAGGCTAAATGTTTCTAGATTTCCCCAACCAATCACTAGATTCAAAAAAGATTCTTTTATGATTTGTTGCTAGTGGAAAAACTATGTAATAATCAGCTTTTTGACTGAAAGATTTCCTGTGAAATAGATTGATAAATAAAGTGTTTATTATGCACATAAATATATCAACATAAAATGAGATAAATCACAGAATGAAAAGCATTAAAAGCTAGAGTTTTGAGGTAGAGAGATGAGAAAAGAGGCGACATTTTCGAGAGATGCAAAGCAGAGAATCGTATTTTGATAAGAAGATAAGAAGATAAGAAGATAAAGTTTTTTTTTGAAGTTTAGAAATGAATTGAAATGAATTGAATGATGGATTCGATTTAATTCTATTCGTTCGCTAAATAGTTCGGTGAAGGGATATCCGAGCTCGCTTTCTTCAGTTTAGCTCGTTTATTCTAAAAAATTTTGATTTGAATTCGATAAAATTTTTAAGCAAACTAAAGCTGGATTATTGCAGAATTCTATTATTGCAGAATTCTTTTATTTGAATCTAATTGAATTTGAAATCTTGACAATTTAGCTAAGATTACACGTCAATTCTATTTCGCACTTGTTTTGTCTGTGTTTTCTAAACGATGCTCCTTTGTCGCAAAAATCGGGGGTGGGACAAATGCGACCTTTTTTTTGCGCACCTGGACATTTGCGCACCTTTTTTTTGCTGAAAAAGACCTCAGGAAAAGTCGTAGCGCTTCAAAAACGTTTTTCATAGAAGGGAATCGTATGCGTAGATTCCCAATTTCGACAAATCAGACCTCACTGACACGTCAAATTTGGGCTAAAAGGCAAAAACTGCGGAAAAGCGTTAAGTTGCGTAGTTTTTGCCTTTTAATCCAAATTTGACGTGTCAGCGAGATCTGATTTGTCGAAATTCGGAATCTACGCATACGATTCCCTTCTATGAAAACATTTTTGAAGCTCTACGATCTTTCCTAAAGCCTTTTCCAGCAAAAAAAGGTGCGCAAATGTCCAGGTGCGCAAAAAAAAGGTCGCATTTGTCCCACCCCCCAATTTCGCTAAGATTACACGTCAATTCTATTTCGCACTTGTTTTGTCTGTGTTTTCTAAACGATGCTCCTTTGTCGCAAAAATCTTTCTTTTCTCGCGAGAAGGGATCAGTTGCGTTTTTTATAAAAGATTCCTTTCCTACTTATAATTCTACTTCTAACCGCGTTGTGGATTTCTTTATTTCTTTATGCTCTTGCATGTATCTCGTTACCTTGCCGCATCTTGCGCGTAATTTATTAGTCTTTGATATCATTGGGATTTGAATAAAAGGTGTTGCGAACGTATTGTGTATGAAAGAATCGTTTTTGCACAAGGCTTTCTAAAAGATTTCGTGATTCGTGCATAGTTTGCTGAATTGATTGAAGCTATAAGCTTTGTTGTGTTGTGCTATAAGCTTTGTTGTGTTGGGCTGCCTACGCTGTCACGATTCTCATTCAATCGTAGTTTACCCTAGACATCGGGTAGGAGCCAACCCCAACTTTGACAATGAAATTTCTATCTGATTTTAGTTGTAAGTAATGCAAGATTTCAAAGGGATTAAAGTTGACAACGATTGAATTCGTTCAAAAAAAGAAAGAGATTGGTATCTTCTTGAATTCAACCGTCAATTCACAACACTCATTTGCGCATATGTGAGGGTGAGAACAGGCAACAGGTGCCCTTTCTTCTTCCCTTTCTTCTTCCTCTTCTCCTCCTCTTTTCCCCCCAATTCAATCACTCCTTATGTATCCCTTTCTTTTTTTATATCTTCACCCTCATCACATCGACCTTTTCCCCCGATTCTCTTTTTCTCTTTGGCGATTCCGCGAAGGTGAGAAACCCCATAAAATCCCTCTTCTCTTTTTTTTTTTCCTGATACATGTAAACGATTTTGCCGCTAGTTTTAAGATTTAATCAAATTTTCTTAAACCAGTATTCAAATTTTTCGATATCAAGTAGATTTTAGAAAAAAACCAGTCATATGACACGGGAAATGCTCGTTGAAAACGGGAGAACGCATAGGAAAAGAGACGATTTGGAAAAAAGATTATATTTTGGATAGAGGAAAACGTTCGTTTCGCGCCACAAACCGTTTAGACACGAGTAATTTGGAGAAAAGGGAAAGGAACCCCATAAATCGGTACAGTAAACCTTCGAGACGAGACACTAGACTGATCAGTGTTTGGACTAAGCAAAAGTAGGCGGTAAGAAGATACATTTGTTGTCATTGGTCTAAGAGACAAGTGAGATTGCAAGTAAAAGTACTGTAAGACGATTGAGACAATTGTAAAAGTACTGTAAGACAGGCTTACTAACTATTGAGTCGATGGGTATGATGTCGCTATTTTTCCGATTATTCCGTAAGCTCATTAAAAAAACGGAAGTGGAAGCTGTTGCGTGAAAGTGAAGAATACTTTTCCAAAAACAATGGAACCGGGCTTCCTCACTTTCTGTTATTTCGAAATTTTGGTAACTTTTCCTGTGACTATTGATAATTTGCCACCTTTAAATGTTTATGTGGACGGATAAGCTCCATTACGAACACGTGCAAACTGATTTGCTAAATTCCGTTCTGGGATAGACCATCCATCAGTCCAGCTAGATAATGCCAAGTTGCTCGAAATTTTCCTAACCAACAAAAAGATTTCTCCCGGCGAAATAGCAGAAGAGTTATTAGTTGATCATACAAAAATACTCGAAAATTGCATAGACTTGGGTTTAAATCGAAATTAGGAACATAGATTCTATATGATTTAACAGACAAACCAGAAATTTCAACGCGTTTCAATCAATGCTGCGCATCTTTCTCGATACGAGCGCAAATCGTTTTTACTCCGTATTGTGACAAGTGATAAAAATGGATTCTAACTGTCAAGGAGTGTCAACTTTCAATGGATTTTTGAGGGGGGAAAGCACGAACACGACGTTATGCCAAATGTGCATGAGAAGAAGTTTACGCTCTCGGTGTTCTGAGATTTGGAAGAGCCTATCTACTAGGAACTTTTGGATAGCAAGACCACACTTTACTAAATCAAATACTCCGAACAACTTAACAAGTTGGCCAAATCTTTGCTAGAGAAAGAAAAATCATCCATCAACATAATAATGCTAGGCCACAATGTTTCGGAGATGAGTTCTCGTCCTAAGCTAAACTCACTTGGATGAGAGGTGACCCATACAGCCCTGATCTTGCACCTTCTGATTACTACTTATTCCGAGCGATTAGCGAGAGATATTGATATCGATATTGATACGTTCATGTGCAATGTATGTTTAGGTAAATTTTTAGCGAGGATATCTGAAGTTCAACATAACTATAGTCATAGATTTGTTTAGTGATAGACTGTACTTAGTAATGGTGAATCGAAAGTGGTTGAAAAGTTCAAAGAGTGAGATTAAATAAATCACCGATTCGGGCGTTTCGCGGTGAGGGTTTTGTTTTCTGGAGGAGAAAGAGAGGGGGAAATTCGCCACGATTTCGATCACCGCCAAATTGAGCGAGTCAAGCGGCACAATTGTGTGTGTAATCGTCGACTAAGATCTCCCCCATCTCAATGAAATTCCTTTTTCGAGAAAAATTTTCACTAATCATGGGCTTTGTGAGAGGATTCTTAAAAAAATTAAAAAAAAAGATTTCACCTGAAACCAGATCTTGATTTGCGATTCGTTGAGGCCAAGCTCGTGCGCTAGCTCTTGCCGTTTCTTTTCAGTCAAGTACCTACAATAGTTTCGTTTTCAAATGCAATCTTTATTTACCGATTATCGATGAATTGTTGTCTGAGTCGTTGCAATTGTTGTGGAGTGAAAGCTGTCCTCGGTCTTCTTTCTTCTTCCGATGGTGACTCTCGTTTACGCGGTCGTCTCGTTCGAGGGCCTTAACTCATTCTTAACTAACTCTTAACTCATCTTTGTTCAAACAATTCTTTTGTCTCTTGTTTTCATTATCCACTCAGCTAATCTTTTCATTCAAAAGAGGCATAGCTGTCAGTGTGACAGTCTGCCAGTGTAAATTAAAATTTCGGAGAGAAATCATTGTGTTGTGTCGAGATTGTAATTCGTCGTCAACACCCAAAAAGAATGGAAAGAATGAGTGAAAAAGAGATCGTATGTAGATAAGTTTCTCCCTTAGCTCTACGTCTTTTTCTCCTTTCAATTTCCCCTACCGCACTTGAGCCCTCGATTGGATTTTGCTTGAATTGCGGATTGAAAATTCAGTAAGAATTTCGTTGTTCAAGAAATTCAGTAAGAATTCAGTAAGATTCTACAATGCTTCTATGCTTCTACAATGCTTCTATGCTTCTACAATGCTACTATGCTTCTACAATGCTTCTATGCTTCTACCAACCAGCAGAGGGTCGATCCGAATAACGAGTGCAAAAGATCCAAGCTGGGAAGAGATTACGGGGATCGGAAGCAATTTGGAAAGGGAAACTCGTTGAATTGGATGAACTTGGTCGGCCAACTAAACTCAAATCTTTTATAAAATGAATTCCACATTCAATTTCACTATAATCCACTCACCAAGATCTGAACATGGAAAAAAATTGAGAGCCGGATTCGGTGAAGGTTGGGAAGAGGGTGAAGGCGCAAGGATTTGTTCGATTGAGAATGACAACCGATTGGGTCTCTCTGTAATTTCCGCGAATGATAATCGTCAGTACGATTCGATAACTATTTTAAAACACTATGTATTACAGTATGACTCTTGTAGACCATAGTATGACTTTTTCAAACTCACCAGATTGACCTCGTGATTGGGTGTTTGGGCTACAGCCCGGCGACGAGAAATCCGATTCGCCTTCGCTCATCAGCAATTAGACATAAGCTGGAAAAGAAATGATTTGAGGTGGATTAAAAAAGAAATAATTGAGAAGGGAAATGTGTTTATTGAGCTAATTGAGCTAATGCGTGAAAGTGGATGAAGAGGGAAGAGTGGGAGGGATGAAGGATGAAGAGGGAAGAGTGACTCCGCCCAGTTGCCTTCCCACCTTTCCTTTCTCCATCCAATCAGCACTCATTGACTAAATGCGTTTTCATTCACGACAATACGGCCCACATAATAGCTGTATTAATAGCTGTATTAATAGCTATTAAATAGCTGTATTAATAACGATTTTTTTGTGTCTTTCTTGGATTTTGGATTGGATTTTGGATTTTTGTAGTTAGCTATCATAGTTATATCATTTTTACAAAAAAAAAAGCTTTTAAACAATGCAACACTGCAACTATAAGCTCAAATTTTAGCAATTTCATTTTCCCCACATAAGAATTGATTGTCAAAAGGATACGAAATCCGACGAAATGTTCAAATAGAAAAATGGGCCCTGTTATCGGCATTTCTGTGACCAGGAAAAGGGTAAACGAGATTCGGTGAAGGGGTAATGTCGTCGCCTCTAATATATCCGTTTTCACCCATCCATCCGAGCCGCCTAATTGCATCAAAGTGACTGCCAATTCAAGGGGCACAACCGATTACCCTTTTGCTTTTCGAGGCGACATAAGAAAGGGGGATTAACCTCTTTAAAAGGCACATAGAAACCTTTTCCTCTCTTTTTTTTCCCATTCGTTCCGTTTATTTTAAATGAATGATGTTTTATGAACATCATTTATATATATGCTTTATTCAGTTGAATAGCGACAAAACAAGATCACAATAATTACCCGGGACACCACTCAAAACACACCCAAAAGATAAATAGATACCTCAAGAAAGAATTCATTTAAAAAAAAAACTTCATAAAACTTCAAAGAAACCAAAAGATTCTTTAATTGTCAAGTGATTAACAAGGAGAGAAACCAAATCATTTATAATTTCTGTTACAAACTAAATTAAGCTCTGAAAGTCAAAAAGAGAAAAATTTCAGAATTAAATGCAAATTGAAAACGATTACTCAAAAGGAAACAGATTGAAGTGAATGAAATGAATGGAATGAATAAAATGAATGAAGGGTTCTCAAGGATTGGGTCTTCCGTAAAAGGGAGGGGTGAAAAGAAGTCTTTAGATGAAAAGCGGTATCTTTAGATGAGCGAAGAGGTTTGGTCTCTTATCAAGTCTTGGATCATCTAATGAGTATAGCACTACTAATTATATGGGAGAAGAGGGTGTCGAGAAGTGCCGCCTGTTGAGAAAAGTCATTTCTTTTTGGGAGGGGTAAAGAGAGGATGAACACTGATCTCGTTTAGATATCCACATATCCAACACCATTAACATGTTGAATAGTAAAGGAAAGGTAAAAAGAATACGAATGTTTTACATGTTTTTGTGCATAAAAAGTGTAAGTGTGGCGAATAGGCATTTGGTGATTTTTATTACTTGCAATAGATAAAAGAGCTACACAAATTTACGTAGAAAAATCATCACAAGCGTTTACTTTTTTCAAACGCAGATCGATCGAATAACAACTACGCCTGTAAATGGTGAGTGCGATGATGATCGAGACATATGATTGAATGAACCGTTATGGATGAGGAGACCCGAGAAATCTCTCGCTTTTCTGAGATCGTTGCCGATTAGATGCATGTAATCATTCAATCCATCCCCTTAATCATATTCCTTACAAGGTCACTAGGCTTGTGAGATCGATGCGGATAATTTGTTGGAGTTATTCCATGTTTTTTTGAATACCTGCGGTTTTTTGTTTTGCATCTTTCTTTATGAGTTAGTATTTATTTTACACCCGAGACTTATGAGATCTTTTTAAAAAACAAATAGCTCAGATCAAGCGAATAATAGGATACAACTTAAAACACAATATCATAAACGATGAGGTCAATTATAATTTAAAGTATAACAAGGATATCGATATCAATTAGTTGGTTGACCTTCTGCCCATTTTTTGATATCCGTTGGGATGTCACATGCTTCAAGCTCTTTTTCTAGTGCACTGGGACAGCAACTCAATGTGGCACGTCTAAAATATAGAATCTGTGTCTGATGATTTTCTTACTTCTACACTCTCCAATATTTATTCTTTTAGAAATAGGCCAAAATTCAAATGACTGACTTGTATTCTAGATTCGTACAACCCCTTTCTGCCGTGACATCAATGATTCTTAGCTCGCATAGTTGATCCAATTCCTAAAAGTTCAGAGTAACAAAATTCACATTTTTTTTACTTTATATAATTCAACGTCATTTGTCACTGATAGCCGGTCGTTGCTCGCCGCTTTACACATTTGTTTATAATCTAAAGGAAAAAAATAAATGCATACAACACTACCATCAACATTGATTTTACATACCTGTAATGATACGCCAATAACTAATTCGCCCATCGTCCATTTGATAGCGTGCCCGACGAAGTATGCATAATATCAAAGCATGAGTTCGTGTTGACAAAGCTAAAATGAATTGCTACACATAAAATTTTTTGGGCGACAATAATCAGATAAACCAATCCATCGTTGATAAACAAAACTAACCAAGGATATTTGGGAGTAGTCGGGAATTAATTTCCAGAGAAAATTTGATGGCGTTATCCAAAAAGTCTGCCTGTTGCTGTACATTCAAATCCGGGTTCGATAAAATGTTTTCGACCCAAATCGAAAGAATACTTTTTAGCCGGATCACAGAAGGATCTATCTAAATTAAAATTATGCCAAAATCAATTGAAAACATTTACCTGAAATAAACCTTTGAACAATGCCTTTATATTTTTATCCGATAAGACCTTCTCCATTTTCCAAGATTTCCTTTTTAGTAGTGGTCCCAGCAACTAAAGCCCGAACAGGTTAATACTAACTGTTAAACTCTACCTCGCCACAGCTCCTAAAATAAACATCGAAATTTGTCATGCTGCCAAATTGCATTTTCTTTGAAGAGATTCGAGAGCGTATTCTTTTTTCTAACGACATAACAAAATCCTAAAAACAACTTGTAGAAACATAGTTAATGATTCTTAACTAACATATAAGGTAAACACATCACCATACCTGTCGATTAACTATTAACAGCACAAGCCAAGGCTGTGTTCGAGTTGCATTGAGCAATCTGTAAAGAAGCGCTTGCTTTGAACGAGCAACCAACTCATCTACTCCTAAAGGGAAAAAAAATACAAATAGAGAAATTATAAACCTCTCACGACAATAATCGTCTTCTCGACATTTTTGTTTATTGCCGACTTTGTTTTTGCTGTCTAAAACCAAATATTATTTCCAGTTTCATTTTTCTCCAAGTCTCAATTTCGCATAACTTACTCGGCCTTTCGATTTTCGACCTACGGGGCTGTTCTCTTCATCCTCACTGGCCTGGCTGTCCAGGAAGTTATTTAATTTCCTCGCCTCAGCACCCATTAACCAAACATCCATCACAACAACCTTTTTGTTTCCAGGCGTCTTATTGAGAGCCTAAAATAATTGATCTATTTCATCAAAATTACATAAAAAATAAAATAAAATCCAGCCCACTTTTTCAATCGCCGTGGAGCGACCACTCTGTCGTGGGCCGGCTATAACTATCGATTCACCCTGTCCATCTTTCAGAAATCTGGCAAAAAGTTGCTCTAGGCGACTAAACATCCTAATTAAAAAACTTCAAAAATACGAAGCACCTGATATTTTCATCTAGTCCCACCAATTTGGAGTCAATGTGTGATGTAACCTCATTGAGTAGTCTATCCGCGTCGTCCAGCATCCTATAATCGTAAAACCAATGCAATGCAATTTAAAATCACCAGAGAAGTCAATAAGCTTTTGCCGAATGTAACTTGTATTTAGTCATTGCTCACTTTTATAATGATTTATTCTTGGCTAAACAATTTACAGATTTAAAAAAATATGAAACAGGGTCCAAGTAATTGGTTTTAAAGACAATCGAAACACCTACTTGGGTGCCTTAGACAAAGCAGACAAAAATACCAACATTTTAAGAAGCACGAAAGTAAGTCGAAAAGACTTCAAGGGATTTACATTTACGTAAGCTTACCCTAGATATATATCAAAGGCCACTTAAAACGGGCTTATCACCTACAAAACTGCAAGGACTAAATTTAGAAGGTGAAAAAAAGTAAGAGCAGAGACGCACAGCGCTCAAACATTTTTTAAAAACCCAAAATGGTTAAAGTAGAAAAATCTAGACGAAACTAATGAAAACAAAGAGAATTTTAAAGGGAACCTTTACAAAACAAAAAACAATGAGGCCATTTGATAAAACCATAAGTGAACTAAAGTCAAGGATTGTGTACATGTGATGACAATCAACACGATCAAAACATCGCATCTTGAGCAAGGCAAATTTGGATATTTATATTGGCGAAACACTGGCAAACTTACAAAATAAATAGTCCAAAGTGACTAAAAATCAATTTACAGAAGTCATGAAAAAGCTGGCTCCCATGAATGTAACTATAAGTCTCATTTTGCCACGATGAACCAGCATTTTTCAATCTAAACAAATAAAATCCTGCGTTTCAAAGTGGCTGTAAAAACACGAACCACTAGAAAATGCTTTAGGGAGCTCACTTAAAACAAGGGTAAAAAAAAGTAACCCGCAATCAAATACGCGTGAACCGGAGAGATCGCAGACCGAATAGAAGGTTGTAAAAACTATACAAACAACAAGGGAAATGGGAATCAAAGGGGAGAAATGATAAGCGATCAAAAATGGAGGACCATCATAAACTTTAAACAGTCTGTTATAGCATGACTATCGTCGCCCATTTTTCACCGCAAAAGAAAAAACAAAAATTTGTGCAAAAAACACAAATACCAATCACAAAATGATTTAAAAGCTAAAAAGACACTCGTATATTTGAATTGGCGCATCAGCAATAAATCTTCTTAGCGAAGTCAAGTGTGCAAAACATAAAGTGAAATAATAAGGAAGTCCTTGCAAATGCTATAACTTATGTAAAACGGGGGAATGGCAACTAAAATCATCTCCAAAAATTCATAAACGAGTCTAATGACTCAAGAAATTGAAAGAGGAAATTATAAAAAGAAAAATTAAAATGTTACAAATCACAATGAGCATCGGAGCAAGACTAAAACTAAGAACTTTTCACAGAGGTTTCACACTAACTACAATGAGTTAGCGCACAAAAAGAGGCTTGAAAACAAAAAGCGTGTGAGCTTGTTTTGACAGACAAACAATATGTCCAGAAGCAGCGACTCGCAATTGGGTGCAACGCGACATCTAAAAAAAACCGGTCAATTCAACTGTTAGCTACAAAGATTTCACCTTGAATTCTTGATGTGTAAATGATTGTGGATGTTTTCCAGTTACATCTTCAGCGGGGAATACGACGATATGCATATGGTTTCCATGAGTATCAGCAACAAGCACATCACCATTCTAAAAAAATTAATAACATTTCTTTAGTTGCAAAATATACCTTGCTAACATCGATCCCAATTGGATAAGGTGTAATAGCTGGTTCTCCAAGACGACGAATGTAAGTACCCTCGGTTGAGAAAATGTGAACACAGTGGTTTCGGAAGTCGGTAATATATACATTCTTGTCAAACATGGCAACATCAGTAGCCTAAAAAATGTTATTATAGGCTAAAATAACCAAGTGAACCTCTCCCATGCGTGGGGCTGTATCAAACCAATGGATCACACGTGGGATTGCTGCGCTGATATCCAATGAATAAACCAGTCCACCGTGATCAACGAGAACCAGATGCCCAGCCAAAGTACCACAGGCAGCTTGAACATCAAGCCCGACTTTACCAATTTGAGCTAAAATTGTAATTAGAACTGGTGCATGCGCTTTACGCTTACTTAGATCCACACGCCTGACAAATTCACCAGCAGTATTAAAAATCTGGCATCTTGACTTTGTATCTATTGATTTATCAAGGACAGCATATCTAAATTCAAATTAAAACTTTTCTCAAAGCCAACTAACCGCATGCCTTCAGGAAGCTTCAAGGCAACGACTTTGCGTGGATAACAAAGACAACCATCCTCCTAAAAAGAATAGACTCAATAGCATTTAAGCCCAAAGTTTCAAGTTCGTTAAAACTTCAACATATGATACTAGCTAAAAAGGCTTACCTGACCCGGTTTTCCAAAGAACCACGGAACTGGAGGCCCGCAAACAATGATCCTGTGATTGTTTGTATCAGCAATTAAGATGTCATCGTTATCTGCCAAACAGAAGCCACCAGGAGTATTCAACTCGCGGATACTGTTGCCAGCGACACCTAAAATTTAAAAAATGGTGATCAGCTATTTTAAAACCTACTAGTTCTATTAAACCGTACGTTTTTCAAACAAGGCAGAACAAACCTGCTCCAAAAACAGAATGCATCTTCAACTCTGACGCTGGGAACTGGTGGTTTCCATTGCTCTTTTGGCCGTTTGAAAACAAACTTTCAACCGACTGAGGGCGCACGTTAGCTTGCGAGGATTGCGAAGAAACGCTATCCAACGACATGCCGCTGACATTTAATGTTCCGATAGGATCCATTGCTGGATGACCTCTCAAACGACTTTGTGTAGCAGCATGTTGCATCTGAAAGAAATATTGTTAGTTAGAATCCCTAATACCAACTAATCATAAAAATATACTCACCAAAAGTTGATTGTGCTGACTATTCAACGCCCCAATTCCGCCTACAGAGACGTTGCTTTGCTGCAAAAGTAGAGCGGCTTTGAGTTGTTGTAATTGCTAAATAACTGCACTGTTAAAAACAGAACAACTGAAACACCTGTAATTGAGTAGAATTCATCGATGAAGAATTAGCAGAAGAAAAAAGCCCCGGATTACCAGCAGCACTAGCATTCAAAAACATTGCTGCTGCAGCTGCCGCAGAACCACCTGGAGTCGTAACTTGCCCTTGTGTTGGAGTAGCGACATTGGATTGATTCCACTAAATTAAAAAATGTTAAAATATTGAAGAAGTTAAGCGTTACCTGATAACTATTGTACATTGATGCAGCTGGAGAATTCATGGCTAGCATTCCAGAGCTCAACATGTTCGAATTGGACGCTGATGATTTCAATGAATCAGCAAACTCTTTCGGGGGTGATGGCGACGGCAAATCTGGTGGATTGGATGGAGGCCAAATATTTGCGTAGTCACGAGTAGTGGAGAGACCACTGCTAGCGACAGTCTAAATAAAAACACCCTTACTTATATCATTTTGTCTAAATGGTTTATGAAATGAAAAGCACCTTTCGTCGTTCCATGCCAATAGCACCAGGTCCTGCTCGTTCTTTCGTTCCACTCAAGTCAATTGTGTTTTGAGTCATCAAACCGGCTCTACTTACTGGGCGAGTGGCTTTCATAACAGGAGCATCTAACAAAATTTAAAAAATTGATGCATATTTCGAAATTACCACGCCATGCATCTCGAGCGGCATCAACCATAGTTTCTTCAGAAACACTTTTGACGGGGTCCGGCAATGGTTGTGTTCGGTTGACACTTCGCACTAAAAAAAGGATGTAACAAAGTAATAAAACTATATTTCAATTAAAAAAAATAATTGGCTCTGTATGAAAATAAGAGATTTTAAAATCCCCCCTTTTCTTCGTCAGAGTATAGAAATATGGGATTGGTACATGATCTCCCTGGCGCAGTGTGCTTGAGATTAGTCAAAGATTGAGATTAGGCGGAGGGGGACTTATGTAGGTCCAGGGTGGGGGGAAACGCACCTCGTCTGACATACGCTATTACTGCGATCTCAGCAGCCAGTCTTAAGATAGCCTGTGCCCGGTCAGTACTCTGAGTGTGCAAAACGGTAGCCTAGATAAATAGCGTGTAAATAAAGAAAGAAGGAACCAAAGAGCAATTTTAAAACCCCTCATTTTTTATAATCCCCTATTTTCATACAGAACCAAATAACTGACAGCTGACGGATCCACAAGCGTTTGATAAATGTAGTTCGATTTCTCGCTTTGACGGTAGGCCGTACTCCAATTCAAATTGCGAGTTTAATGCTGGCATCGTGTGCTTGAGATTAGTCAGTTGTTGAAGGATCTAAAAACAAAATTTATAGATAGCAGGACAAAAGTAATATTTGCTACATCGCGACTCTTACCTTACGACGAGATGCAATCAGTTCTAACCCATTCGCTTTAGTAACAAGGCGTTCAGCAAAGCTAAAAAAGAAACAATTTTAGCAGATAACCAATAATCTAAAACCTGACAGCGTCTGCGACACGAGCCTGGGTTAAATCAACTTTTCGATCCAGGGACACCAGTAAATCGTCCTGACGATCACGTTCCGTATCCAATTCTTGCAGCTTGCGTGCTCGAGTTTCTTCTAACATCCGGTGGACTTCCTAAATGTTCCCTTCGTGTTTACAATTATTCTAATAATTACCTCAAAAGTAAATTCTATTTTAGTTTTTGCCATCTCGTATTGACTCTGCAAATGGGCATGTCGGTCGCTTTGCGAATTCCATTGAGTCATCGATTCCTTCCATTTGTTACGAACTCTGGCAGCTAGCTGGCTCAATTCGTTTTGAATTGCGTCCACCACACGCGTGGTGATTTCAACCAACTATAAAGTAAATCGTATTCTACCCTCTCTATGCGGCGAAATTACTTTGTGAGTAGCTCCATGATCGTTTTCCAAACAAGTCTTACAGACGAGAGTCTCACAAGTAGCACATAGCATGATGTAGGGTTGACCATGAAGACAGCAATTGACAATACGCGCATCTTTGCTGCGACCAGCCATTTCCAGTTCCTCGTAGAGCAACACCTGATGACCATCAAACATCCGCATGTTTTTGTGTGCTTGTACGCACGTAGGGCAGAGATCACTCACACAGTGTTGACACAAAGCAACAGCAGCCTAAAATTTAAAGTTATTGACCGTAGTAAAGTTGCAAGGTTTCTAGCAAAAACAAGCACCCACCTGTTCACTTTTGCAAGCTCTGCATTTTCTCTCAAAACCACGTAGTTCATCCGCCTCGACCATTCGAACAAAATCCATAAGCATTGTGTGCACGTAGCGAACATCGTTCCCGACATGGCTTTCTTGCGAGCAAATTGGACATCGGATTACACCAGGCGGAGTAGGACGCTCTTTTAGTGCAGTAGTCTAAAATCACATAATTAACGACAATGAATATGGCATGACGCCTTACCTCAAGCTCAAACTCTTCCAATGCATTGGAGACGGCAGCAATGTTTTTGTTGCCGAACGTTTCACGACGACCATCAAGTTGTGCAATAATGCAATCTTCACACATCGAATGTAGACAATCAAGTACCCGTGGCTAAATTAAAACGTGTTAATTTAATGTAAAATTGAATAGAAATTCAAAACTAGTATCAAACTTTCAAGAAAAAAACCTTGCGAAAATTTTTGTGGCAGTATGGGCATGTTGTTGGATCATCCAATGGCAGTAAGGCTGTGTCGAGCAGCGGACTTGAAGTATTTGATCGTGGAATCGAGTGTCCGACACTTGGAGGACTGTCAAACTAAAAACATCAATAGAACCATAGTTATTAATATGATATGGAATTTTAAAAAAGCCTTTTGAAAAAAAACTTACTCCGCTAGATTTACTATCACGACTTTTCGGTGAAGGTGAGTGAACTCCGGAGGATTCCCCGTTCTCGGCCATGAATCTCCGTCTTTTATGTTATGATGGAGAAAGAAGCCGTTTTAAGCACAGCTAAAATAAAATTTGATAAAAAAGAAACAGTTCACAAAATGCGGAATTTATCAAAGAAGAAATGCTAAAAAACTTTGTGATAAGTTAAGAGTTTGAGTCAATCGACTGGAATGTTGTTAGTCAAAGATTTAAATAATCACGCGGGAGTAATTTGTAAATTCTGCAAGAAATGCTACCGTAAATAACTGGGTGAAGCAAGGAAAATTCTTAAGGATCGTGGTTGGTGCAAAGCGGACGCGCGGCGGTCTATCGATTATTCGAGCGGTTCTTTGCTTTTCTCGTTCTCTTATGCGGTGAGATGCGAGAGAAGTGTGCGCCCGCACAACATTCCCTTGACGCTAACAACGGTTGACGCCAATTCTGACGCCTCCCCATCCCCTGGATTTTTTCTCTGCATTCACATGTAAGTGGCTTTCAAAATCTGCACCAAAGGAAAACAATGTTCGTGACAAAGTGACAAAGCACTTAAGGTCCAGTGTTTTTTGCTGAGAAAACAAAAAAAACATTAATGAATTCAAGAATTTTCTGTTGCCTGTCGTTTATAGCTGAATGTGGTTTGGCAAAAAGCTAAAATCGAAACAAAATCTGCTGTTCTAGGTTCTAATTATGGGCAAAAATTTTAAAAATTCAACATTTTTTAATCGCTATTAATATAAAAAGAATAACAAGTTGAAATGGGAGTGGGACAAATGCGACCTTTTTTTTGCACACCCGGACATTTGCGCACCTTTTCTCGCCTTTTAAGAAAGCTCTAAAAAGCTAATTAACCAATTTCTATTCCAAAAAAGTTGTGTTTCTAGGTAATTTTAGGGCGTAGAATCAAAATTTTGACATATAAGAGCTTGTGGAAACAAACGGACGGAGTTGTACAAAGAGAAAAATCGACAATTGTTTGTAATTTGATTTTCTGTAATTTGATTTGATTTTGTCTTTCCACACGCTCTGTTATGTCAAAATTTGAATTCGACACCCTCAAATTATCTAGAAAAACAACATTTGGAAAAGAAATTGGTTAATATTAGCTTTTTAGAGCTTTTTTAAAACGCGAATAAAGGTGCGCTAATGGGCAAGGTGCGGAAAAAAAGGTGCGCAAATGTCCGGGTGCGCAAAAGAAAGGTCGCATTTGTCCCACTCCCGTTGAAATCAAAAAAGTAGTGCAAATTTTTAGAAAAGTTCAAGATGTTGACGCAAATGGAGGATGGTTTTGTGGAAGTGAGTGATAAAATGGACTATAATTGAATACAGTAAACAATGTGCATAAAATAATGGCACAAAATTTGACCAAAGACTACCGTAGTCTCGAAGTCAAATACTATGATAAGTTTTCTTACAAATTGTTGAAGTTGCTAAAAATGGATGTTTAGGAGGAATTGGATTCGGTTCCCCTCTCGGGACAACATCATTTTCTCGAAGAAGAGGCAGAAAACTTGGTAATCTTAATTGAAAGCTAACTAGTGCGTGAGAATCAATTAACAATAGTTTTTCTAGCAATAAGGGTTCAAATTTTGAAACAAGAAAAACTGTTATCAGAACGATTATGGAGGAATGGATCCAGCACTTTATGAGGCGATCGTTGAATTCAAGAAATTCAATCACTATCCGCGCATTCCACAAAGCATGGATTCTCGCGGAGCTCGCACAGCCAACTGTCATTGGAGGTTCTCTTTTCCCATAGAAATCGAAAATTCCCAAATTTTCCATTACTTCCAAGAAGAGCCTTTTTTTGTAAAGATGTGACTCACTAATGATTCATGTAGTTTCTTTGACAGAGAAAAACATTCCGCAAATTTCCGAATTTTAGACTAAAGTGTAATCGTTTCCTCGTCTCCGAAGCTGACAATGAAACCCTCTTGTATTACAATCCAAATAACGTAAGTGAGAATGAAAAGAATTAGATTAAAAAAAAAGATTTTAGACAACAGAGGAGCCAAAAGTGGTAGTAAAGAAAGGCGAAGTGAAGAGAGTGATCGAAAGAATTCATGAATTGATTGGACATCTTGGAATGAAAAGAACGTGAGTAAATGAAAATGTTTTTTACAAGTAGCAAATTTTTAGTCAATATTCCATAATGCGAAAACTCTATTGGCGATCGGTGAGGCAAGATGTGCGAAATCTCGTCAATAATTGCCAATTCTGCGTCTCAAAGAAAGTGGAGGGGAAGAAAATCATGAAAGCTCCTGTTGATATTATGAGTCAGTGAATAGAAAACAAAAATTGAGAAGATAGAATGAGAGATTGATTTTGATTTTTTATTGAATAGCTCTTTTTTTTAAAACTCGAATTTAGGTGAAGATTTCGATTTGAATATCGTTTACAGAAGCACTCGTGATTTAGAAGAAAATGGTGGAGAGAGACTGGTGAGAATTACAGAATTACAAAACTTTGCTAGCAGTCAATGGAAACAAGTTTTCAAGTTCTATTTTATCTGGAATTCTTTCAGATAAAATTAAAATCAAATCAAATCAAATAAAATCAAATCAAATAAAATCAAATAAAATCAAATAAAATAAAATCAAATTTCAGCTCTTCTCTTTGAAAGGAATTGATGAGGAAGAAGTGCGATTAGCAGCTGTGCAAAGGATGACTACTTACACTTTCAAAGAGACAACCACAGATAGACCACCGCGGATGCAATCATCGGTATAATATAATCTTTCAGACTTT
Organism: Mesorhabditis belari; assembly: GCA_958450365.1. Taxonomy (NCBI): domain Eukaryota; kingdom Metazoa; phylum Nematoda; class Chromadorea; order Rhabditida; family Rhabditidae; genus Mesorhabditis; species Mesorhabditis belari. Next base: position 6,582,449 of record CAUEEP010000743.1, read on the forward strand.
TTTCTAATCATTTTTTTCAATTCAGACTTTCCGACGACAACCTTATGTAAGAAAATCTCGTTTCTCGCCCAGCGCCACTGGATTTTTGCTTCCTTTCAATGGACCTGGCGAATATTCAAAGGTTCTAAAACTCTATTTATTTGATAGCATCTTTAATTTAGAAAGAAAATAATTTCATCGAGGTCTATCCAAGCGAAATCATTGCAGAAAATGATTATGAAAGGTTTTCTCTAAATCCTTTTTCGGAATATATAATAGCATTTAGCATTGTGGCAGAGGGTTTAGTTCCGAGTGGAGCTCTTGAAGAGGAAGTTGTCGAAGAAGTTGTTGAAGCTGAGGAAGTTGAATATGTTCAACATCGGGTATTTGAAAGAATTAAACAATGAAAAAGGCATTTAAGGAAACTTGGCAAGAGGCGGGTCCATCAAATGTTGATAAACCAATGATGGAGTCACGGTTAGTAAAAAAAACTTTTAGAGAATCAAACCATGAAATCAAACCAGAAAGGAAGAAAGGAAAACTTTAAGGAAATCTGAACAGTTAACTTTTAGAGATTTTAGAATGCAAAGAGAGATCGAATCGATCAGTCCTGAGCATATCATTGGACAGTATCTTCAAATGGATTCTTCAAGAAAAATCTCTCATCAACCGTCAAGAACATTAACGTTAAATAGAAATCGAAATAAATTCAGGTATTTATAAAAAGATTTTAAATAGATATGATTTGCTTTTTAACAGTACTCATGTGTTGGGAGCTGGTGGTCGTTTTTCGGGATCTCTTACCGCACCTGAAAAACTCATTTTTGATGCCGGTCATTTGGTTGGTGAAATAAAGAAATATTAGATCTAAAGAAATAAAAAAAAAATAGAAACAATCAAACCAATTTCTTTCAAATCAAATTTTCAGGTGAATAGTTACGAAGAGACGACACAACGAGTTGAGCTATGTCCACTGGCACCCATCATGTTTCTGCCAAGTACAGATAGTGATGTCATCATTTTACAAAAAGAGGTTTTTTTTTCATTATTGGAAATTTTATTGATCTCGTATTTAGCTTCTAGAACGGCAGAGGAAAATCCAGCTAATGCAACAAGAGATTCTCCAAGCTCAACTTGATGCCCTCCATTCTTGAGTCATTTCTTCAATGTGCCTTAATAAAAGATTCCAAATAAACACATAAATACTGAGTTTTGATTTTGAGAATTCTCTGCTACAATCACAGAAGGACACACTATTGTACTAAAGCAAAAACTACATCGTTTCAGAGATCGACTTTTCTTTTGAATGGTTTACAAGCCTCATTTAGCAAATCTCCAGGGAAGAGAATATGAAAAAAAATTGTGAAAGTCAGAAAGAGTAACAGAAAGAGTCACGAGGGATGAAACGAGTTAGTCAGAAAGTCAAAAAAAACTCGCTTTGTAGCTTCAAACTCTGTCAAGGTTTGATCATTTCTGATTATTTGATAAGGATTTGGTATTTTTAGTACTGTTATGGTTTTATTGGTTGCAAAACAAAGCTTCAATCTTATCGAAATATTCGATCTCAAAAAATAGAGTATTTTCTTTTCAAATAATGTGTTTTCCAAAACACTTCAACTTTCAAAAACGACCGTAAGCTTTGCTCTAGTTTATTTTAGGATACCGAAAGATAAATAGATAGACTTGACTATCTAGAACGAGCTTTCGATATGCCAGATCTATATACTATCGAGATCTCGATCTATATAGGTCTATAAGTTTTCTGGAACTTTCAATATCAGTCTGGAGTATCGAAATTCGTACTCAGCGCATCGAATTACTCCAGAAAAAACCCTAGCTTGAGTGGGAATCTATTATTGTAGGTCGATGAATACAGTCGACTCTTGATATAACGACTCTGTCGGGACCGCGAAATGGAGTCGTTATATCGAACATCTTTATATAGAAGTACAGTCGACTCTCGATATAACGACTTGTTCCATACAACGACTTGTTCCATACAACGACTTGTTCCATACAACGACTTGTTCCATACAACGACTTGTTCCATACAACGACTCATACTTACGGTCCCGGTCTTACTTACTTCTATATAACGATGTTCGATATAACGACTCCATTTCGCGGCCCCGACAGAGTCGTTATAGAGTCGACTGTATTCATCAACCTACAATAATAGATTCCAATCTTTTCGTTTCTTTTCATACTTTCATTGAAAAATAACAAATATTCACCAATTAATTTATAATTTCCTCTAAATAAAAAGTGTTTATTGTTGAATTTCTCATTTTTTAAACTCAATTTCGGTTCACTTTCAAGCAAATTCAAGCATGAAAACGTGTTTTGAACAATTAGAAAATGAATTTGAATGAAAGATTTAGTTAGAATGAAAGATACAACCTAATTTTCGGACATTTTCTCATTCTTTCCATCTTTCCAACAAATCTTTAGTGTGAGAAAGGGGTTTTGTCAACATGCACACGCGTATTTGTGCGTTTGTGTGTGTTTCTCTTTCTTTCTTTCTTTCTTTCTTTCTGTGTTCGTTCAATCACTTCTACAGAAGAATCACAGAGAATCGGAGACGATCGAAGGCACAAACGATTGTTATGTGTGACTGGTCTCTTTGAATGCTGCTTCGATACACGCCTTGCACACGCCTTACCAGGCCTATTCCCCTCATTTTCCTTTGCTACTATCACCTTTTCCATTCTGGTTCTTCTTGAAAGCTCTCTCAAAGATTTTCCGTATTTTACCACCATCACCTTTTTCTTTTTTTCGGATTTCTCTTTCCCTCAGTTTTAATTAGATTCCAAATTTCCCCTGAAAGTGTTCGTTTCCTCAGCGACACCGTTTCCCCCCTCCCCGTAAAGGTTCAGGATCCATTTTTCTATGAATTTCTGCTTTCAAATCTTTCAAAAGTCTCTAATTTCTGATTACTAAACTTTTCCCCTAATTGTAAGTTGCAAAAAAAGAATTACTAATTAACCAAAAACAAATAATTATTATGAAATCACCATTTTTGAATCAATCGATCAATTTTCGATAATCTCAACTATAATGATCTTTAAAAGATCAATTATAATGATCAACTATAATGATCTTTAATTTACCATAAAATTGCTTTTGTTTAAAGTTGTATTCAAAAAAGACTCTTGCGTAAGATATTATGGGAAAATGTCGTGAGGCGAAAGAGAAAAAAAAAAGATAATTTCTCGGGTCTCAGCCCTAATTGACCGCCTGCAAATTGGAGGCGGGACGCCTCGATTTTTGTAGACAACAAGAAAAAAAAAGAGAAAGAGAAAAGCTAGAGGAAAAGTTTCATTACCAATTTTTGCCATCAACACTTTTTTTTTGCTCAAAAATCTCATAACTTTTAAGCGCAATTTGTCCCGAAAACTTTTTCGACTGTTCAAACGTTTTCTGCAGATCTTTCCGGAAGTTTAACTTTCTCTTGAGTTGAGTTTTTTTTTTTTTTCAAAACCAGTTTCTTTTTAGTTCAACTCTGTCTAATCATAGATTTTTAATAATATTTAAAAATCTGATAGTAAAGCTCAATTCCTAAATTACCGTATTCTCTCTAATAGCAGTGCACTCTTTAATAGTATTGCGGTTCGAGAGGGGGTTAAAAAAATAGTAGTGCACCCTCGAAAATTTGAATTTCTGGTGCTTCTTTTTCATCTAAACCTTTTTGACTTTATGTTTATGTGACATTCTAAAGCTATTCAAGCAAGCAAACGTGAGGATTTTTTTTTTATTCATTTATTAGTTAGCAGAAAGTTGCTAACTAAAAAGTTAGCAAAAAATCTAAAATTGTTGTGCAAAGTGCAAAAAAATCTTTTTGTTGTTTGTCAAGACACAAATAATACTTTCGCCCAATCACGTGTCGTCCAACTTCGGTAGGTCCGTGCAAAGTCAAGGCGCTGCTTCCGGTGCTTAGAATTTGTCAGAGGTTTACGGGCAGCCCTTCTTGCATATAATCCAGCTTGATTTAATCGTCGTCGGATCGTTTCCGGCGATACAACCTTGTTAAATTGATCCCTCATCATTTGACTTCCATCGGTTGATGTTTTGTTAGGATCGTTTTTCACTCGCCGGCCCACAACTGTATGTCAAAAGGAGCCAAAGGAGTACATGAAAGAATTGCAAGAATTTTTTGGAACTGTCTTACTCTGATCTGTCTTACTTTGGTAAATGATAAAACTCTTTAATAGTAGTGCACTCTCTAATAGTATTGCGGTTCGAGAGGGGGTTAAAAAAATAGTAGTGCGCACTACTATTAGAGAGAATACGGTAAGTTGTTTTCAATTATTGATTGAATATCTTCAAATCATCATTCTCAATCTAAGGCTTTGGTGTTCAATTTTGAAAAAAGCAATCACTCTAAAGAACAATAGAATCATCAAGAATGCAATCATCAAGAATGGAAAAGGCAATGGCTGTTAAAAAGATTGGCTCTCGAACAAACACTCAGCTTACACACAGAAAAGAGATTGGAATGAGAGGGGATAAATTGAGAAAAAAAGAATGGTGGATGTTTGTGCTGCATATTCACCCCCTTTGCATTCTCTTTTTTTTGATCGACTTTTCCTCAAGTTTGTCTCTTTGTGTTTGCATGTGTTCGATTCTCCTTGAGCCCTAAAGCCCCGAAATTTCATTCGACAAGACGATCCCCTCATTTGTGTCTCATTTCAATTTTTAGTTTCACCTTTTGATATTCATCTTTTCCTATCATTTCCTTATCTTTTCCCTTATATTTCCTCTTTATTCTCCTGGATTATGATACCGAATAGCTCAGTGATTAGAGCATCTGGTCGGGAAGCACTCGATTCAATCGAGCTCGAGGGTTCAGTCCCCTCTCCGAAAATCTTTCTTTGCCATTCCTTACTTTCTTCTCCTTTTCCTCTAGAGATCATTAGCTTCATTGCTGTACTTGATTTGATAAGTTCTCATCTTTCTTTTGAGCCAAGTAATTCTCTACAATTAATCCAATCATTTCCAGCAATTAACATTCTTAGATTATTTTCTCCAAATCCCTTTTGAATAGCCCTTTTGTCAATGTTTCTATTGAGTGAAGAAAATCGAGTTGTCTCCCGATTGAAAGTAGAGTGCTTTTTCCAATTCGAGAATTCTCTCCTTCCCAAAATTCACTGAACGTTTCGATTAGTTTTCTAAACATGCAACAATTTCTTTTTTTTTAGATTAAAACAATTTATTCAAAATGGCCACTGGAGTGATCGCCATCGAGGATCTTCCAGTGTTGCAATGTGTAAGTTTGATCTATAAAGATTCACAAATGCCATCATTTCAGCTGCGGATTCCTCCAAATTTGACGCTAAATGATTTGCAATTTGAGATGGGATGTCTTGAGAAGGATCAGCTGAGTGAAGGAGGAAAAGGAGGAGAGATACCACAAAGACTCTCCCACGAGACTAGCACGTAAGTCATTCAAGGCATTTACTTTAAGCTAATAAATTTTTATTTAAAGAACTTGGGGATTTGAATGGGATTTTAAAGGAGTGGAAGGCAAATGGGGGTTTTGATTTTTGTTGTAGCTCATTTCATAACATGTTCTTCTCTTTAATGAAAGATTTTTTGAAAAACGAAAGCCGTAAAGTTGAAGTCTCACAAAGTATTCAAGACTAAACATTCTGGATTTTCTATTGGACATGCTAAACCGATTTACTAGTCATATCTATATAAACTTCATCAAAAAATAATACTAGATCACCTACCGTAAATACTGTAATAGTACCCCACCCCCATAATGACGGTGCGGAGTGTTGCGTAGTCTAGCTTTGAACGCGTTTTTCTCGACACTGGTTTATGCTACAATGCGCGCTTAGATATCAAAAAATAGCTCTGAATTTAAGCTATCTTTTGATACCAAAGACGCATTTTTTGGAAGTACGAGCGCTTTGAAAAAAATGAAATACTAAAAAACTTTTGCGACTACACGACTGTACGAGGAGGGTGGGGTACTATTACAGTATTTACGGTAGTAGCCAATAATTTGTTTTTAAAATCAATCTTAATTCGAATGGCAAAACTTTAAGCCACTAATTGTAAGTTAGTGTTAATTACAGATATAGTATAGGATATAGTAAAGGATAGAGAGGTCATGGCTATGAGGTTGACGACGGGAACGGGGATCTACGGGGGGATGTGCGCGAGTGAGCGTGTGTAGAAAGCGCCCGATGAGGGTAGGGATTGTGGAAACCGGTCCTTCCCCCTCCCCCCTCCCCCCTCCCCCTCCATTTCATTTCTCTTACACATGGTTGAACTGCTTTCTCTATAGAATATTTTAACCTAAATATAGTAACATTTCTTTCTGCTACAATTTTCCCCAAACCAAGTTCGTGACCTTTTAAGAGTTTCCTGAGTCAGGTACAAAAAAAAAGAGAGTGACTCTTCGCTAGAGATTTCTCTTACTCAAAATTTTTCACTCTCCAGAAACTTTTCTCTTATAGGATTCCCCCTTTTGGTCATCTTTTTTTTTCATTTGATGGTTCTTTATTTCGCAATTTTCCTCGGCTTTTACGTAAAACTTTTCTTGATATTATTGAAATAGAAAGCAATATAAGACATGTGTCAAAAAGGAAAAAAACAAAAAGAGTTATTTATGAACTCTTTTTGAACTCAAGCTCGAAATTCTGCTGACAAAACCGTTACAATTTGCATAAGCCGGGGAAACACGAGCCAGCTTTGATTATTTTTGCGATTATTAACACAAATTTTGTAGTTTAATTGATTTTATATTTATAAAATAAACAAATTTTGATATTTATAATATAATAAATGAATAATTTCAGGTGTAGCCCTCCAAAAATCAGAAAACCATTGACAGGAGTGCTCAAAGTTGCGGTGAGTTCTCAAAGTTTTAGGATTTGATTGGAAATTCTCTTACAATTAGTTCAATAATATTTCAAGTTGTATAATAAAAACTTTCAAATTCCTTAGTAATAATCTTTTTCTTGTTTAGGAAGATTTCCCATCACCTTCACTTTCTGGCTCATCGTCCATTCAAAAATCGAATGGACCTCGCTTCTCCGAGAAGTTGAAAACACTCATTTCGTGTAAGTCGAGGTGTGTTTTTTTTTGCAGAAGCTTTTCAAACTAACAATCTAACTAACAATCTAACTAACAATCTAACTAACAATCAAACTAACAATCAAACTAACAATCTAACTAACAATCTAACTAACAATCAAACTAAATTGTTAGTTAGATCGTGTTTTGAGTGTGGAAATGGGTGGAAGGGGGATCGAGTTTTAAGGGTGAATCAAGAGCGACCGGCCGATTGCTGGCTGATTCATGCATGCGACAAACACTCATTTTGCTCTGTCTATCATCGAGGAAACCTTTAACTTTCAGCACTCACTGTAGAGAAATTTGTACTAATAGTTGAGATTTCAAAGTTTGTCGTGGGTTGGAATTAAAATGGATTTACTGGGGGTTAACGATCTTCATAACGATGTCATTTACAATACGATTTATATCTGTTACGTTCTTTATTGAATCAGAACCGAATGTCCGTTATTAAACAGATTTAATAACTAATGTAAAATATCAAAAAATCGATTCATAACATTTAAAAGCAAAATCTAGAATCGAACGTTTTCAGTTGTGAACGAACGTTCTCAGTTGTGAACGAACGTTCTCAGTTGTGAACGAACGTTCTCAGTTGTGAACGAACGTTCTCAGTTGTGAACGAACGTTCTCAGTTGTGAACGAACGTTCTCAGTTGTGAACGAACGTTCTCAGTTGTGAACGAACGTTCTCAGTTGTGAACGAACGTTTTCAATTGTCAACGTTCTCAGTTGTGAACGAACGTTCTCAGTTGTGAACGAACGTTCTCAGTTGTGAACGTTTTCAGTTGTGAACGTTTTCAGTTGTGAACGAACGTTTTCAGTTGTGTAATTGTGTCCTGAAAGCCAGTGAATCTGTAAGCGTAATGAAAGAGCAATTAGTGAGGGTATTGAAGAGGAAAAAGAGAGCGGAGAACGCGTGAAAATTTTCTCCCTGTACTTCTCATAGAAAGAATAGTTGTGTGGGTGTCTCACCTCGAAATGAGGCCCACATTTTCCCCGGGGCAACCGTCTCTCCGTCTTTCAATGCAAGGCTTTGTCCAAATCATTTTCATTTTCTCTCAAATCCCTCACTTTTCCAATTTAAGCTGTAAGTCTTTGTCTCTCCAAATTCTGCGCATGATTTCTTTTTGGATTTATAGAATAGAGTTTCTTTTTAAAGTTCTTTTTATTGACAGCAAATTCCCGTTTTTCTCAGAGTTTCTAATTTTATAAACAAAAGAAAAGAAATGCACCAAGAAAAACAATCAAATTTTTTTTATTTCAGCTCCCTTGCAATGGTGTTACCTTCAACTAGCAGCGATTCGCCGTCAATAAAGGTTTAACTCAAAAAAACAAAAGAAACACTTTTCAACAAGCCTCGAAATTTCAGCCCTCAAACGAACTACGATTCTCTCAATCTATGGATCCGAATAAGCAACAAGTATTTTCTTCTCAGAATTTTCTTTTTCAAATTCCCATTTAGTGCCCATCTCTATGTGCAGATTTTCCACAAAATAGCAGTGAAACAAAAGAATTGAGTGCCACCGAAGAAAAGGTTAATTCACAGAGAAAATATTGAGAGATTTCTTTAGCCGAAAATCTTTTCAGGTGCCTTTTTTCTACATCTACCTAGCGCTTCTCTTCGTAATTCTTTGTCTTGTGGCCATCAGTGTTTACAATTATTATTCGAGTCTTAAAACATATCGACCAAGCACGATCTTTCATCTTGTTTCTTTTTTGAATCGAGTTGATCGATTTAAAGCCAACAATTCAACTCGATTCCCATAGCTTAATTGGCTTTTGTTTTTTGTTATCTTAACAATTACCTCAGAAAAATATACCATATTCTTTATATTTTTAGTCCTTTTAGATCATTTTACAGTTTAATTAGGTCAAATTATTATATTGCTTGTAGGTGGTGCTTATGATCGCTTACGTTGGTATGCATGTTCATTACGAGATACTTGTCATATTTGCCTCGTCAGTTCTTAAATTTTCCTTGTAAAATCATTCGGGTATTTTGATTTGCCTAAAAAAATTAACGATAAATTTATTACAAAATGCTCCTAAAAGCGTGACATCTTGTCAAGTCAATCTTAAGCAAGTAGAAAACGAAAACAAAGTCGACAATGTTTTGGTGCACAGATCACAACCAATAGAAATGCTATCTAGATATAAAAAACGACAATAAGCCCGCCTTTTTAAGTAAGGAAATTATTGGCAATCAAATTATATAATGTATGTATAGAGCCAAAAGCCTAAAACGAGTTGAGCAATTGCGAGAAAAGGCTGAATGTAATGACAAGTAAATCGTTTAAACCGAGAGATAAGCTATCAGTAGGGGTTTATCACAAAAGTAATGAGAATGGATGAGAAAATTTGGATGAGAAAATCACAGCCAACGTAGCAACAGCAGGCCCGCAGCCAGGGGGAGGAGTAGGGTGAGTGTGAGGCTTTCGGCTGACCTTTAAAAATTTTTCTAGCTACGGGCCTGCTATATACAGATATAGTTTTTTGTAAGCAAGAATGACGAAGTGAAAGAATTTTGATAAGTGAAAGCTTTAAAAAAGCTCAGGGCACCGGCTCCAATCGTGCTTTTTCTTGCATTCCCAATAGTCTCCATTAAATCTAAACTTTCTGATTAGCCATAAAATTAATTGAAGCTAAACTTATTACAAAAAAAGTAGCTTATCTATCTCATTAATCTATCACAAAAACACTAACTTATGCATGAGCGTTCCAGTGATTTCATCTTGTGTTTTCGTAAACCATAGTGGTGTGTACTCTTCATATGGTAATCCTAAACAAAGAATGAATCCAGAAATCATAGTTTGAAAAACCTTGGTGAATAGCTTTCTCCATTTCCTTTTCGCGTTCCTTCCGCCGAGATCGCTGTTTGTCCTCAATGTCCATTTTTCTTTTGTTTGCTTCATCCCACTGAAATCACCAATAAAAATTAATTGTCGAATAGCTACGAATAGCTTACTTTTCCATCCTCCATCAAACGTTGATCAGGGCGGAGCCGGCTGTCGGTTGGAGCGATTCCCGCTTCAGGCTCATTCAGTTCAACAGCAAGTTTTGTAAAGTTGTGCATTTTTTCAGATCCCTCACTAAAAATAATGATAGAATAATAGTCCCCGCACAATTACAAAGTTGGGTTAACAGTCCAAATCCGCCGGGGTGCTTCAGTCTCAAGTTTTGCTTTCTCGCCAGTCCCACTGCACTGAAATAAATTTGTGCTGTGAGAAATAAAATTTAATATACAAACCTTTGTGACACGCAAAATATCAATGTGATGCTCCCATGTTCCTTGGATGACATAATGAATAACACCATCCGCATCTTTCACTAATCCAGTAACCTAAAAGTAACTAGTTGACAGAAAAAATAAAGAACTAACCCTTTTTGGCCGTTTCACGACTGAAGTAAGAGTAAGGGGCGAATTTCAGCGTACACTTGTTGCCCGTTTGATGATCGGTGATCTCCATCTCTCCATGATTATCGATCCAGAGCTTTCCAACGATGATGTTATGTACGGTAGTTGTGACCTAAATTGATGAGATGAGACTCTTGCATACGTTAAGCTATGATAGAAACCTTTTTGAATGAATAATGGTTGCCTTTCTCCGGAAAAACCACATGCGTACAACCAATAGGGATGATGCTCAAATATTTTCCTCTAAAAGTTTGATTGAAAATTTATCTGTGGGAAAATTTTACCGAAAACGAGAAGTCATAGTGAAATCCTGGAACATTTCCCATCCTCGGCCCTGGGCATGATGAGCAACCGCGGGTGGATGATGAGAAACCTAAAAATAAGTAAAAAAATTACCAAGCAATGCTGAAAATCTTTCACCTGTTCTGTAAAGCTTCTCCATCCCAAATCATCCATTCGATCGCATTCATATGTTTCTCCAAGTAGTGGATTGAATGGCTTTGTAGTCCGGTTACCTGTTGTTGAATAACTAAAGTAGAGTTTTTGACAAAAAATATTCTCAAAACAAACCTGCTTACAGCAAAAGCCGCAACATAGCACATTTGTGTAAAAGAGTCCAAATTCACGGCCTTTTCCAAAACGTATCCATACTCCAAATCCTCGGTAACTCGTTGTAGCATTGAGAGTGGCTCGGAGAAATTGACCTGAATTCCACTTCGTGTAAGTAGTTGTACGATAATAACAAACCGGCATAGGTATCTTGCTGAGTTCTTTTCCAATACAATTTTTCATGATACTCCAAAGGTTGAGCGACATGTCTGGACGCTCAGGAATTGATTTTCTTCGAGGACGGCCGCGAGCTTCCGTAGTTGTCGTGTTGGAAGTGTTTAAGGAATCCTAAAACAGTTAATTTAGAAAAAAACTCATTGAAAAATCCAATTAGGTATGCCCCTCGAAATATACCTCCGAAAAAGCTTCTACCTGATCAGCATTTTTTGGAATAGAAACAATCTCTGCATTGAAATAGGAATCGTCCTTGGGCGTACTTTCACCACACATCGAGCCTTGTCTCGATGAACTTGATTTTCTAAATTTACAAACTAGCAATAGGCTTAAAACCAATAGTGTACCAAAAAGTTAAAAATGAATGTTTACTTTTTTCTCGAGAATATATGTAGTTTAGGGAATTCCATTATTAATAATTAATCACTTATTCCGGGTCAACTAGTATTGATTTAGTATGTGTGCAAAGTGTGTAAAGGTTTCGCAATCGAATTTGCAGTGCGAGAGTATGCGGATTTTTATTTGCCCACATGAGCACACGTTTTCTCTACACGCGCGTCGGCAAATCGCGGCACAATCGATCGCCGATGCCAGATTTTTTGGAAAGAACGTACCGATTTTTGCACTTTTTTCTAACTATGACTCAACATAAATAATTTTAAAGCAAAACTGTAACAACAACGAAAATTGGGGAGATATTTTTTCATTTTTTAAAAGTGAACGAAAAATAGCGAAAATAGCAAAACAAAACTTTTTGAGATATTAATGGTAAAGACTTAAAATTTAATCGTTCGAATGATTATGGAAACCTCAAATAAATTTGAGTGCGAAAAATCGAAAGTGGAGCGAAACGACCTTGAATGGATGGATTTATGATATCATGCCAAATGCCAAAGAGAAATGCGCGTGAACCAAAATCTCCCAATCCATAGAGAATATCAATTCCAGTTTGCCTGCTTTGCTGATTTTGCCTACCTTTCGTTAAAGGTGAAATCTTCTTCGGCATCATGAAAGACCTCTTCAAGATCACTTACTGATGCTAAAAATCAGACTTTTGTTGGTTGCTGATAGCTGATATATACTTAATGTTCTTGCTGATCGAACGGCTGCTCGTTCCAAGTTGGAGTGTTGTAAAGCCAAGGCTTCCAGTTGTTCTTGAAGTCTATAACTTTGAAATATAGTTAAAAGATCAAATGATGTTACCGAAGTTTCTGTTGTGTCTCGTTATGCATCACTCGACTAAGTCGTTTAGCTTCCCGATCCGACGACTCCGTAAACTCGTTGGCTGCTTTTACGACGGCAGATACGGTCAACTAAAAAAATGCTTTATACATTTTATGCAAAATTATTTACCTTGAAAATATTTGTTCTTTCAGCTAATGTTTTGTGCTCAACGTTTGGTTCATTGGCGTATGTTAACAAATCATCCGCGTGTTTGTCTAAATGATAATTGGGTATTTAGCTACAAGAAAACATAGTCTACTTAATAATCGTGAAGTTGTTTTCAGCATGTCGAGTTTATTGTAGACGTTGTGATTTGCATTTGCAACAAGCTCCTTTCCATCCGTCAAAAGTTGGACAGTTTGCGCCACAACTGCTGCATCCTCTTCTTCTTCTAAAAACAAAAGTTACAGATTGTATTATGTGAATTTATTACCCAAATCAGCACGTTTGATAGCTTCATGTCTTGCATATTCAAGTGCAGTTAACCATTGTTGTCGATCAACATCGTTACCGGCTTTCAAGTGGAAAGTTTGCGACGAGGCAGATATAACAATATTGTTCGTCACCTGAGTTGGAGAAACTGCCATTTAATAACGATCAAATGTTAAATTAATACTTTTTCATATTTTTTCTAACCTGATCAGATAAGATTCTGGCTTCTTGCAAATTGATACTTCCACGACAAGATTCACCGACTTCGTGTTGATTTCTAAATGTTTTAAATGTTTTCTTTTCTCTTGTTTTCAACAAAATGACTCATACATACAAACAAATGGTTTGCCTCTCTTTCAAGCTTTGGAGCAATTCACGGGGCGCTATCGATTTATTTCTTTTGAAAAGGCAAACGGGACCAGTACTGGGGAGATAAGGCCTATCGCACTTGAATCCATGAAAGAGACACAAAAAATACATACTTTGACCCAGAATTTTTTGCCTATAAGGATATTTATGGAATTGTTGTTTTCACCAAAAATCATTTACTAAAAAAATCCACAACTAACTTTGAATGGCTTTGATCAGAATGTGATTTCGTGATAGTTCTTTTTCTAAGGCGGCCAGCAAGAGACTTTTTCGCGGAACGAACACGTTGCCGCAAAGTCGGCATCAAAAAAAAGTGTTGATGGTAGGAATCAAGCGCCAACAAAATTGATCCAAAGTTAGAAGCAGTAAATAGGTTGGAGTCTTTGAAAGATTTGGTCTTCACGAATTGTTCTACAAAGATTAAGAAAATCAAGGAGAATCTTCCTAGTAAAGATAAAGCTATCGAGAGAAAGAGAGTTTGAAGTAAAACGGGAAAAAGGGGGCGGAGTCATGTGGGAACTGATTCTTCACTGACAACATGCATTCCGTTCAATTCTTTTATAAGCACCAAAATAAAGGAAACAAAAAGGCGGTTACACAAAACAAAGCGGACAAGCTAAGATATGTCTAGCCCCCAGACAGTTTTTATTTCAAAATGCAACCACTAAGCTGGTTTCAACTATAGTGACTTGACGTTAACAATTAATACAAAATACCAACCTATAGTATGAAAGATTTCCATTCGCATCCAACACGAACCACCGTTGACGATAACCTTTGATATAATTCGTCCATTTCTGCAGCCAACCCGACTAAACATAAGATTGAAAGGACATTTAATAGCACATAATATATGCGTTATAAATCTAATAATATTTATACCTTTTTCGCTGGAATCACATCAGTCATAATGTTTGACTCAATCGAACTCTCGAGTTTTGTTCCAGTCGAGCCGGACGAGTTCTAAAATAATGATTTATTCATGCTCAGGAAAATTATTAAAAGTATAATTTGGTTAAGATTTATTGATATCGGCTAATAATTTACAATTGTTTACAAACACGTAGGATATATGTAGGCTTTTAAAAATGAAATTTTAGAATTCGAATCAGTTCTAGAAAAATTCGGCTGAATTTCGAAAGGAACCGAAAGCTGAAAACTTTAAGATGGAATGAACGATAAGGCTCGATGAAGAAAGTGAACAGATCCCATCGGGAACAAATTTAGAGCAAAGAAAATAAAATTTGTTCAATGCGTTTCAATATTGAAATGTTTAGAGTGCAACCTTTTTCTTGTTTTCAAGCCCGTTTTTTAAAAGCGTCAACAATATAATACAAGGCTAACTTATCATTTAAACACGCTCAAAATTTTTTAAAAAGAGATTTAAAAGTTAAATATTTGTCAAGACAAACGTTCGCACAGTGCCTTATGCTATGCAATCTAAGTTTTGTTGACCCGAATGAAGTAGGGGCCAAACAACTACGGTAGAAATGGTGAGTGATAAAGTTGTTAAATAGGGCAATGCACTTTCCAAATGGATTTAGAAGTGCAAGAGTGGAAAGTTTTGATTAGTAAAAACAAGAAACACTGGATTAGCTTTTAATGTGATAAAAAAAGTTTATAGTTAGCGGGAAGTGAAAGTTTAAATAAAAATTATAGACTTATTCCCATTGCAAAAACGATAACTTGTCTTTTGCTTTATAAAAACACCAGTTTAAAAAACGTAAAAAATCACCGGGCATTCAGCGATAATATCTTGCAACGTTTGCTGTTGTGCCGCTCCGCGTCTTCTCCGCAAAAGCCCCATCACCATCGCTGAAAAAAGAAAACGATAATAAAAACAGCGAAATGATTAAGCAAAAAGCGCGAAAGAATTTCGAGAACAATAACAAAAAAGAATGGCTTGCTTTGGTAATTTTCGAAGGGGTAAGGCAAATTTCCGCCATTTTATTTGTGCAACAGGGTCATTTGCGCAACTCGCCATAACTTTCTTCTAAGTGGACCAATCTTTATGATTTTGGTGTCATTTTGTTGCACTTATTGATATCTACAAAAGGACACCAAAATCATAAAGATTGGCCCACGTAGAAGAAATTTATGACGAGTTGCGCAAAAAATTTGGCGCAAAGTAGCCTAACCCGTTTCGAATGATTTTAAGCACAAAATACTCTATAAAGCACCAATGTTAAATAATTTTTGACCACCTACGCGGCTACTTTGATAGTAAAATATGCATTAGCCTTGAAAATTACTAATAAAATTTGCAAAAAACTTTTCTTTCTCCCATTCTTGCCAAAATTCCGGTCGGTTCATTCAGAAATTTGCATATTTTATATCAAAAACATAAGAATTTTAAAAATCTGACCACTCCCCCGTCTTCCTCATCCATCGTTACCCCTAGTTCGATACTTTGCCTTCTGCAAAACGCAAATGGTAAAGCGAAATTGTGGTAACAGACTAAAACACAAATCAAGGACAATTTTTCAAAACTATAATATAGTAGATATAAAAACAGGCTTTTCTAAAGTTCAACTATAGTTTCCGATTACAAATTCAAACTTTTTTTGCATGAACTAGCCGCCTTTGTCCTTTTACTAGTCATAAAAATGAAAGCCATTCGCTGGATCGGATTAAAATTGCCCCCCAATTCGAAACGAGTAAAAGCGCGAGAAGTAAGTGTGATTGGCAGCTTTCACCCCTCTTTTTGATTCTTATCAATGAAGAAAAGACTCTCTTTTGCTCGTCTTCTCGAAACACAAACTAGCTTTAAATTATTTCTATTTTATTTCTACCAAATAACACCTATATTATAAAATTTCGCAAACAATGCTCGTTTTATATAAAAGCTATAAAAGTTTACGTTTATTCAAAAATTCAAAAAATAAACACCGTCTTTTAAATTTGCGCAAATTTGAAAAAGCTTACTACCTGTAATACCTGTAATAATAGCCCCCCTTCCCATAATGACGGTCGGAGCGTCGCGTAGTCTAACTTTAAACATACTTTTATCGCCACCCGTTAATGCTACAGTGTGCGCTTAAGTATCAAATGAAAGCTGAAATTCAGGGCTATTTTTTTGATACCAAAAATGCATTTTTAGAAATTATGGGCGCTTAGAAAAAATGATTTAGTAAAAAATTTTTGCGACTACGGGAGGGGGGGGGCTACTATTACAGGTATTACGGTACTGTAAAATGAAAGCTTTCACTAAACTTATCTACCTAATTTTAGAATGCAAGTCTTACTTGCTTTATTCTCTATATTGGTGCAATTGAATGAAGTGGATATGTGCTTCTTGTGCCCATTGAGAGAACCCCCACGACCCCGTCCTCTCGATCAATTTCAGCTGCCCACTTTCCCCAAAATGCCTTCAACCGATCAAGTACCACCTTTGTGTGAATATGCCAAAAAATTGCCTATTGAGGGTCAGTTAACAAACAAAGAAAAAAATAATTTCATTTTCAAGGAGCTTGCCAAAAAGGTTTCCAAAAATTGCTGTGCTCAGCCGAAAAATTTACAAGCACATTGCTGAATGGATGCCCTGGCAGTGATCAACCAAAACAATGTTCGAATTGTTCTCGGGAAAAGGCTGATAATACATGGTTGATTAGTTGTAAGTAAAAAACAAACAATTGAAAATCAATGAACAAATGATAGGGTTTGATTCGTTAGGAAAACCCCCATCGGGCATCAGTGACGGCAATTATTATTGGCTGGGTGACTACGAAATTTGTCATGATTTGCGAATGTGAGTCAATTATTGAATGAAAATAATTCCCAAAGAAAAGAACAAAAGAGATTTTTAGCCAAAAGCGTTTTCGAGGTCAATATTGTCGGGTTGAGCTTGAGATACCAGATGCACAAGTTGAATCAGGATGTCCACAAACAGATCCATTGGCGATTATTTTGGGAGTGTGTTTCCCAGCTGAATGTACGACTGAAGAACTTGCTGTTGTAGCAGAATGTTGGTCATGACTTTAATAAGTCAACCAAAATTAGATACAACGGCTAATTTTAGTCATTTCTCCATATTCTTCGCACGTCGACTGTGAGGTTCACGTCGAATGGTCATTAAGTGCCAAGATTTTCTTGTAAGCTTTACATGTATCCAGATCCAGATATCAATTTCTCATAGATTGGTCACATGTTTATGGACTCTATTGATCCTCGTCTGCACCGGACTTCACATCCGAGATCCCGATCTTCCACTCGCTCTTTATTGCCTCTCTTTAAAAGTCAATGGAGCTCGAGCGCTTTCCACAAAAAGGTTACTCAAAAAAATCGGAATATCTTAGCTTACAAACATTTTCAGAGACTATAATTTACATGCTCAACAAGGCCTTGAATTCATCACATTCTTTGCATTAATCATCGGAATGGTCTACAATTTCATGCTTCCATATATTGGTTTGATAGAAAAAGAGAAAAAATGATCGCTTCTAGAAAATGTTGCTTTTGCATTTGATGGTGTTGCGGTGGCTCCAATGCATCTCGTCAACAACTATTCCTATCATGTGAGACAAAATATCAAACATCAAGAACACACAGATTTAGATCGACGGATTACTAGCACTAACCTCTTTCTTTACAACTTCACTTTTGATGGGACATATTGTTAGTTTAAAAGACATTATCAGTGCGATAGTGAGAAAGCTAGTCAGGTAAGGTAATGATACAAAACTAAACTTAAAAACCGTTCAGATTCATGCCCAGTTATATATTTATCGTAGCATTTATGTCGGTTGTCTTTGCCAATGTTGGATCAGGTTTGCAACATCATCGTAACTAGAATGACAAAAAAATCACGAGCACCGAGTTATATAAAACTCCTTTTAAAGATATTCAGCTGTTTAAATGATTTGTTGGCAAATTCCCGTCAAGGGTAAAGATATTCAGCCATTTAGCTGCTTTGGTGAGAAATTCCCCGTCAAATGTAAAGATATTCAATTTACTCAACGTGTAAAGAGAATTACTCGTATTTTTTTGTGAGAAGGTTTGGGGTCCCTTTTTTAAAGGTTTTTTTTAAAAAAAAAAATTTTTTTAAAAAAAAATTTTTTTTTTTTTAAAATAAATATTTTTTTTTTTTTAAAAAAATAATTTTTTTTTTTTTATAAAATTTTTTTTTTTTTTTTTTTTTTTTTAAATTTAAAAATTTTTAAATGAAAAAAGTAAAAATTCTAAATTTATTTTTTTTTTTTTTATAAATTTATTTTTTTTTTTTTTTTTTTAATTAATAAAAATATAAAAATTTTTAAATTTATATTTTTAATTTAAAAAATTTTTTTTTTTTTTAATTTTTTTTTTTTTTTTTTTTTTTTTTTTTTTTTTTTTTTTTTTTGTTGTTTGTTTTTTTTTTTTTTTTTTTTTTTTTTTTTTTTTTTTATATTTATATTTATTATATTTATATATAAATAATTTTTTAAATAGGTTTTGTTATTTTTTTTTTATTTTTTTTTTTTTTTTTTTCTTTTTTTTTTTTTCTTCCCTAGTTATTCGATCAAAAAGGTCAATTAATCTCGAGTTAAGATTAACTCGCGCGAATTTTACTCGAGTGGTTACTTACTTGGAAGGAACACACTCTAATTGAAATAAATAAAGCGCTTTCAGGTCCAATGTGGATCCACGGAGATACGGTGCAACGATGTGAGCGTTCTTGGTGGAAAAATATTCTACTTATCAATAATTTCTTTGGAGTCCGAGAAACAGTTTGCAACTTGTACAAAGCTTTGAAAATCGGCATTCAGTGTGTCGATTTCGGACACGTGATTTCTCTAGAGGCTCAATGCTTTGCCCTTCTAATCATTTTGATCTACTTTGCCAATCATCATCGTATAGCTGCTCAGGTTTACTATAAAGGTCGAGCTTTGTTAATAGATTGGACAGGTGCTAGCTGGTGTATTCGCATCGATTTCAATCATTGTCAGCTTTTACTTGGTGCTCACAAATGCTCTTCCCCCAGCACCAATGCTTACAACAGAGCCCGTCGAGTAGTTTACCAATTTGCATTCGAACTTTAACTTAACTTTCAGTTCTTCTAAAACGGAATTTCTACTTTCGTCAGTCTTGATCGCTTTTGTGCCAAGGCTTTCAGCATACATGATTGGCTTTATCTATTACTTTTATTTCAATATGGAAGAAGTTTGAATAGGAAAAAGAGAGTTTTATCTTTTATTTAGATAGAAGAGAGTCATTATGTTGATGATCCAAATCAAAAAGCTGAGAAAACACATCATAATGGAAAAGTAGAGTTTTGAATAAAGCGAAAACCAAAAATTCAGACACTTTCTCTTCTTTTGATGGGTTTGACAGCTTTTTTGATGGCAGGAGTCGCTTTCTCGATGCTCCCTTATGCTACAACGTATTCAGGTGGGTAAAACATGGTAATTTCGGCTGAAAATCAAGATATTTTCAGGTGCTCAATGGTGGCTGGCCACTTATGCGGCGCTTCATCGTCCCGTTTGGGCTTTCGCTATCGTATCTCTATTGTGGCTGTGTCAGAACAAGAATTTCTGTAACAACTTTTCATTTTCAAAGATTATTATGCTCTAGCTGAGTTGAACTCCTTCCTTTCATGGCGTCTTTTCTCTCCATTGTCGAAGTTGACCTATCAAGTTCGTTTTCAAGTTTGCTTTCTACATTTTTTCATAGGCGCTCATCATCGCCGAGCCATTGATCCTCTACTTTTTTTCGGCTCTTCACCGTCCATCACACGCCACTCATTGGAGCACCGTAAGCTACATTTTCATAAAGAAATTTCTAAACTCTAAAATATCTAAAGAGTTGGAACTAGATCAGATTAAAAACTTGTTGGCTGTCGGGGCTCGAACCCGCGACCTCTCTCTTACCGGGCAATTGTGCTAACCATTACACCACAACACACTTGGTCTTCCTTACTTCAGAGGGGTTAACTAAAGAAAAAAGAATCTTCTGAACTATAATATACATTTCAGTTGTACGCAGCGGTAAGCACAGCGGCTGTCTCCTATCTTTTCGCTCTTCTCATCGACATCTTTCTCGCTCGTCCTCTCAGAAACATTCTCTACAGGTACTAGAAATAATTTTAGTACAATTATAAATATCTTATATATTTTACTACCGTAAATACTGTAAATACTGTAATAGTACCCCACCCCCCTCGTACAGTCGCGTAGTCGCAAAAGTTTTTTAGTATTTCATTTTTTTCAAAGCGCCCGTACTTTCAAAAAATGCGTCTTTGGTATCAAAAAATAGCCCTGAATTTCAGCTATTTTTTGATACCCAAGCGCGCATTGTAGCATAAACCAGTGTCGAGAAAAACTCGTTCAAAGCTAGACTACGCAACGCTCCGCACCGTCACTATCTTTGGTACAAAAGCGTCTTTGGTATCAAAAATAGCCCTGAATTTCAGCATTTTTGATACCTAAGCAAGCGTAAACCAGTGTTGAGAAAACGCGCCAAAGCGACACGCAACGCCCGCACCGTCACTATCTTTGGTACAAAAGGGCTTGGTATCAAAAATAGCCCTGAATTCGCTATTTTTGACACAAGCGCATTGTAGCGTAAACCAGTGTCGAGAAAAACTCGTTCAAAGCTAGACTACGCAACGCTCCGCACCGTCATTATGGGGGTGGGGTACTATTACAGTATTTACGGTCTGTATAAACTGAACTATAAAAGCTCATAGCATCAAATAACCTTAGCCGATCAATTCATCGTCGTCGCTACACGATACCGGGAAGAAGCAACTCGTTGCGAACGGGAATTTAAACTCTAAACTCTATTTATTTATTTTCCACAATAAGTATTATTTCTCAGTATTACATAGGCATTTTCGCGTTTAAAGCTAATAATCTTTTTTTTTCACTGATTATTTTTCTCAAGAAGATCCAGAGACAGTCCAAGTCCAGACAGTCCAGACAGTCCACTCCGAAATTCTTGTCTGAAACTTGTTTTCACAACTCTTTAATTGTAAAATATCTTGAAATTCACGAGTTTTCGATTTAATCTAATCTTTTCAAAATCTTTATTGACTGATAAACATAAACACTAGGAGTTTTTGAAAGAAAGCAATCTATGCAAGCACATACACACAGCAAAATTCAGGGGCATGTACAAAACGAATTTTTGAACTGTTCTCAAAAAATCAAGAAGTAGAAGTAAAAAAAAAACAATGAAATGGCGAAAGACCGAAAACCTTGCGCAATAAATAAAATAAAATCGGGCAGGAGGGTTGATTTGGCAAAAGAAAAAACATTCAAGATTTTTTCAGAGCAAAAAAGCAACCGTTTTGACGAGAGAGTTTTCTACCGGGAGACTTGAATGAAAGGGATGATAAAAGAAAGGATCACAGGGAGGAAATCAGAAAGGAAAGAAAAGAAAAGAAAATTGAGGAAAATATGTGCATCGTGTGTACAAACATTGTGCAAGATGATAGATTTGCTTATCGAATTGACCGAATAGATAATTTTGGATCTTGAAAATATTGCCGTTCGAAAAGCAACTCTAGAAAAGTCAAGTGAAACACGGGGGCTTAAAAGGTAAACTCTCTATTTAAGCTGTCCAGAAATAAGCCGTAGTTTAATTGATGCATTTTTCCGTTTTCAAACGGAAGTACAAAAATGAACGAACGACTTTTTGGATAGCCTAATAGTAAAGGGACCTGTAAGTTGTCGAAGAATATTATGATTGTATGAATATTATGATTGTACGAAATGAATATTATGATTGTACAAGAAAAACGATAAGAATGAAAAGAATGAAAAGAATGAAAACATTCTCACAGTTTTTTTTTAAAAAAATGCTACAAGAAGATATTTTGGCACTTGTAAAGTTTTTGTTAGATCATTCCGAGAACATATTTTTTGAGATGCGCTGGGATGGGGAAAGCGTTGATGTGACCTGAAAGTTTTCATTTCATTTTTTTCAAGGGAAGCTCTCATTCGTTTAAAACCTAGATTCTTTTGTAGCTTTATAAAATGCCATAAAAACTGACCGGGACGAAGGGGGATCACTTTCTCTCGGATTGCGACCCGACAGAGATGCTCGAGAGTTCTCGCACTTCTGAAAAATAAGCAAGAAAATGAGTCCGGTTGAGGCAACTTAAAACTACTACTTATAACTTACAACTATTACTTAAAAGTACAGTGGTCAAGCTAAAGTATGCCGAACAAAAACTCAATTCAATAGCATATCCCTCAAGATCACTCCCACCTACCGATTCATTTCAAGAATATGCTGTTTGACGAGATCGGGAAATGGAAAACGTAGCACCGCTTTCACATCCACATCCTCTTCTAAACAAAAAGTTGAAAACCTTTATTAATCAATTACTAATCAATTACTAATCAATTACTAATGAATGAATGAATCAAAAATCAATCTCACCTGCAAGATCAAGCATCACTGCCACGATATCCAATTGCCCTTGAGCACACAATTTGAGCAAATTGCTTAAATATTTCGGCTTGAAATTTTTGTTTGTACCCTTACCGCAGTTGTCCAGCTTGATGAGATGATGGAGTTCTGAGATAAACCCTTGCACCATAGGCCATCAGAAGAGAAACAACTTCTTTGTCAGCCTAAATTGCTAAATAATTTCCAGAAGTTTCCAGAAGTTTGACGAACCACATCTCGACTTCTGAAATATTCAACGAACGGCGTTTTCAAAACAGATCCATCCGAGAATTTGTGAGCAAGATTTGGATTAGCTCCATTTTCGAGTAGAATTGTCAAAATCTGAAAGAGACTTTGCTACTTGTTTCAACAATTTTTCTAACTTCTTTCTGGAAAGTCAAAATCGAGCAAGCAGCCAGATGGAGGGCTGAGCCGATGTAGGTGTAGACTCGGTTTGGATCAGCACCTTTCGATACGATCTCCTGCAGAAACTGCTTGATGAGAGCTTGATATTCATTTTCAAAAACCCGTATCAAAGCAGGATCGTCTTTAAGCACGGCAATGTCGAGAATTGAAGGTTTATCGTACTCGCATGGTAGCTGTACATCGGCACCTTTCTAAAAGAATCCATTTTTATAGATCTTTAAGAATTTTGTTGTTTTAGCTTATCGGGCTATCAATAACCCGCCTTGACGGGCTTTTCCAGCTCGATTTTTTGGAGAAAGCTTTGTTGCAGTGGTGCAGCGCGCTTATCTAGGACCCACATGATCCGGGTTCGACCCCCCGTAGTGCCACTCAATTTTGACTTTCTTATTTTAAATGGTACAACCATATTATATTTTGAGACTTGAAAAAAAAATTCTATTTTTTGGCCCACGGCTGAGAAAAAGCCCGTACAGACGGACGGATAGACGGACACTGCTCTTTTATATATAGTAGATCACCTCAATCATAAATCGGACAAGAGAAAGTGATCCGGAAAGAACAGCATAATGGAGAGCTGTACGGAAATCGCTACGTGAAGAGCCTTGTTGATTAATGTCAGCACCGTGCTCCAGAAGTATCTAGAAACCCTAGTTTTTTAAAAATTGCACTGATCTAACAAATGATTTAACTTGTTTATCAATCTTTTTTTTCTTTTTTACCTCAATAGCTTTTCTTCCCCTTTCGCCTCTTTTCGCCGCGATCATCAAAGGGGATAACCCTTTCCTATCAAGCACATTTGGGTTTGCTCCAAATCGGAGCTGAATTTGATAATTAATTAAATTTATTCTTAAATAACTTACAAGTAGTTCTAAAAGTTCGACATAGTAATCATCATTTGGGGTGAGTAGAGTGATTTCTGGACCATCAAAATAGAGGGCATTTGGATGAAAGCCAGCTTCGAGTAAAAGTTGTGCACTTGAGACATGTCCGTTTTTGATGGCTTGTCTGAAAGAGGGAAAGCAATGTTTTGAAATTGAACTTTTTATACAGATTTAGCTGTTAAAAAGTTAAAACTTTACCAACTATTTGATTCTAAATTTACCTCAAAGGCTCATCAATTGTGTCTCTGCTCGGGTACCGTCCATTCTCATCCAGTTCCACTTCTTTCTCGAATTGTCGTACAGAGTCAATATACTAAAATGAAAGTTATGCTATCTTATGATATAAAGTTTTGAGCTTTAGATTTTAGTTACCGTAAGCAGGAGTCGAATCAGCGGATCGTAGCCATGTTCTGCACATAAATGCAAAGGCGAACATCCGATCTCATCAACTGCGTCCACCTGGAAAAAAGATTAAAAGATTTGTCAACATTTCAAACCGAATCTCATAAGCACAAACCTTGGCCCCGGTAGAAAGAAGCACTTGAGCAGCGGTAAGGTTGTTTGAATGACACGCATAGTGAAGTGGGGTTAAACCCCGGGTCACCTCTCCATCGGCCTTCAATCATTGACATTTTTATTATAGAAAAAAAACTCTACTTGAGCTCCCATTGCGAACAATGCATTCAGCTCTTCTGTCGCACAACATTCCGTGATCTTATCTGCCAACTCTCTCTAAAAATTTCAAATAAATTTCATCACCAGTTTCACTGACAATAGTGAGTGAACTTGAAAAGGTCCCTCTTTTCCTAGCTATAGTTTGTTTACCCCAAATTTTTAGATATAATCCAAACATTGCTCCAAAGTTATTGCTGATTTTGTCTCCCTAGGTGGGCTGTCTCCCATATGATCTGGCTGCCTGGCCAAGCCTGAGGGGTCAAAATACTCGCAAAAAGAACGGGAGAAACGGAGAAGAAAAAAAGGAGTTTGGATCGAAAATAGGGCACTCGAGACGGCCAAGCACCGGCGATCAGCTGGTTTCTTCAAGAAAAAAAAGGGGGAAAGGGAGGATGGGAACATAAAGAGAAAAAGAGACCGCATTTCCTCATCCTCTGACCACATGCTGGGCCCTCCTCTTCTACTCTCAGCTGACCGTCACGCATCCTTTCTAATAAGCTGACTCATGACAAAAATATAGGCTTAGCTGTTTTTTTATTAATGACGAATCAAGGTGGGAACACAACCGGAAACTGCGAACGATTGAAGGACGGGGAAAATATTTTTGTTGATAATAACATGTTGTTGGGTATCTCAGAAATCGGGATCGATTTGGAAAAAACGAGTGACACAACAACATAAAGCTTCACGTAATATTAACAAAATCTGATATTTGATAAAAGAAGCTAAATAAATTCATGCATGATTTCTAAAAAACTAAACTGGTCTCCTTTACGGGCACTGACACTGAAGTGGAATAAGTGTTGGATAAAGCTGCTTCAAACAAATAAACAAGGTTCTCAGATTGGATTTTATAGTCATAAATATGCTTAAAGAATGTAGAAATATTTCAAAAGGTATAAAAGATATAAGCTTTTAATGTTTTTAGGCTCTTCTGTAACCCAAACCTGTAACTTTCGTTGTCGTTCCTCCACTGGCGACATCGGAGGACTTTCTTCGAT
The DNA here is from genome assembly GCA_958450365.1 of Mesorhabditis belari. Taxonomy (NCBI): domain Eukaryota; kingdom Metazoa; phylum Nematoda; class Chromadorea; order Rhabditida; family Rhabditidae; genus Mesorhabditis; species Mesorhabditis belari. Next base: position 6,608,094 of record CAUEEP010000743.1, read on the forward strand.
ATCCGAAGTATTTTGATTCATTTTTGCGTTCGTAAATCTCTTTTTCTTTTCTAAAATTAATTTTTTAAACTTTAGTAAGAGCAAAACATTGATCCAGAAAATCAAAAATTATGTAAATGAATTGAAAGCTTTAATGGAGTAGTGATTGATAATGAAAATGATAAAACGAGGGTTGAATTTCCAAACAAATAGAATGGAATGTGTAGACGGTGAAGTGAAATGGTCACACATGTTTGGACAACTTTCAAGGCAAAGAAAACAGCCCCTCAAAATAGTAGAAAATAAAGCGAGTTATAAACTGAAAAGTAGACGAGGAAAGTGAAGAGAGCCGAGAGGAAAAAGATGAATGTGGATAAGAAAAGAACAAGGGAAGGGCTATAGAGAAAATCAAGAAAATGGAGAGGAAAAGGAGGGGAGGACCCACGACGAAGATCACCAGTCTGTGCCCTCCGCCCCATCACATGTCCATCGGACCCCCCGCGGGAGTACAAGTTCGACCCGGGGACACAAATTCTCTCCACCTTCCTTGGAAAAAGACTTTCTCCCAACAACCCAAAAATTTGATGGTAAATATACGATTCCACGTGAGCACATACTCAGATATTTCGCCGGTCAATGCAATAACACACACTTTTTAGGACATTAGTGACCAGCGGGGGAAGCAAAAAAGATCGACAGCACTGAATACGTAAAAGTTTAACATAAAAGTGGGATAGGGCTTGGAAAGTGAGCAAGAACTTGGAAATTAGAGAGTTGAAAGGGGCGGAGAGGGGTGACTAGAGTGTGTTCCTTGTGAGTAAGCAATTACTCGAGCAAAATTTGTGAGTAATTTTTACTCGATTAAACGACGTTTTTTGGTCAAATAACTACAAGTAATCCTCTTTACACGTCGAGTAAATTGAATATATTTACATTTGAAGGGGATTTGCCAACAAATCAGTTAAACATCAATCAAAAAATTGGCTGAATATCCTTAAAAAGAGTTGTATATAGGTCGGCGCTCGTGATTTTTGCGCCATTTTTTGCAATAATTTTGGGGTAGGCTAATTTCCGCCATTTTATTTGCGCAAGTACGTTTGCGCAACAAGGGTCATTTGCGCAACTTTAACACTGTAGTAAGCACTCGAGTTTTTATCAGTATTTTCATCGTTTGAGCTTTTTTTATTTTTCTTTCTATTTTTTAAATAAAAAAATATTCTGGAAAAAATGAAAACAGCAAAAACTATGTTCAACAGGGTCGTAAGCAAGACGAAATCCCGCATAGATACTCGATTCGAAGACCTAAAGCAGAAAATGTTATTCAAAAACCATATATATACCAGTCATCAATACTTTTGGGAGGCTATTTCCTTCACTGATGAGATAGTCGAAAATCGTTTGATAAACTGCCGCTTCTTTACTTTCAATGTAGGCTAAGACTCAAGGAGTGAAAAATTGACCCAACTTAAGCCAATGTTAGAATAACAAAAACTCAACAAACTTGCACTGCACGCTGCTCTCAGCATCGCGAACGTGGCTATCAATGATGTGACGAGTTGGAGCACCTTGTGCATCAGCATTTTAAACTTCTTTTCTGATTAGACGTAACGAAAAACAAATAATAAACCTCAAAGTTAGCGTTAACCTCTTTTCCAAAATCAAGAGGTAAATGTTCATGTTCTCCGAGGCACTTTACATGTTTGTTCTTTGCCCCGGAGCGAGCCTTGACGTTGCAGTTTTTTTTGAAAGACATGTATCTAGACAAATTGCAATTGAAAAGAAACAAAGGAATACCTGTAATCAAGTTTTTCCTTTGAATTTTCCCGATAAAAGCGATGTTCAAATCCAGTTGCATCATGTAAAACCTCCTTGCCTCTGTTGGATCGAGGTCTTGCTAAAAGAGCCCTAAAATAAAAAAACTAATTACGTTTAAAAGCCATTTAAAACATTTAACCGCGTTTAAGCGTTTAAAAGCACTTAGTTTACTAATGTATAAAAGAACTCGCAACTTACCTTGGTCTGGGCATGTTCACATGATAACCAGACGATGATTGTCGAATCTTCGTAAAAATGAGTTAACAATGGTTTTTAAGAAAAAAAAACAATATAAAAAGCACAAACAATGAAAATAATGATAAAAAAACGCGAATGCTTACTACAGCGTTAAAGTTGCGCAAATAAAATGGCGGAAATTAGCCTACCCCATAATTTTCGCTAAGAGCACGGTAATTTTTCCCAAGCGTGCATTTTAAAAAAACGCATTACTCGCGAGGAACACACTCTAGAGGCGACCGTGTATGGAAGAAAGATGCGCTGAGTGTCGCTGGCTAGGATCCAAGAATTGAGGCCGACATAAAGGAACGAAGGTTTCTCTCATCCCATATCCATCCGTCTCATCCTATCTATTGGTAGTCCTATCCTATTGAGACGAGTGTTTGTTGTTGTTGTTTGTCGCGGAAAGAAAGCGCGACTGTCGCTGAGAAGAGATAGAAAAGACCGCCAAACAGAGACAATGACCATCATACAATACCCCTGACTTGAGAGTCCCAGACGAACCTTCACAACAAGTCTATCACTCTTCACTTTTGAACAAAAAACAAGAATGAAGTTGAAGAAAAAGTTTTGGCACGTCTATGTAGCTAAAGCTGAAGTGTTTGTGAAAACAAGGGAAAGAGGCTTTTTAAAAATGTACTATTGCAATGTTCCTTCACAGTTGAAAGTTTTGTTGATTACACAAACTCGCTTCAGAGTGGACAATTATTGTCCAATTGTCAAGTACTGTAATAAAGAACTGAAGAAATTGGCAAGAAAAGGTAGATTTCCGGAGAGGGGATTGAACCCTCGATCTTCGATCGGCAATTGCTTTACCCACTGAGCTATTCGGTTCCTTAACTTGCCAAGAGAAAGAAGGAAAGGCATGGGGGAGAAGAAAGGAAGGAAGAAAGAAAGAATGAAGTTTAACGTCCAATGAAGGGGATCTAAATCCAAATACAAACAACTAAGGATATAAGCAATGTTTTGGTCAAATCTGTAACAGATTGATAGAAAGAAACTTGAGACTTGATGTCAAACCTGAAAAGATTCAAAGAAGGGGGAATGGTTTTAGCGTGGAAGACAGGCTGGATGCGGAAGCGCGGGTGGAGGGGTGATGGTGTCGTGTCTGAAAAAGGGAAAACGTTTCAAGAGAGTCCTTTTCTCACTCCAACAGGTCATCACTCTTTTTTAGCTACTTTTTGATCTCAGATCTCTTTGCGACTAAATTCAAATATGCTAGTTTACCAGTTACCAATGGCTTTCCACCAAGTTCCCAGAATGTTGCAATACAACAGTAACTTGAAAGTTTTCCAGCAGCACTTTCCTTACAAATTACTCACCATTTTTAAATGTTTTTCGGTTTTTCGCAGATGTTTGCCTCTTTCAAAATCTCATCCCAAGATGTGAATGATCGAGAGGTGATTGCCTCGATCAGCTGTTCTCCTCTCTTTCTCTTCATATCTATTCTCGGATCAGGGGAACTTTGGGCTTTAGTATGAATTATCCTCAAAATAATCATTTTTGTATAATTCCCCTCATTTATCAGGATCACCAGATGATTGTAAATCTTACAAAAACTTGTCCCTAGTCGGAGACTAGAACTAAAGATCCCCATTCTCTTCTTTTCCCTCTCTTCTATCCCATTTTCTTTTTTCTTTCAGATTCACACAAAACTCGCCTCTCGATCCTCCCTGTTTGCCATTTATTTTCTTCCACCGAAAGAGTTTGTCCTTCTTTTTGTGCCCCAGCTGCTCCTCCACTCGGTCAATAGCTCTATCGATTTACTCACACCTCTTATCTCCCATCATAGCTTTATCGTAGTTTTTGATATAATTCCTAAAATTGACTAAAATTGATTGATCTTTAACTCCTTGTAGCGCTATTTTGCAAATAATTACAGAAATGTCATTGCCATCGGCAGCTCGAGGGGTGAGCAATGTAATCACAAGATGTGAGGCGGCAAAGGAAACCGAATTTCTTGGTAATTCTATAAGACTTTAAGCAGAACTTTTATACAGTGAATCAATAAATTTAGATTTATCACATTGCGGAATTATGTACATTGCGGATGCAATTTATTTGGTGTTGAAAGGGTACGAAGTTACGAAAGTGAGGTAGGATGACGAAAGTATCGACCATTCACTTTTTATAGCCTTGGAAACAATGAACTTAAGAAATTCCCGAAAAAGATGGTTGAAAAGTTTCCAAATATGACAGGTAACTTGTTAAACTAATTAATGAGTTTTGGATTTAAGTTGTGAATTGTGATTTCAATGAGATCAGCGAGTTGCCCGATGAGTTGAGTGCATGGACGAAAATGCGAGGGATAAACGCTTCTCATAATAAGGTAAAAAGTGAATGGATGAATAGAATTACCGTATTTCTTCGAATAGAAGACCGGGTAAAGAGTATCATCGCGTACTCCTGCGTAGCAGCCCTTTTTAAAATTTCTTTTCTGCATAAAAGCTTTCAATGAAGTGCTATAGAGCTGGAAAATGACTCAAAAATACCACATGAGCTAACGGATTTTTGAGTCATTTTCCTGCCCTATAGCACTTCATTGAAAGCTTTTATGCAGAAAAGAAATTTTAAAAAGGGCTGCTACGCAGGAGTACGCGATGATACTCTTTACCCGGTCTTCTATTCGAAGAAATACGGTACTTTAAGCTATGTAGGTTAAAGATATTCAATGGAAGAAAGGAATATTGTTTTTAAGCTAAAAAAACGGATATCGATATCGAAATGCAAATTTCGAATGCAAATTTCACATTTTTGTAGCAAGAGTCGACTGTAATTTGACTCTTCAAACTGTAGCTTTCCATTCATTTCAGTTATCATCTTTTCCCGATGCTCTACTCACTTGGTCTGATCTTGCAATCATCGACTTATCCTCTAATCTCATTGAGGGTAAAAATTCACATAAACAAAATCACAAACAAATCAATTTCACTTATGAAAGCCAAATTTAGAGTTGGACGTTGAACGATTTTTTGGTGCTTTTCCGCGGCTTGTCGCCGTAAATCTCTCGGGAAATCCCTTAAAAGAAGAAATTGTCGACAAATTGCAACAACTTAAGCCAGCAAATGTTAAACTAAAACTACAATAGGTTTTGTTTTTGAAAATTTGATCTCTTTTTGCTCAAAATTCTTCTAGTCAAAAGAACAAAACGAAAATTTTGAACTTTAACTTTCATTTCGTTTTATCGGGTTATGAAATTGACATTGTTTTTTTATGGTATTGAAATTATGCTTATCCCGTTGTTGAATATATTATTCATTAAAAAAAACGTCAATCAGCTCGTGTAGAAAAAAGTATGTAACTTTAAAAGTTGTCAAAAGTACTGTATTCAATTCTGGACACAATTTGGTTATAAAAAAGTTTATTGTCCAAAAACATCAGGACAGCGGTTCATTTTTTGGTATATTATATTTTACGATCACCGAGTACAGGTAGAGTAATAGAAGAGCGAAGATTAAGAAAAGAGCTCCTTGAGAAATGCAGACAAGCACGAATATCTTCACATGGGTGACACGACTACCTCTTGGACCAGAGAGAGACTCTTCTGAAACATTTCCTTTTCTTCTCATCCACCTATTCCTATTCCTTTCCCCCTTTTTATACTCACAAATTCAATCCCATTTCCCATTTTTTTCCTTTTTTCATCTATTCACATTGATCACTCTAATTTATCTTGTTTTGATTTTTAACTTGGACTCTATTAACTTTAAATCAAGAATCAACAAACTCAACTGTTATAGAGATTACCGTATTCTCTCTAATAGTAGTGCGCACTACTATTCTTTCAACCCCCTCTCGGACCGCAATACTATTAGAGAGTGCACTACTATTAGAGAGAATACGGTAAATCTAGTTTTCTAGCCTTATTGCTGAAGAAGTTTAACACTTAATTTTCCAAAAAGTTTCATCGATTTTCTTTGATAAAGTTCATGGCGTTCTTTAAGCTATTAATAGTTTTAGTTACACAAATATATGTACAATTTATTTACACAAACGTTGTCGTTATACAACACTTATTCATCGAGAAAAAAATATAATTATCAAAAAATTCCTAAAAATCGTGGTCCTTACGAAAGCTTTCAAGAAGGATCCGAATTTGACGTTGAACGATTCTTTTTAAGCAAACTTTAAATAAGAATATTTCCCGCTGGGCCTTGCATCGACGCTTACTTCAAGCAGCATTGTATACTAGAAGACCTGCTCTCAAGACTATGATGACAGCCAAACACAGGAGGCAGGGTCTTCAATTTGCTCGAACGTATTCAAGTTGGACAGTCGATGATTGGACCCGCGTGATTTTCGTTGATGAAACAAAAGTCGATATTTTTCCTTCAAATCGAAATCATCTGATCCGACGTCCAATCGGAAAGCGATATCAACTCAAGTACTTGCAATCTACGACGAAAACAGGCGGAGGATTATGGCGAAAACAATTATGTGTTTCGGTGCGGATAATTTTCTTTTTATGTAGCCCAATGTGATTTCTTTAGGTGCGATGTGCAAAAGTTCAACGGGTCCGCTTGTCCTCGTAAAGTCAACAATGGATTCTCGCCAATATATTGAGATATTGGACAAATGTCTACTTCCATTTGCGACTGCTTTGATGAATCCAGGATGGTTTCTTTATCAAGATAATTCGCCAGTACATAAAAGCAAACTTTTGATGGGCCGCGTTGTGACTCTCTCGAATGAAGGAAAAGCACATTTACCGGGATGGTTTTGGATCAATCACATTTCTTTGATCAAAGCTCTACCATTTTCACCAGATTTAAATGTTATTGAGAATCTATAGGCCTATTTGAAATCGAAATTGCGAGGAAAACGATTCAATTCTAAAGTCGAGCTATGGTTTTACATCAGAAAAATTTGGAGGACGATTGGACCTGGAATTCTTGATGAATTAATTACATCGATGCCTACTCGTATTAAAGAAGTACTTTTGGCAAAAGGAGGGCCGACAAAATATTGATTATAACTTAATTTCGTCTTGTGTTAAAAGACTTTTGCACCACGATTTTTAGGGATGTTTTGATAACTATATTTTTTTTCTCGATGAATAAGTGTTGTATAGCGACAAGTGTAAATAAATTGTACATATATTTATGTAACTAAAACTATTAATAGCTTAAAGAGCGCCATGAACTTTATCAAAGAAAATCGATGAAACTTTTTAGAAAATTGAGTGTTAAAAGACTTTTGCACCTGAATGTAGAAATTCAAAGAACAATTTCCATTCTACAAACCCAAAGTGACTCACTTTTCTTTGATAGCTCATCCATAAAGTGCCCATTCACTGCCACTACATCGAAAATCTTGATGATTTTGGATAGAAATCCGCGTGCTTTTTGACTGATGAGAAAATATTGTTGAAAAGTCGGAAGGGAGCGGAAGTGGTGGGAGATGAAGGGGTGAGGTGGGGTGGACAACAGCGGGGGCCTTTCTAGGCTTTGTGAGGGCAATTTTTGCGAGCACCCGTCCTAATTCGATGAGTGAAAGTTGAGGGGAAGAAAAGGAAGGGAGAAAAAGCAGCACAGGTCTCCTACTTGTGTGGACTCCCCCTAATTTTCTCTGAAGATCACTCAAAAAGTCATCATTATGGCCGCAATCGCTTTTTTCTCTTGGAAAATTGGCGTATTTCGAGCTGTAGTAAGATAGAGAAATAGCTTGTGAAAAACCTGTGTAGTAAAAGCTAAACTATAATATGTACCTAAATGATCATCCAATTTACACAATCGAGAAAGGAAAGTAAATGATGATGCTCTTTTTTCAACTGCAAACTTTGCTTTGAAGGTGATTTGTAAAAGTAAACAAGTACGGTAATAAATTTCATATAGTAATTGATTGACTGGTTAACTAATATAAAAGATATTTGGTTATTGCTTTGAGAATTATGTGTTGAAAGTTTAGATAAGTCAGTTGGCAACAATGCTGCTGCCATTTTGTAACGCAAACTCACACGTAGCCTTTTTATGCTTTACTATTTGTTTCGTTTATGTTGCTTGTTGCTTTACTGTTACGCTTTCAATGTTTAATGCTTGACACCTTTAAATTTTGGCTACTTGGTAACAACTTTTTTCTGTAATTGCTATCTTTCTTAGGCACATACAATCTTTTTTCGCGACCACACCGCAAATTTTTGTTGGCTGGCTTTTTTGCAACAACGGTAACCGAGGGACAACAACTCAATACAGAGAACATTATAAACCGCGTGGTCTAAGATTAAAAGGAAAAACAATAGTACGCGCAAAGCTAAAATAATGTGCTACTCGATTTATCATCATGCCATTTTCCAATTTTTTCAATTTCTTTGTATAAACTTCTAAACCAGATAATTTTAAATTTGAGGTTTTTAGAGAGATGGGGAAGAAGAAATCGGGACCATCGAAAGTATCGACGTCAACAACACCGCAAGAAAGAAAAGTCGCATTCAAGGCGTTAAAAAATGAGGTCACGACACATAAAAAGTAAGGTTTTTGTTAGATGTTTTAACAACTAATTTAATCATTCTATCTTAAAATTTATGTTCTGATTTATCAATAAGAAATCGGCAAATATTTGACCTTATTCTCTTTAGAAATGGTGGCATGCACCCATCGCCTTCGATAAACACGTTGCACCGATTGGAACGAGAAGGAATTGTCATCTGGAAGTCTCCCATCACAACCATTTATTATGCTTTTCTTGAATCATGTCATATGCTAGTCGAATTTCTGCAAGCGTGAGTTTTTAAAACATTTAAAGAGTTGGATTTTATAATATATTTGATTTGATTTGCAATTTTAGACTTGCCCGTCGAAAGCTGCTGCTTTTTCTGCTTTCCGTTGCCACTGCCGCCTTGTACTACTTTTATTTGACACCTGGTTCTCATCAACCCTATTTTCAATTTATCGAAAAGAAAATCGTTTGGTAAGTTGAAAGCAATTTTAGGTCAAGTTTTTTTTGTTTTTAAGGTGGTCTTGGTGGGTTTTCCTCGGTATTCTTTCCTCGATTGGATTTGGTTCTGGACTGCACACATTTTTGTTATATTTAGTGAGTGCTTTTGTTTTAAATGAATAAAATCTTCTATTTCAGGGACCTCATATAGCCAGTGTGACTCTTGCTGCTTATGAATGTGGATCACTCAATTTTCCAGAGCCACCATATCCAGAAGAGTTGGTATTTAGTTATATTTTCGGTAATCATCTTGCTTTTAGCATTGTCTGTCCAGACAATGGAAGAGGGACAGCGGAAATTACACTTTGGTCGATTATATCAAAGGTAGGTATTTAATTTTTAAAGAAGCAAATGACATTTTTATTATTTCAAACTTTTGTTGTTTAGGTTCGCATCGAATCGCTACTTTGGGGTGCAGGTACAGCATTGGGAGAGCTGCCTCCATACTTTATGGCCCGGGCTGCACGTTTGAGCGGAGAGGAACCCGATGATGAGGAATATAAAGAGTTCATGGCTCTAATGAACAAAGGATCGAACAATCAGGAATTGGTAGGCTAAGAAGATTTAATCCAAAATTATTTCTAATTTTAGAGTATTTGGGATCGCTGGAAGAAACGCATCGAATTGACGGTGGCTAGCGTTGGTTTTCCTGGAATTCTTCTCTTTGCCTCGATACCCAATCCACTTTTTGATTTGGCTGGAATTACATGTGGTATGTTAGTTTGTTGAATTCCTTTTGAAACATCAATCTCTTTCATTTAGGGCATTTCCTGGTTCCCTTCTGGTCGTTTTTTGGAGCAACGCTCATAGGCAAAGCTATTGTTAAAATGCACTTGCAGGTAAATTGTTCGTTTTGCTAATCAATATTTGAACCTAGATGGTGACCGTCATTTTTGCCTTTTCTCAGCACCATGTAGACCACGCCTTGAAAATCATTCAACAAGTTCCTTACGTTGGAGTTAAGGTGTGTTATTTGGTTATGATCTTTTAAAAACAATATTTAGATACATGAACCTTTCAAAGATTTTCTGGCGAAACAACGTCTAGCTTTGCATAGGAAACCAGGAAGCCAGCACGAAGTTCAGGTATTTTATTTTTATTCACTGCTTGTTGATCTACTGTTGATTTACAAAACTTACTATTTGAAAGTTTTCATTGTTTCATTTTAGGACTCCTCCAGTTGGGTACAAACAGGACTTCAAACGCTCATTACGGGAATGATATTAATGTTTTGTTTGTCTTTGCTCAACTCATTGGCTCAAAATTATCACAAAAGGATTCATTCTCGTGTTTAAACTCGGTTTGTTTTGTCCCGATAACTGATGACTTTGCATTATATCATTTTTTGAAGCACCAAATAGGTAGGTTTCAAAACCTTCTAGTTTGCATATATCGTGTGCATTATGACAATACATAAATTGAAGATTCTATCAATATTAGTATTTTTACTAATGCATACGATATTTTATGTAAAAGTATTGAATTGATGGGTAATTTTCAAATTTCATTCCCTTTCGCCAGCCATTTCAAACTACCCCTCTAGTTCTTTGGTGTGTAAAGTCATTTGATGTATAAGAAAACTGTGATAGCTCAAGCCCTAAGCTACTTGACTTTTCCTTTTGTCTCAGCAGAGCTTTTTGTTTGTTTTTTATAGTGTTTTATAGGCTAGATACTGTTTCTAAGGTTATGGTTTCTATATTTAATTGGGTATTTTTTTTAATTAGTTTATATCTATTTCTTATAGTCTTTCTTTTGTTTCCATAAATCATCATCATTTTACATGATTGTAAGTGTCGCTTGTGATATTTGTTCTGCTCGTTCAAAAGTCTGTGCACTTGTTTTGTGAGATCGTGTATATGTGCTGTCTAAGTTATGGTTTTTGTTTTGTGAAATGTGTTGATAAAGATTTTGGGATTTTTGCGTTTTTGAATGCTAAAGCCTTTATATTTTCCGAGACACATAAAAGTGACAAACATGCATACCAACTTTAACAAGCTTCTGTTATGCTAGAATGAAAAAAGTTGAATGGCAAATAAAGTTTTAACGAAAAAGAAATTCTAATGTGGGACTGCAGTTGAGCGAAATGTTCATTTTTGATCATTCTCTGGATTCGTCGAGATTCGCAGAGAAGTTTTTCTTTTCGAAAGAAATGACACGGCCGAGGCAACGAGTCTCGGATTAGAAAGACACGACAGGTGCCTTCTTTCTGAATGGATAGACATCGCAAACGGATATGTCCCACTGCGGTAGGTGTACAAAATCTAAGCCGATCACAAAAAATAGCTGTCTTCTTTTTACACAAACCTATCAAAAAGATTGACTACAGTGTGACAAGTGTCAGCCAAAAAGTGAGAACAAGTTTTTCAAGAAAGCTCTGTATTGTGTAAAGGTTTTGATTAGTTGATTAGTTGATTAGCAAATGTGAAAATTGAAAAGGGCATACATCATCATTGGGTTTTGTTTATAAATAATTCATTTTCAAATAATTTTCAAATACGACAATTCAAAAATGGACGTCCAATTCAGAACCGGACGTCCGTTATTGAATAGATTTAATAACGGACGTAACATACAGATGCGACAGATACATATGCAAATTAGAAATATTATACATTCCCTTAAGTTAGTCCACGTTTCGCGACGTGTGCACAGAGATTTTTGAGTTTCTTTTTGAGTTGAAGGGAAACCTATGAAAGAAACGGAGATGCCGTCGGGGCTGTCATGCCTGGAATAGGTGCTTCCTGTAACCATTTCAGAAGAAGAAGAAAAAAGAAGAAGAAGGTGTGATGGGGTTTGCGGGGAAAGGGGGAGGGGACTACCTCCTGACAGGCCCGGCTCGACTATAAATCAGCGCGCGGCGTCGTCTTTCCCAGCTCGCAATTCGAGTCTTCCAAATATGAAAATACGGTAGGTTCTTTCTTTTAAATCTTCCCAAACTCGATTTCATCTAAAAAAACGGTTTCCAATTTCTATGGTTTTGCTTTTGTTTTCAAGTTTTACTGTAACCTTCAGCTTTTAGCTAAGCCAGTCTTCTAAATATCTGTCTGCTGACTTTCTGACCTTCTGACTTTCTGAATTTCTTTATGAACTCTTTTATACTTACTATCAATAGATCCTGAACGACTGGTCAATCTTTAACTGATCTAATCGTTGATCATTTCATCTAATCGTTGATCATTTGATCTCTCGTTGATCGATCCTCGTTTCCAAATTCTAAGAGAGTTCTTCCAAGAAAAAAACTGCTTATCAATAGAAGAGATGATGTGATCAAGAAAAGGAAAGAAAGAAGAAATGTTTGCTGATGGTTCTTTGATGAGAGAGAGAGGTGTCAATCACTCCGTCTACGGGTACCGATCGTCGACGAAAAGAACAAACATTTCCCCTCACTTATCCAATCGCCTTTTCTTTTTCTCTTTCCATAAATGAAACAAGCTTCCGGGAATTAGGAGAACTGGTTTTTGAATAGCTGAATTTCAAGGCTGAATGTGAATTGAATGAATATTTAGAAGCGCTGTTCTATGCTCTCTTTTGGTGGGCACGGCCCTTTGCGCCCCAGCTGTCGAAAAGAAAAATGAAAGGAAAGCGGCAAAAATGAGACAACCACCGGCTGAAAAACAGGTATATCTAACAAATAATAGCATTAAATTTTTGAATAAGGTCAAGAAAAACTCGGCCGAGCGAATCGCCGACACGGTGGCGTCAATGGTTTTCGAGGATGACGCGGATACGGATCTCGCCGAATTGAAGCGAGCTTACAAGAGTGTGGTGGCGAAGAACCCCGCCGGTAGGCGAAGGGGGCCCAAGGGTAGGCTCTCCTCTCCTCAAAAAAAACAAACAACATCGACCCGTAGCCCTTTTCAATTTGATTCCATTCTAGCACTAATCACTCGAAATTCCACCCGAAATTCGACTACCCTTGTGGCTACGAGTCTCTTTTTTTACCCCAATATTTCATCTGTCCATTTTGACCGACTTTCAATTCTTTCAATTCAACAGAAGAAAGTTTCATTCATTATTTGAAAGACGGTCTTTTCAAAGCTTGACTCATTTCCTTACTGTTAATCAATCGGTGTCAATGCTATTATCAATCAATCATCCAAAAAAAAACTCTTCCAGCTTTCTCCGGTGGTTACGGTGGATTTGGGCGATTCGGTGGGCCGATGGGTGGCTTCCAGGTAAATACGAATATAAATAAATTAAAGGTAAAATTTTTAGGGTGGATATGGAATGGGTGGACCGATGGGAGGAGGCGGTGGTGGAGGATACGGTGGAGGTTATGGAAATGGTGGTGGTGGTGGGGATATGGATGGAGGATATGGAGGTGAGAGAGAGGCAATTGAAGGAGACAAGTTCTTGTCTAGGAGGATATGGAGGCGGACCTGATTTCGGTGGCTATGGAGGAGGAGGAAACGGTGGCTACGGTAGTGATCATAATCTTGTGAATTATCCACACTTTAGGCGGAATGGGTGGTGGCGGTTATGGCGGCGGCGGTATGGGCGGCGGTGGTTATGGAGGTGGTCCAGGAGACTACGGAGGTACTTTATCCGCCACTCTTTACTCAGAAACTTAACAGAATAGGGTTTTCTAGGCTACGGAGGAGATTATGGCCCAGGTCCATATGGTCCGTACGGTAGGTGAATATTCCCCCGCGAAAAATTCCTGAAGCTTGACCGGCTTGCTTGAAAACATTCCCCAATCATCCCTGCATGATAGATTTAAATCAACTTTGAATAGTTGAATCTTTTTAAAGTTCAATTGAAATTTCTGAAGATTTAGGTGGTTATGGAGGCGGAGGAATGGGCGGAGGAATGGGCGGTGGAATGGGCGGATATGGCGGAGGAGGATACGGAGGAGGAGGAGGCGGTGACTTTGGAGGACCGATGGGCGGATATGGAGGTGGGTATAGTATGTTTTTAAAACTAGGCATTCTACTCTAAACAAGGACGCCGATTCGCCCCAAAATTGGTGGCTAGGTAGAGTTAACTCTGGGGAACAAAATTTAGCTTCAATTTAGCTCCAAGATTACTGAGAGACTGAGAGAATTTTAGGACCAATGGGCGGTTACGGAGGAGGAGGAGGAGGAATGGGTGGAGGCGGCGGTTATGGAGGAGACGGATACGGAGGAGGTGAGGGTTTAAGAACACACAATGGTTACCCACTTTTTAGGTGGCTACGGAGGTGGCGGATATGGCGGAGGTCCATATGGAGGAGGAGGTGATATGATGGGTGGAGGTGAGTGCGAAAAGGATCTCTAAATGACAAATCCTATTTCAGGTAGCCCATGTGGACCTGGTGGATGTCGTGGCAAGAAGTAAGCCGGCTAAACAATAGAACAAAGAACTTTGGGTGGAAATAAATTATTGCATTTTACAGCCAACATTTATTCCGATCCAAAACGAGAGTTTAACGATTGATTGAGCAATCTTTCGTCATTGAAATTGTTTGATTGACTACGAATCGGCTAAAGAAACGAACACGTGAATAAGAGCAAAGAAATCGGCACAACTTTTCACCACTGATAACGCCCAGATCTAAAAATATGAAATTTGTTTGAAATTTGACTGATTTTAACTTGAACAGGGATTTGAGAAAGAAAGGAGAGTACAAGAAGAGTGTTCGGGAAATCCCAGTGTTGAGAACCCTAAAAATATTGAATGTTTTAGTTATTTAATGTTGTTGTTCTTTAAGATTTGAACTAACCTTTGTTGAAATAGCAAAAGCATAAAGTAGAAAAGCAGTTACATGAAAGCAAAGAGCAAATAGATCATATCGATAATGAAGACGTAAGAGACTTTTGTCGAAACGGAAGAGGCCATGAGTTAAACAAAGAGCTGCAATCACTGTTATCTGAAAATAGAAATGTAAAAGAAAAGTGAAGGAATAAGGAAATGTTACCAAATCAAAAGCTAGTAGAATATAGAAGAAAATAGGATGTGTGATGTATGCATTAAAAGATTGCTCGAAGGGACGCCAGAAATGGAAATGTCCATCCGAATAGAATTGAATCAACATACAAATAAGAGTTGTTGCGATAAAGAAAGCCTAAAATGGTTTTTCAGGAAAAGTCTAGTAACACTGACTCCAATAGTAACACTGACACTAACACTGACACGTAACACTCCAATAGTAACACTGACACTAACACTGACACGTAACACTCCAATAGCCTGAAATGGCTTTTCAGAAAAAGTCTAGTAACACTGACTCCAATCGATTCGATTTTCATTTACCTCAAAAGCGACCACAGCTGTGCATCCACCTCGAACTAGACACGAACTTAGGCAACACAATGGCTCCAATTCTAGATGACGAGCCTGGATTCTAAAACAGCATTGGTAAATTTTTAAATCTAATTTAAAAAAAGCGTTTCTTTTGGCGAGAGGATTGATAAGTGCATAGAAAAATGCTTTCTTATTGAAATTTTGTTATTAAAAGATCTGACTTGGAAGTAATCGGTGCCACTTTATTGCTTTGTCGATTTTTCCCGCATGAGCCAACATATGAACACAGTTGGAGGATGAATGTCGCATACTAAATGCCAATTTTGGAAGCTATTTTGGAAGCTATTGCTTTTTGACTGACCGGCTGAGCCCCAGTTGGCAATTTGTTAATCCTTTTCGTCACTTCATCGACAACTAAATTGTACAAGTAAATATGAAGAATGTGAAGAAAAAAAATTCACCTTCTTCTTTTGTTTCAGCTTCAACGTTGAGAGTAATTGGGGGATTTGTTTCAATGATATGTTCAAATGGGATTTCAAAAGTCATTTCAAATTGAATACTATTTGATTTAGAGGAACTAGTTGTGAAAGTTATGGAAAGGAAAAGGGAAAACGGAAATGGATCGCTTGACTAACTCTCGATTTTCCCAAAAAACTTCTGCCTATAAACTTTAGCAATTCTTGTTTTGCCTTTAAATTGTTATCCATGAATTCTAGAAGCTTTAACTATTAGACTAGAGAAGTTCTAACTAGGGAAAGGCACCAGGGAACATATAGCATACATTTATCGAGAAGTTAACTACTAGAAATTAGAGTGTGTTCCTCGCGAGTAATGCGTTTTTTAAAACGCACACTTGGAAAAAAAATTACCGTACTTTTAGCAAAAATTATTGCAAAAAAAATGACGCAAAAATGACAAGCCCCGCATTATATATGACACTTTTTAAAGATACTCAGCCGTTTAACTGATTTGGCGGGAAATTCCCTTCCAATGTAAAAGATGGTTTTTTTTTTGAAAAAGCCTGCGCAAAAAATTGGTTTTATATTTTTTCGCCCAGGCGCACTTTTTAGAAAACGCATTACTCGACAATTACTCATGCAAATTTACTTGAGTAATTACTTACTCGCGAGAAACACACTCTACTAGAAATTAGCGTATAAAATAAAAGAATTAAAACTGTGAAAATAAACTATATGGAGTTTGTTGGCCTAAATTTAAGCCCAGATTCGGATTCTAAAAAATTTCAAGCTCTCGTGTGCAAATTTCTGGGATTTGGTTATGCATTTTGATCCCTCGTCCAAATCGACCGTTTCGCAAAAAGTTGCGCGGTCGTTAATGGTTTAATAAAGAGAGAAAAAGCTTATAAGAACTCCGAAAATCGGCCTAGACTTTGATGCGAGATATCTCGCGTTACAAAGCTCCTTTCACTTTTAACTGACACACTGTACTTTAGATTATCTATTAGGTTAAGCCATGAGATCTCACTTACTGAATCATATGCACTTTCAGGGTTTCTGTGGAATCGGTGTGCAACGACGAGAGCGTCGCATACGAGTCGCTCCAGAAAGAGGAGGTGCTGAATGCGCTGCACTTCTCGAGACGCGCACATGTTAGAAAAACTGTTGCTCATCGGAACAAGGTTTAGCCGACAACTCCATATGCAATTTATTGTACAGTTGGGTGCAGCTTCCTCGTTTATTTGGGTTTAGGGCTTAGGTTTAGGAAAAAGTAAAAGCAAATTCAGAATCAGCATAGCTGATTCTATAAAGCCCTGTGGCTCCTGTATTCAAAGATCACTTTGACCTGATGCCTTTCCCTAGTAAGAATCTACTATTATGATGATAGAGCGCTAACAATGTTTAGCCATGATTTTATTTCACAATTCCTCATTTCCTATTTATTTCCATTTCAGATTTAATTAAAAAAATCGATCGAACAATTGAAAGGCACAAACTTTTTCGGTGTTTTCGTTTCCTTTCGTACATTTTCTCAGTCTTCTTCGCCTTTTCAATCCTTACTTCCGGTACTTCCATCTGAAAAGCGTGAAAAAAAATGGAAACTTTAATGGTTTTAAGAACTTTTTAACCAAAAGAACTATAATATTTGAAGCAATAAGCCTCAAGAATGCTTCAAGAATGTTTTTAGCTTTACAATTGAACAAACCCGTGGCGGATTGTTTGGTGGGGGTTTCCAGTGCTCCTCTTGCATTCCCTAAACAGTTACAGTACGATGAATTGTTGTTAAGTTAAGCTTAAGTCATTAATAATTTCAATTTCAATGAGTCTAGTCATCAAAATCGATTGATAGAATTGTTAATGTTTGAGGTTTTAAATTTATAGGCAGGACCCACACTGATAGAACCTAATAAAGTTTTATTGAAGATAGCTACTAGAGCGCCCGCGTCTGATATCTAAGCCTAAGCTTACTAATTTGAAGTAATTTTAGCTCTAGAAAATGGTTGGCGAAAATTTCGAGTGCGGGTTTGCTTGTTGTATGAAAACAAGGCACCCGCGGACTCATCGTGCCTGTGCAAGCATCGGCCAGACGGTTGTCCGACGTCAATGCCGGACGGTTCGCGCTTCCGAGACGGTGATGGAGTTTGAAGACGAAAACGCGGGACCGCCTCAAATTGTCGACAACGATGAGTTGAAGAACGCTATCGAACGGATCAGCCAAACAACTCGAGGCTTGAGAGCTTTTGATGCGACCATACAACCATTCTCCGCCATTTGCACGCATTGGAAGACGATCGGGTGGATGGTGCCACATCAGCTCAGCGACGCAAACAAAGCGGCCGAGCTACAATGGGTGGAATTCTCGACTCTATTTTACGGCAGATGAAAAGTAGTATGTTACGACAACACAACAAGAAAACGGCGTGGTTGACGCCGGTGAACCCCAAAACCGACCCCAAACCGATACCACGGAAAAAGGGATGCTTTGTATTTGGTGGAATAGTAAAGGTCTCGTGTATTTTGAGGTGCGGATCGGGCCAAGAGTCACGGCGGATCTCTACAAAACCTAATTGAGCCGCGGGACCAGGCATTGCGTCGTCAAGGCAATAACACAGCGCACAAAATTGCTTCGCGATAAGCCACCCCACACCGCAAGATCCCAGAGAAATCGAGGATGGGCTGGGAGTTCTGCCCATCCGCCATATAGCCCGGACTGGCCCCATCCGACTACCACTTGTTTCGTCGATGCAGCACTCTTTAGCAGAAAAATTCAACCGCGAAGGTTGGGTGTCCAACTTCTTCGAGTCGCAGTCCGGTTCTTCGAAAGGGCATCCATTCTCTGCGTGGAGATGGCAAAGAGTCATTGTAATGATAGCGATATCTTTTGGTTGAGGTTCTGTATTAGGATTTTTTACAATTTTGTTTATGGTTCCACGGAAGTTTCATCTGCACCAACCTAATAATATAAACATTAGAAAATTTCTAATAAAATGAAAAGAAAAGGATAGCTAAAGAAAAGAAAATCTAATAAATGAAAAGTTAGATCATTTCAAGTCAGAATCGAACCAACGACTCAAAAATGACACGCGAACTCTGAGCATTAAAGTCGAGACACCAACAAGACACCAAAAAGCAAAAAAAAAGTTTCTCATTTTGAGAAAAGAAACAGAATAAGTGAACACAAAATGATCAGAAGATCTATTTTTTTAATGTCTATGTTTTAGATAGAGTGTGTTCCTCGCGAGTAAGTAATTACTCGAGTAAATTTGCATGAGTAATCTTTTACTCGAGTAATAGCTCGAGTAATGCGTTTTCTAAAAAGTGCGCCTGCGCGACAAAAAATATAAAAGCTATTTTTTGCCCAGGTTTTTTCAAAAAAAATCATTTTTTTACACTGGAAGGGGATTTCCCGCCAAATCAGTTAAACGGCTGAGTATTTTTAAAAAGTATCGTATATAATGCGGGGCTCGTGCTTTTTGCGTCATTTTTTTTGGGAGCGGGACAAATGCGAGCTTTTTTTGCGCACCCGGACATTTGCGCACCTTTTTTTCGCGTTTTAAAAAAGCTCTAAAAGCTAATATTAACCAATTTCTATTCCAAATGTTGTTTTTCTAGGTGATTTTAGGGTGTCGAATTCAAATTTTGACATATCAGAGCTTGTGGAAGCGAACGGACGAAGTTATACAAAGAGAAAAATCATCAATTTTCTGTAATTTGACCTAGCCGTTTTGTCTTTCAAATTGTCTTTCAAATTGGTTCCACATGCTCCGTTATGTCAAAATTTCGATTCTACGCCCTCAAATTACCTAGAAAAACAACATTTGGAATAGAAATTGGTTAATATTAGCCTTTTAGAGCTTTTTTAAGACGCGAAAAAAGGTGCTCTAATGGGCAAGGTGCGGAAAAGAAGGTGCGCAAATGTCCGGGTGCGCAAAAAAAGCTCGCATTTGTCCCACTCCCATAATTTTTGCTAAAAGTACGGTAATTTTTTCCCAAGTGTGCGTTTTAAAAAACGCATTACTCGCGAGGAACACACTCTAGCTTTAGAAGTCCTTTTAAGAGGTGAGCTTACTTTTCTTCCGGCGTCCATCTCGTTCGCCTCTAAACTTATTCATTCGTTTTATTCACTCAAAAAGAAACTTACCTGAAAGCTTTATATAGAAATTTATCAGAAATCAATCAACCAAAAAAAATGCTTTCAAAAAGAAATCCTTAAAAACATTGGCTTTTTTGAAGCCGCATTGAGTTTTTTTTGTCGACATCGAATAATAGGCACTTCCTTTCTATTGAGGTTTTTAGGTAAACTCTTTTAGGTTTTTAGGTAAACCAAGCTTTTCTATTTTCTTTTTTTGTTTTTCTATAATTAAGAAAATTGTTAAAACTTTTTATTTTTCACTTTCAAAAGACCGAATCGAGAATTGAGGGGCCAAGATGAGAAGGCCAATCGCAGTCGAAGCTGAAACAAGGGGAATTATTAACGAATAATACTGTAGCTAGAAATCTGAACTTTCAAAGATTTTGAACAAATTTTGATTTCATATTCGTTTCTTTGCTTGTACCGGTAATCGTTAGAATAGCCGCAAAACAGAAACGATCGACAACATGCGAAAGGGCTCTCCACGCATCTTTTTCCGCTTCTTCACCATTTCCATCCTGAAAATTCGCTTTTAAACATGGGAACAATGATTGTAAAACTCACTCTTTTCACTTCAACGTTCTCATTGTTTGAGTTTAGAAAGGCACAGCGTTGGAGCTTGAGTTGTCGAAGGGTTTCATTTCTCTCGCGTTTCACTCGACCGCCAACAATTCGGCCGATCACAGAGAAACCAATAAAGCGCAGCCAACGAGTCATTCGAAAATAATTTAATAATTTGATAGTTTAGGGATCAATACAAACCTAGGCCTTTGCTCAGCACTGTGTCTAAAATTGAGCACGAGAACCGAAAGAGAAACGGAGAGAGCCGAGAGAGCCATATTTGACATTAAATAAATTTCTGAAAGATTTTGAATGACGTCATTTCATATATAAGGAAACCGATTAGCGGTATGACGTCACTAGTTTCTGGCATACTTTCAGCAATGTTGAAAGAGAAAACGGAGTACGCGAGAAGAACAGTCAAGCCGAGGGTTACCTGATAGTCAAATACAGTCGACCCTTGATATAACGATTCTCTCGGGGCCACAAAATGGAATCGAGAATTGAATCTTAAGATTTTATTAGGAGCTCGGCTGGGACCGGGGCTCTGAATCATTATATCGAGAGCCGACTGTATTATCATTATTCTAAACTTTTCCTCACCTTTTCCCCGCTCTCACACGGTAAAATGAATTGCATTAGAGTCAAGATCTGAAATGTTTAATGTTTAATTTCTTCACGACTCACGAATACCGATAGCATTACACACGGATAGATGATATTGTAGAGGAAATAGAGCATTCGTCTCCGCAAATGCAACTCGAACACCACAACCGGGAAACTAGCCAAATTCTGGTTTTTATTGTGTTTTATTCATCTCACCTTCCACGATTGTCATCGACCAGATATTTTGTGGTTCGATTGGCAACGATCTGATTTGATAGTAAAAGAATTCGAAATGGAAACGACTTTTTATGAACTACCGTCAGTAGAAGAGCTAATAGAAGAGCCGTATAGTGTTCAAAATTGGTTTTTGTAACTTAACAAAACAAACAAAGAAAATGGCGGTGCGGTGAATCGAACCGGGGTTCGAATCATTCTCGTTCGCGCGAGGCACTAGCATACTATCCTCTACGCCATTTGAGCGCTTGCTGGTGGGAACTAATTTAGCCTTATACCGCGGCGGCGGCGTTTTCCGCATGCCGAAACTTCAAAACTCTTTCCTTGAAAATTTTGTATTGGTTGATGATGCGAAAAGAGTTCCCTAGTTAGACTACGCGACGCTCCTATAGGGTCTTCTATTAGAATATTTACCATACCTGCCACTCGCCATTTTCCGTGAATGAGTCTCTCGTGAATGGTGTTTTCCCATCGTAACGTTCCATAATTTGGAGATCAAGTTGTTGCTTGTCATACATCCCTAAAGATTTGTACATTTTTTTGTTTTGTTTACTTCTTTTTACAAAAAATCTCTTACATGATCGAAACTCAAGTCGACAAAATTGGTCATCAAAAGGAAAATAGCTGACATCAAGTCTCAAAAAAAACAAAGCGATTAAATAGAATTTTCAGAATCAAACCGGCAAATTGAATACACTTTAGCTGGTGGTGCAAATTGAACTAAATGAAATATATTTTTTCTTTTGATTTTTCTATTTTATTCTACCATCCCCATCACTCGTAACGTGCAGATTCACCTCGACGAATCCCCGTGAGAAATCCCGTGCACTAAAATTGTGCACTTGAAGTGAGCCAAAGCCAAAAAAAGCCAAAAAAGCCAAAAATATAGCATACTTATTGAAAAGAACGATGTCTGGTGTCCACATCGCTTTAGTCGAAACAGATAACTAAAGAAGTTTTTTCGAAGAACAGGTAACTAAAGAAGAAGCAAAATTTTGCCAGAAATGCGAACTTTGCTAATATTTCCAAAATGTCCAGGATCCCATTTCACTCTTTCATCTTTCCAATAATGTTCCACCCAAACATTCAAAGCCATCACTTGACTTCTCTCATCCTAAAGCCTCTTGGTGAACGTGTTTTCGCTGCGTAGAACTTATTATATTGAATATATGAGTGAGAGTGAGTCCCATGAAGACATCGACCGCTTTTGAAGCATTGTAAACAGGTCGAACGGCTCGATCGTAACCCCACATAATGTGTCTACAAAAGAGATCGGGGATTAGGCGATTGATTGTAGAAAACTCTCTACCTATATAGTCTTCTCTCATCTCCAGAAATGCTATAAACATGAAGAGAATAATTGTGAAGAGACAAGGGGAATTGTGCTAAAATGGGATTGCAAAAAAAAAACAACTATGTAAGTAAACAACCGTCGTTTCCTGGTTTAGAATTGCCGGATCTAAATCTGTTTTCATTTTGATTTAGAGCCGATAATAAATAAGCAAATATGGGTGAAGAAAGAATCATT
Organism: Mesorhabditis belari; assembly: GCA_958450365.1. Lineage (NCBI taxonomy): Eukaryota > Metazoa > Nematoda > Chromadorea > Rhabditida > Rhabditidae > Mesorhabditis > Mesorhabditis belari. The sequence goes on from CAUEEP010000743.1 coordinate 6,630,799, forward strand.
TGGAGCTCAAAAAAGTGAATTTGCCCACGTCGGGAGGAAAGAAGACTCGATAAAAGGGCCAATTGACTTTGCATTTTCCACTCCGATAAGCATATGCGCGAACATATTCAGTCCCAAAGTGTGTCTTTTTTGAAGTCTCAGTAAAATTTGGATTTTTTCTAAAAAGTTTAGTCTAGTATTACTGTCAAAGTATCTGTCGAGGCTAACTACATGTTTTTTCAATAATATCACAATCAATCGAGCACCATCATTTGGGTTCTCCGGCCTTATCAGTCGACAATTTTCCCTAAAGTATCCAATCAAACAAATCCTCCCTTATTTAAAATTTAATATTAATATCGAGACTATCTGTAATTACATACGCTTGCTTGTTAAACCACTTTTTTTTTAAAAAACGCAAGTTCACATTTATAAAAAAATGAAATGAAATACAAGAGTATGCTGGGCACTTTATTATCATAAATAAAAAAGAGCAACAACGGTAGGTGAAACGAATGCAAAAATAAATTATTATGACCCAAAATGAATTATTGCAATAGTTCAGAAGTGAAAATGTATATAGAGTATAAACTTGGAATACGCACTCTTTTGAAAGCACTGATTGCTGAGATAAATCATGGACACAATTCGTCAGAACAAGTGCAAAAAATATCTCTAGGATCAACCATTAGAATTTAAAATAGTCGAGGAAGTTCGTTGTTTTCTGAAAATTAGAATAGCCAGGTTCGACTGATGGTTTATAAAAAATAAAAAGATAACTGTGTAAACATCAAGTATGTAACAAATACCCGCATCGATAAAGTGCAATAATTACAAACTACCATAGCAAAGTACAGCCTTAAAATGTCTTTGGATTGGGATAGGTCTGAATAACTTTTCCGATAGCTTCAACCCATTTTTGCAATTCATCCGAGGAGCTGGCGGATACTCGGTAAACAGAATGACGGCCCTCAACCAGGCGTCCATCAGATTCCGTTTTGCATGCCTTTATCCTTTCATCTCGAGTGACAGAATAGATTTCAAATGTATGTGGTCTTGGAGCATTCTCTACTCTAAAATTTTATAATGAAAGTAAGCAAAAAATCTTTAATAACCTTTTGATCCCCACATTCTGCAGTGGAATAATGCCGCGAGGCTCTTTATCCTTTGGGTGTTCAAAATAGTACAAACACGAGTCTGACAAAATGAACCTGCAATGACAAATTAAAGATAAAAATTTTTAACATAAAAATATAAAAATGTCGTACAATACCCACCAACGTCTTTTCCACGAAAGCGGTCCTGTCAAAAATTGATTGCTTGATTGTTTGAATAACCATCCATCATAATCAGCATGATCAACAAGAGAACCAAGTGAGTCATTCGGCAATCTAAAGAAAAAGTTTTTTTTGTAAAAATCCACAACAAACTTGAAAGCTTGTTGTTTGATCGAGTCGTAAATATTCCCCAACATAGATTGCTGTATATCTCCAGAAGTAACAAAGTCTCTGTTCATAGAAAGAAATCTAAAAATTTGGTAACTATTGTATATGTTACATGATAGAGGCGCTACAAAGAGTCGTCCGTCTATTTATTTAAACACTAATGCCTACCTTTCAAAAGACGGTTTATCCTTGACACTTGGATTATGTAATAAAGTATTCAACATAACACAACTATAGGCAAGTATATAACAAACATCCGGCGACTTGAAGATTGTAGGGTTTGCTTTGGTGTAATGAGCTAAATATTAGTTTATTCATCTAACTTAAAATGACCAGTTTACCTGCAAACTTTTCAATTATTCTATCAATCTTCTGACTTTCTCCAGGCAAACGAAATGATGCCAGAAAGAGTCGAAGAGCATCCACTATGTGCATTTCTGCTAGACTGTGAAATTCACAATACCTTAAAATAATATATTAATAGAAGAATAATAAAAACTAACTTTTGCAGTACTTCCAATACAAAAGGATCGTTTAAACCCAAATAGTCGCCTATAGCCGCTTTACTCACTCCTGAAAATAAAAAATATACATTAAAACTTTGTTTTTAAACCTTTGATTTCAGTTGTGCATTTATACAACCATTGAGCTACATCACTGGGCGTAGGGCTTAGAAGGCCACGCTCAATCATCCACTGCAATCCCTTTTCTGGTTCTTGGTTAAATTTCTTCTTTCCTTGTGACATGAGTTTGCTCTTGGACTTGCTACCATCATCAACATAGTAAAGAGTCTCGAGTTCACTGTCAATCTAAAAAAAGTTAATATTTACGATAAAAAAAATTGCTAACCTCATGCATCTCATTTTTCAAAGATTGAATTTCTTCTATGAGCTCCATTTTTCGCTTTCTGATTTGACGAAGCGACGAAGCATCTTGCTCAGCCATCTGAAGATTGTCGTCGGCCATAGCAAAGCTCATTCGGTTGCGTTGTTTACTAGAGCAAAGCTAATATCTATCTCATTAAGGCAACAAGGCTTACTTGTTACGCTTATCTGGCGAATCGTCCGTAATTTGTATATATGGTACTGGAATCTGCCAGTGTCTCGATGTATCTTCATCCTGAAATTCCCAATTAAATAAATTGCTATTTTTATTTACGATAAAAAAATTCTAGTTTTTTCTTTCAATAACAGTTATGTAAAGGTTTTGAAATAATGGCGGCAAATCATTCAAGCTCGCCTAACTTTTGTGATACTTTGCATCGACGCTTGACTAGATGTCTTCAGGAGAAAAGAGATATCCGACAAGAGCTAGCAAATGTAAGAACTCATCTTGAAGACTTGGCTAATCCAATCGAGAATATACTCATTCTAGGCGATGGTAACCTTAGTTTCTCCCTTTCTTATGGAAGAGTATTTCACGGGAGAAAAGTCGATGCAACTGTTCTGGAACCCGATCGCTCGAGCTTTGTTGAACGCTATGGAGAAAGTGCTAAATCAATATTGCAACGCTTGGCTAGTTTTGCTAACGTAAAGGTATTCTATGGGATCGATGCCACAAAGAATGAAACAATCCCTAGCAAAAGCTATGACCGCATCATTATGAATTTTCCTCATCACGGTGGAAAAACAAACATTAAGAAAGCTCGTCTTCTTCTGAGTGGTATTTTTAACGTGGTCGCCAAAATTATGAAAAGTGCACCAAATTCCTCTACTCCCGAATTTTATTTGACGCTGACCAGAGAACAATCAGAATTTCGAAATTTTTCATCGATTTTCACCGAATCAAGCGTAATAACTAAACATATAGAAACGGGACACCACATGGATTCTTGGCAACCGATATACCTGGCAGCTAATTTTGAGTTAGAATGCACTCGTGTTCAGCCGTTTGATCCATCATTTTTTCGCGAATATAAAGCGGCAGGCTACAAGAGAACAAATCGAGGCTTCAAAAATGATTTGGGCGTGACATACGTTTTTGTGTTACGTCAAGCATTAAGTCTCACAAACCAAAGCAACTTTGTAAACCCTCTACTGCCATATTATTCGCATCATTTTTCCTTTGTTCTTCAGCAAGCGAATAGATCGACCGAATTTGACAAAGTGCCCCGCATACTCTATCAAGCAGCAAACGGAACAGCGATTCATTGTATCGAGCTTGAAGAACTTAGGACTTACGACCCAGACAATAGAGAGAATAGAATCTACAAAGTCACTTTTCAATCATCAAGCTCACTTTCCAAAACAGAATGCAATGTTTTGGTTGATGATACAAGAATTAGAGTGGGGAAGTTGCTCAAAGAAGAACAAATTTCTTTAATTCTAACGTAGTCCTCAACAGTCAGTTAGGTATATGTTTTTGTATTTGCTACTCTCTAATATATTTGTTGTATAAGCGATTAAAACATTAAACTTTACCTCAATGCGTAGTTTCTTCTGTGGCGGTTTCTCATAGGGCCCATAGTGATGAGCAGTTGTTATTTGAGACGACTGCGATTCTTGATCAAGACTCCATGCAGGCGTATACATTTCCTCATAACTGCATTCAACAATAGTTGATAGTGCCGGCTTTTGAGATACTAAAAAGAATGTGATTTACCTTATTTACAAAGAAACGAAAATAAAATGTTTAAGAACTGAAACATTCAAGAAGGGAAAACTTTGTTAACTTCTGTCAGAAGAACTAGCCCTTTGTTTTTTTTTTGGTTACAATCTACCAATTTCTCGAAAAAAAATTTTTGACTACCTAGCTTATTGTTAACAATATAATAAAACGCTTACGTGGATGTGCCATCGAAATCTCTTTTGTATTCACGCGCGGAGACCCCGTACTCTAAAAATATAGTTATTTTCATCAAGACCTTAGATATTTAAAGCAAAAAACAGCAAAAAAAAATAACGAAAATACTTGCTTAGCAAACAAATAATTAAAGTATGCAAAGGCCTGAATATCTAGTATTATTTTTTTGCTTCATTATAAACAAATTATATTATTATATTGTTAACAATATTCATTATAACACTCACAAAATTTTCCACCTCTTTTAAAAATTAAAAACGTATTGACGGGTTACACTTTCCTTTGTTTTGTGACTACATATTCGTTACCATTTGCCTTTTAATAACGCTCATGCCACACGTTTTTGTTATTGCAATTGTTGTTCTTAATAAATACATTCCAGGAAAGCCATCTTGAAAGATTCATGTCAATATGTGCGGAAGATTTATTGATTCGCGGGAGGCGCATTGCCGATCCATTTAATCGTCTCGGATGCACTATTGAACCTGTCGTCGCCGTGATAGAGTTTTGCCAGGTTAAGCTCTTTGAATTTAAAGTATGCATATGTTTTGATTCTAGATTGTGGGACCTCGTCCTCTTCTTTCTTACCCAAAAGATGCCTGTGAACAAGCCCATTTGGACATGGATTCGATAGCGGTAGGAAGTGGTTTCTTTACGACGGCAAGTAATATCTTTTTAGATTTGGTTAATGTCTAGCGAAACTACGTCGGGCACCGTACTAATGATCTACAACCAACAGATGGGAATTTATGCTCTTTCTTATTACACACTTATTTATGATATAAGAGCTCGCGCATTTCAAGTATTTTAAAATAATGTAAAAATGGGTTATCGATAAATTTAGCGTCCGATTTGTCTCGCTTATTTATCTTCAACTAAACCCACAAGTGATTTAATGACGCGTTTTACGTGAGTTACTTGGGAAGAAAGAGGAGATAAAGTATTTAATTTTAGCAAACTTTCGCGAAAATATCTTCTTCCCATAATTCTTTGCAATCGACGCGTATTCATTCATCAGCTTTCGGTGATGATTCAACTTTCCGGCCTAATTGAAAACGATACCGTCCAGGTTAGTATTAATTTTTGAGCCTCAATGATGTTCTTATCCAATGCATTTTGAATTTTAGCGATATTATTCGTTCCAAAGTGATGACAGGATAAATATAGCACCGTCGGTTTGGCAGAAAATATTGACTGTTTCAGAACAGGTATCCTGAAAATCCATTATGCTAAACGCTTGATTCTGTTTTAGGCAAGAAAATTGCGGGTCAAGATGGAGAATATGTACAAATCACTGGTTTCACGAACAAATTCTAGGGCATCTTGTTGTGGCCATCCAGTTGAGGTACAATTTTTATCTATTATTTATTATAATGATCAATTTCAGAAAAACAACCATAACGAAATTAAAGAAACCTTGTGCCAGTTTGTCCACGCTGTTCCTTTACGCCCAATCAAAAACTTGACTCCCTGTGTAAGAATTTTTATAATTGTTATTAAAAAACTATACTTCAGACATATTCGTCATTTGTTGAAGGCTTACCTCTATTTCACTCGCAACTTGTTGCCCTTGTCCCCCTTACCGGTGTTCTATTTAGGTATTATTTTTGTTTAATTGTAGGCTATAATAAAACTTTTTAGCTCCGGCCAGCCAATACTTCAATTTCCAAAGTATGAAACACCGTTGAAAGAAAGGCGCCCTACTTCGTATTTTTTTTTTTTAGATAAAAAACAATTTTTTTAGTGATGAACATGCTGCCATTCATTGCGAGCAGTCGTTAAAAATGATAACAGGAGCTCTAGATCAGGTAGTTTCTAAGATTATCTATTTTTGCATTTTGTTCTTTACGATCCAAAATGGATTTAGATGCTTTTCCCAGTGTTGGCGGGAGATTCTCTTCTTGTTTGTGGAAGCGAGCAACGAAAACGAGTTGTGATGGAATTTGCGCACAAGTTGAATTACATATTGCCGAAATCTCACTCGAATCGAAAGCCAGTTTTATGGAATACCGATCCCAGACGGTAATAACATTAGCTATTAACACTAAGGCTTTTTTAGGGGCTGTGAAGGGATTTTTGGAGAATGTGTACCCAAAGGGGGAACTAGAGAAAATAAGGTTGGTTGTTTATTTCCGATTTTTCTAATAAAGGTTTAGGGTGGAGCAACGTTTGATCTCAACACAAATGTTTTTAAAAATGTCCCATACAATGGGAAATTGCTCAATCATTTAAACATAAAACGAAAGTAAGTTAATTTTTTGACTAGATTTCAAATTTACCATAAGAATTTAGGTTTCCAGACGATGAATCATTAATTTCTTACATAACTGCGACATTGACTTGGCTTTGTTCGTTTGTGTATATTTGTCGTTTTATCTCCCTTCAAACCATTGGAAAATATGTAAGTTAAATTAAGTTTTCGCGTCTAGTTTTTCAATTTTAGGAGCCCATGACAGAAGATGATTTTCGAATAATTGCAAATTTGCTAAACGAAGTCGACTTTTTGAAATATAACTCTATCAAATCTGGATTGGATCAGAAAAGGAATACAGATGCACAAGCAAAATCATTTAGTCTTTAGGGTTTATCTTTTTATTGGTTACTTTTTTTATCTTCCACTTCCACTTATCTTTTGCGCTTTAAAGCACATATATCAGACCTTATTTACTTACTAAATCTTGAATCAACCCTTAACTTTTGAAAATTTCGAGGTAATTTTTGGCAAGTTTTGAGAATCACGTTTTGATGTTGCTTTTTTCTTGTGATTATACAGGTAAACCTTTCTAAGTCGAAACTGTGATTAACGAATGTAGAAATACAAAGATAAATAGCCAATACTAAAACCTCCAAGTTTACTTGACATTAACAATAGAAAGTCTGCATAGCATTTTTTTTGTATTCTTCCAAAGTTTTCATCTTCACCGGTGGTCCTGAGTGTCGGTTTGTGTACCTGAAATTTTAATTTGAAGAATGAGTATTTCGGCATTACCAATGGGCGGTCAATACAGCCAACGCCCAAGAAGTCCATCGTTGTCTCTTAGTCGTTTTACTAGATTTGCATATAGATTTTCAATTGCATTCAATTTAGTTACTTCCATCCAAAGAGTCGCAATCCAACGAAACAAAGAACGGCTTGAAGGAGGAACCTTTTGTATCGAAGTCTAGAAATACTGATACCATCGGCTTTTCTTATACCTTTTACTCACTTTTGAGCTAGTTTTAACCCCTCTGGAATCGTTTCAAGCTCTTCTTTGAGCACATGACGCCTGGTTCCCATAAAATAGTCAAACATATACGAATGCCAGTCGACTTGACGAATGTCAAAGTTAAATGTCTAGAAAATTTTTTTGAATTCTCGTTTTTTTTGAAAGTTTGTTTTTTACATGCTTATCTTCAGTAGTAAGCTCGTCGTAGAGTTTCGGCAAGGCAGTTGATCGAAAGATCCATTCATTTGTAGTGAAATAGTGGAGAGCTTCAATCATTCGTTCCACTTTTCCATATAAACGCATGTATCTAAAATTTCGTTCCTTTTAGAATAAAAGACTGATTTCTTTTTACCTCTTTCTTTTTCCCATAATTCCGTTTGTCCAATCGGCAATCTGTGATGGTAAATGATGATAAAATTTCCAATTGATCCACCACATCAAATGAGATTGATGAAAAGTTCCGGCTGGCACTCGCATCATGTTTGTGATTGGGTACTAGATTTGATGAGGTTTTCTTCATTCTCTATTTCACACAACCTCAACGTAGAAACGATCGACCAAACTGACTATGAAGCTCCAGTAGACTGGATTCAAATCACCTGATGCGCAATGCATCACTGGGATCTCCGAATATCTGAAAATTTCATACTGCTAGGACCTTTCCTCTTTCTTTCCTACTCTTTCTCTTTCTTTCTGCACTTACTGTGTTTGCATTCTGTGTGCTGCGGCAGCGATGCACATATTTGAGACAATGTCAACGGGAACGATGTCTGCACGTGATGCACTGCTTCCACGCATGTTTGTCAGAGCACCTGTTGCAACCTGCAAATTTTCTCTTTAGCTTTGAGTTTGAGAATCTCTACCGCAGCAAACACTCCAGTGGCTCCATTGTAATTGTCGGTCCATCCGGGTATCGGCTCTCGCCAACAGGAGCCTGTAAATTATGGCTTTACCGATCAGCGTTATTTTGAAAAAAACAAACCAATAATCGATGGGCGAACGATAATAGTCGGAATTCGATGTCCTTCCTCTTTGAGAAAAGACTAAAATAAGGGTTTTTTTGTTTTTTCTTTTTGTTTTTCTTTCGTCTCTCACCTCAGCCAACGCTTTTGTCAACGTGTACGTGTTTGGACGATTGCCGAGTAATTTCGGGGTAATCATCTAGAAAATTGACCATCTTTTTTTCGTTTTTCATTTACTTACGTCAATGATTTCCTCATCCATCCAATCAACAGCTTCCAATAGCTTTGATGGAGCCACTGGTGAATCGTAGATCTGTTAAAGAGAATGTTACTTTTTATGCGAGCAATGTCACCTTCTCATCAGTCATTTTCAGATCGCAGTTGGCATAGGCAGTCGAAGTGTGCATCAAACACTAAAATCTTCGATTCATTAATATTTTTGAATGCTTTTGGCTTTTGAATAATGCGATTCTAAGAGTGACTGACAAGTAGATTATGAATGGAGTGGCAGAGAGCAACGATGCGAGCCGTTCCCATCAAATTCATCTGCACCGCGTCTTGTAGCGGCTCATCAAAACGAACCGTTGCCGCACAATGGAAAACCACGTGCACCTGGAAAAAGATAGTTTGAAGAAGCAATGATCTTTTCCTCGCTCACATTGTCACAGATTTCCTGATGATCGTGTTGATTGAGTCCAAGTCCATCCTCAGTTAGATCCCCAGCGACCGCGTGAATTTTCGACAAAATACCCGGGTTCACAGAGCGAATCCGATTAAACAAAGTACTCTAAAAATGCTCTATAGTTTCTCTAGTCTATAGTCTATAGTCTATAGTCTATAGTTTCAAATTTCTCTCAACCTCAAGAATCTTTTGTAAGCGATCATTCGGAGAGTGTCCTTTTTGTGGTCGAATCAAACAGTAAACTTTCTTGATCTTTGGCACTGAATAGATCAGCTTTTCGACAAGAACCTAAAGTGGGATTGGAATGAATTCTGTTGAAATGAATTCTTTTCTTCACTTTTCCAAGAAATCCCGTGAAACCGGTGACGAAAACGGAGCGATCGGCGAGGACATCCTCGATTCGGCGATGAGAGGACATCACTTTGGGGACCCGATTTGAGGATAACTAGAGTTTCGTTTATTGAAAAGCTTATCGTTTTTAAAAAGTCCAATGTATCAAAGTATGAGCACAGTGAAAGGCTTTCAGACTTTGAACAATCAGTTCGACTTGGAGAGGTTTTTATCAAATTTTCGAGGCTAATCTGTCGAAATTGGCTTTTTTTTTTTGATTTGTTTAAAACTGATGAAATGGGTGGTCAGAGCATTCAATGAAAGAATAAAATCTAAATTCAAACACAAAGGAACATTGAAGAAATGAAAATATTATTATTAGAGAGAGTATGTCTGTGTGTCTGTCTGTTATACGATTTTAGAAAAAACAGCTGAGCCGATCGAGCTGAAGATTGCTGACAGCTGACATTATAAACCTAACTTTTTACGTAGTTTCATAAAATCTAATAATATTTGGCACATAATTTGACCGTTTTTCCTAAAAACTAATAAACGGAATTAAAGAATACATGCTACTGCGTGGCCGAGTGATAGTGTGCCCCGCGTCCTATCTGCCAAGTTCAGCAACGTTGGGCTCGGTTAGTCTCGGGTTTGATCCCGGCCGATGCAATTGTTTTGCTTTCTTTGTTTTTGCACTTTTTAAGAAATTATATTCAATCTACTATATATAAAAGGCAAGTGCCTGTCTGTCCGTTCGTCCGTCCTTATGGCAGAAATCTCAACCCTCAGTGCGCCGCTTTAAATCATTTTTTTCTTTGTTAGATAGGGAATTTTATTTAGTTGTGCATCTCACCTTTTAAATTTTTTAAAAGCAAAAATCGGGGTACCTACGGGGGATCGAACTCAGGTTGTGTGGGCGAGAGACGGTCGCGCTACCTACTGTGCCATGAATGCAAAAGGTTCAAATTTGCACTTTTGCTGGAAATTTCCTTCCCCATTAAGTTATTCAATTAATTGATAGAATATCTTTTGCTAGCGTTCCGTCTCGAGCCTTTAACTCGAGAGCTCAAACTATGGCTTAAACTCTGGCTCAAACTATGGCTCAAACTATGGCTCAAACTATGGCTCAAACTATGGCTCAAACTATGGCTCAAACTATGGCTCAAACTATGGCTCAAACTAGCCCCAATAACACAGCCAGAAAAACTCGCCGTTAGGCGGATTTCTCGGCTGGTTTTAATAATATCATTGATAAGAAATTCTGTAATTGCCGACCTATGGCGGATCTAAAAAAGAAGCTTATTAGTGAGAAAGCTCAATCAACTTTAGGTTGATTTTTAATATTTAATATTTTTTTTGATATTTTAAAGACAACTAGAGACTTGAAATTCTAATGTACAAAAAGAAATAAGTCTTCGAAAATCGACACGGGGCAAAAGGCAGGCTGGGAGAGGAATTCTTGGGTGGGAATTCTCTCGATAAGCAAATGCTGTCAATCAAGAAACCTTTGAGCCTTTTCAGCTCAACAAATTCGCAAAGAAATCGGTAATTCTGTATCATTCGTTCGTTTGTTTGACAGGGGAATGATGACTTTGGTCTTGGACTTGGATCTTGATCGTTTGCAAGCAAGTTTACAACAAATAGCTTAGTGATCAAAAGAAGAAAAGCAAAACTTGCTTGCTTGTATACAATCGTATCTGTATTTATATAAATAAAACTATTATATACAAGTTTGACGGGGGTTTTTATTAGAGTTTTTGGTGAAAAATGAGGCACTTTAGCATAAACTAAGTAGGTCAGAAAAGAGAAAAAAGTGAACTAAAAAAAAAGGTGATGAGAGGGGGATTGTGATTGGTAAAAATGAAAAAGAAAAAGTTGAACGCGATGCCTTTTCAAGAAGAGGGTAACGAAGAACTGATAGGGGAAAGGAAAGGGGATTCCCATCGGAGTGATTGAGGGACAATAGGCAGACCAAATCACGCCACAGTCTATCTTGCACTTTTCAACTTTGTGTACACCGGCAGTTAACCGCTGCCCAACTCCGGCAAACGCATAGTTTTTATAAGGCAAAGTTGAGTCTTAATTGTTATCAAATGTACTACAGTTCATTTACTACTAAATTTGTATTTCAATAACGAAACTGAGAGGGAAAGGCCAACTGGGTTCGCCAAATGAAATGAACCATAGACCATTCGACGCAGAATTTCACGCTGATTCCGAATTGCTTTCCGTTTCTCCTATAGAGCACTCTATCAAAAGTTATAAGCGTGTAAAGTTTTGTATGAGATTTCAAAAATCACACTCCGAGTGTAAAGGCAAATTTCCCAGAGTTTTTTCCCGAAATTCATTTTTGGAAGTACTTCGACCTTTGACCTCGCCACCAAATTCAGTTTTTTCAACTTTACTCAAAAATGGTTAAAGATTTTTCAATTCTGATTTAACAGCCAAAACGTCATGGTCGATTACACATTGTCTCAAAAAATCAGACCGAAATTCCCACTGGGACTCGAGTTATGAAGTGAATGGACAGACACACACAAACTTTGCGTCTTATAATAAGATACTCAGCTGATGAAACTTTACTTACTATTAGATAACTTTAGAATCTAGACGTTCCGGAGATCATTTCTAGTTATAACACATCAAAATCCATCGAAATCAAACGAGACGAGGCTCAAAGATCATTTATTATCTACTATACAGGGTTTTCAAAAAAAAAAAAGTCAGTTCAGCGTGATTTTTCTCAGAATTTCTAGTGACTTCTGGTGGTTGTTGTGGTGTCAAAGTGAATATTTTGGGCAAGCAAATTTTTGATATTTTTCACTTTTCCCGATTTCATGACTTTTTTTTCAAAACATGCAATTTCTGAGCCACCATGGCTGCCTACATGCAATTTCTACACGCAATTTCTGAGCCACCATGGCTGCCTACATGCAATTTCTACACGCAATTTCTGAGCCACCATGGCTGCCTACATGCAATTTCTACACGCAATTTCTGAACCACCATGGCTGCCACCGCCATCATGAGATTTTTGCCATAAAATTAAAACTATCTACTAGCATCGTGGTGTCATATCAAAGCCAACATGTAAACTAAGATTTTCAACCAAACACTTTATTGATTAGTAGCTCATGAGCAGAACATGGCTGTTTCTTTGAAAATTGCAAGTTAAAAGAGTTCTATGTACGTGCAAGTTAAAAGTGTAGACTCCGAATCTAAACCGATATTGGTTTAGTTTAGTTTAGTTTGGTTTGGTTTGGTTTATTTTCTAAACCGGTTTGCTTGAGAATCTTAGTTTATCTATTAACTCTAAAATGACACCACGATGCCAGAAGAAAGTTTTAATTTTATGGCAAAAATTTCATGATAGTGATGAATTCTTTTAGAAATTACATAATTATCAAAAGAAAAAGAACTCAACTTTCGGTTGAGATACAAGTTTTTGGTTGTCGGGGAAAACGGGAGTACACAATAAGTCGCTTGAGAGCATTGTTCGTTGAAAAAAAATTGTTTAAGTTTAATGTCAATAAATCGTTGACTCCTTCTGCTTTTTCAAGACTTTTAACAAATTTTTATTCAAAAAAGAGCAGCTATCATTTTGCTTTTTCAATTGAAATCGAATACTCCAATTTGACAGCGAAATAGTCGCTCCGATTGTGAAAACAAAAGTTGTACTCGCCCTAAAAATGAACTTGCTCAAATATTTGCTTTTATCATACCGCATCCAAACATTCAAACATTCCCTCTTCAGGCAAGCGGCTAGAAATCAAATGAAAATGTGGATAGACGAGATCATTGTGATCCTGTAATGAAAGATTATGACAATGCAATATTATGACAATGCAATATTGTGACAATGCAATATTATGACAATGCAATATTGTGTCAATGAAAGATTATGACAATGCAATATTGTGACAATGCAATATTATGTCAATGCAATATTGTGGCAATGCAATATTGTGACAATGTAATGACTTTCTTTTCTCAAACCTGATTCCGATAAACACAAAAGTCAATATCACCACTGATCGTAAGATCCCAAAGAATCGATTCGTTTTCAGAAATGGCAACCGGAACAATAAATTGCTCGCCCGTGGAAAGATCCTGAATCATTCTTTGATCATCTACAATTTCTATGGACTCACCTTCTTTTTCGGCTTTAATCTCTCAACTTTTTTACCAGAATAATGTCGATTTACGGTGTAATGATCTTCGTTTAAAATCTTCCTCCTCACACTCACTCCACTCGAATCTCCTGGCATCATCGTATTCACAAAATCACCTAAAAAATCTTCTACATTGTTTACAAGCGGCTAGAAATGCTATACCTCCAAATTCTTTCGGTACAAACCATTTGGGTAAATGCTTTTGTGTGAGCTCTTTAAGATCTGAGATCACTTCGATTAGACGAGCATTTCTTTCATTAAGAAAAAGCTATGACGAGAAATTTTCTTGCTTTTTTAGGTTTAGAAATACTTTTGCCAATTTCCAGAGTAAACCGAGTGCTCGCGGTGGATGGACGAGGTAAATGCGTTGAACCATTTCCGGGTACCTACAGTATACTAGACATGGGGAAAATTTCAAGTCGCACCTAATTCCACCTTCATTTTCTCGGCCCTTTCATGATCAATTACTCTGTAATTTTGTCTACAAGCTGAAAATGTTAATTTCTATTTGTAAACAAAATTTCAGAGTAATCAGCAAAGAAAACGAAGGTGGAAGGCTTGGAATTTTTGAAATTCTTACCATTCTTGCCAGAGTTGAGACCGTAACTGCCAGAGTTTCATATGACCGCTCAATGGATTTAAATAATCCATAATATTAATCGAAGATAAATCAAAGATAACAATGAATTGAATTGGTCCCTTGTTCTGGGTTTGCTTTGCTTCTCGTCTAAATTTTTGACTTTCGACTTTCAAAAATGATTGCTTTTCAAACCTTAATATCAATTGTAAAAGCATTTCTGAATAACCAAAACAATGAAATAAATAATCCGACGTTTTCATTGACTTGATGAACTAAAGAAAAGAAAAGATTTCAAGGGGGTGGGACAAATGCGACCTTTTTTTTGCGCACCTGGACATTTGCGCATCTTTTTTTGCTGGAAAAGGGCTTAGGAAAGGTCGTAGAGCTTCAAAAATGTTTTCATAGAAGGGAATCGTATGCGTAGATTCCGAATTTCGACAAATCACACCTCGCTGACACGTCAAATTTGGGCTAAAAGGCAAAAACTACGCAACTTAACGCTTTTCCGCAGCTTTTGCCTTTTAGCCCAAATTTGACGTGTCAGCGAGGTCTGATTTGTCGAAATTCGGAATCTACGCATACGATTCCCTTATGTGGAAATATTTTCGAAGCTCTACGGCCTTGCCTAAGGCCCTTTCCAGCAAAGAAAAGGTGCGCAAATGTCCAGGTACGCAAAAAAAAGGTCGCATTTGTCCCATCCCCGATTTCAAGTACTTTATATAGAGTGTGCTCCTCGCGAGTAAAATTTGCAATTTGAGTAATTTTTACTCAATTAATCGACGTTTTTGCTCGAGTAAATCAAATATCAAATAGTAAATCAAATAGTAAACTCTTTACACGTCGAGTAAATCAAATATCTTTAAAAAGAGTCGTATATAAGTCGTCGCTCGTCATTTTTTTGCGCCAATTTTTTGCGGTAATTTTCGCTAAAAGTACGGTAATTTTTTTTGCTAAGTGTGCTTTTTAAAAAACGCATTACTCGTGAGGAACACACACTAACTTTATAACTAACTTTATAACTTTATAACTTTTTACCTCTTTCGGTTGATTCCAGGATCTCTCAACGAAAAGAAAAGCATTATTTTCTTCAAGCCATTGTTGATCCTGGATTTTGTTTGATTATAATGAAAATTTTCTTTAAAACACTTGTAAACGAGATGAAGCAATGAAAGGAAGATATGAAGCGATTTTTGGCATTTCGAAGAATCTAAAAATTTAAAGATTCTTGAATTGAAAGAATTAGACTTCTCTGGTAGATCGGCATCTGAAAAACCGG
This sequence comes from Mesorhabditis belari, assembly GCA_958450365.1. Taxonomy (NCBI): domain Eukaryota; kingdom Metazoa; phylum Nematoda; class Chromadorea; order Rhabditida; family Rhabditidae; genus Mesorhabditis; species Mesorhabditis belari. The sequence continues at coordinate 6,646,233 of CAUEEP010000743.1, forward strand.
CAGCTTTTCGTGAACTCACATACTTTACAAAGTTCTAAAAGCTTATAAAATTTTAGAAATATTGTTTTTAATAATCAATTATTGACTTACTTGAGTAATTGAATCGAAATTCTCTTGATAGCCTCGAATCCATCGCAACAAATTGAGATCAGTGTCCAGATCGGTGGGAATCCCATTCGGTAAGTTCTAGAGTATTGTTTTTAGTGTAATAATGAAAATAAAATCAAATATATGTCGTAGCCGATTATGAAGGAAATTTTTTTGGCAAATCTCTCTAGTAGAGTAACCCTTTAATGTATGAGGACAATATTATATCATCTTGTAGCGAATTCAATTCTGCGTCGATTGGTACCAAATTTGTGAGTTTAGGTTAAAAATTGCCGGCGCTACAACGGTTTCATTCAAAATCGGCGGGACCCCCGTAGCCGATTATGAATGAGTGGGTGTAGAAGCGTCCAACCATCAAGTATTTAGTATTATTCAACGCAGAATCATTGATAATTATGTTAAATTTTTAAAATTAGAAAGATTGGATAAAAGAAAAAAAAATTAGAGCAAAAAAACTGTTTGTTGAAGAGGAAACTTTGAGGCCCCATAATTTGTGTTCTTTTTATCCAATCTTTCTAATTTAAAAAATTTAACATAATTATCAATGATTCAGCGTTAAATGATACTAAATACTTGATGGTTGGACGCTCCTACACCCACTCATTCATAATCGGCTGAAATTCATAATCGGCTACGACATATAAAAAAAAGAACCTCCAGTAATTTTTGTCTTAAAGTCTCGATTCGCTCTTTCTCCTCTTTAGAAGCTGGTGTTGCCGCATGGCTTTGAGTATTGACAGTCATTTTTTTTCAAATTTTCTGAAAACTTGATAGCATTTTGAGAATTAAAGTGTAGAAAAAGAGGAAAAAAAATGATTATTTAATAAATTTGGAAATCGGAATGGAAATGGGAATTGTTATTAAGGATTCGAGGTTATCAAGAGAATTTCGATTCAATTACTCAAGTAAATCAATAATTCATTATTAAAACAATCTTATTAACAATTAACAAGTTTTGAGATTTGAGAGCAATATTTTTCTGAAACTTTTTGCGGAAGTTGTAGAATTCTGAAGAAATAAAGAAGTCTTTGTTGATTCATTTAAATTTTTGCAATCAAATTTGTGTCTTTGTTTTATCTAGTCGGGTCATCGTGTTTCGCGAGATCGCCAAAGGCATTGTCTGCGAGAAAGCCGATCGATTAGTTTGAAATTGGCTGGATTGGTTGGATTTGCTGTTTGATGTCTAATCAAAAGACAATATTCAAAAAAAAAACAGAAAAACGAGATACGAATAAGCTGAAAAGCTGATTAATTGTGAAAGAAAGAGGTTTAGAGAAAGTTATTAGGCTTTTCAGAAAGTTATTAGGCTTTTCACTCCTTCATCGTCATCTTCCCTTCACCACCAAAAAAGCTATTTAGTTCCCCATTGAGCTTAGGGTTAGGGAGCCGTCTGTCATGACGTGGGTTAAGTTAAGATATAGCCTAGTATTGTGTGTATCGTTGTATTGTGATTGATATATTTCGTGTATGCGATAAATTCACCACTGGTAGCCCCAGTCGGTATTTTTTTTTTTTTTCAGAAAGTCAGAAAGTGCTTTTCAGAAAGTCTTTACGTTTCTTTTTGTTTCTTTTCGTACTTTCATTTAAAATAAACAAATTCACCAATTGGATAGCTTAATAAAAATTGAAACTAGAGCAAGTTAAGATTTACAAAAAGGAATTAGGATTTTGAAGCGAAGAAAGATCGAGGGAAGGTCAAAGGGTTACAAGTGGAAGGAGTGAGGCGAGGATGGATCCCTCCCGTCTCTTCCCTCCTCCAAAGTGTACCGGTTTTTCTTTGCTGCATTTCATTTCCCCACTTCACACAACGTACAGTAAAGAGTTTTTTTTTCTTAGTTCAATCACAATTCTTCTCAAAGTTTCTTCGTAAACGAAGGAAATCCGAGTTCTTGCTGACCAACGAGAATATCCTGAAAGTGTAAAGCTAACACATTCACGACAAAGACATTGACAGCAGGCCGAAATTTGCATCCGAGGATTTAAAAGGTGCTGATTTCAAATTTCGCATCAACTTTTTTCCATTTTCATTAATTTCCTCAAAAAAAATGCCAATCTTGCTTGTTTTGAGCATTTACTGGTTTACAGACGTTTCTTGGGTCAGTGATAGTGCTTCTAAAGGTCATTTAGGCACTAAAATTGTTTTCCTTTCATAAAAACTAAAAGTTTCCTTTGTAAAAATCGACTTACAGACGTTTCTTGGGTCGGTGATAGTGCTTCTAAAGGTCATTTAGGCACTAAAGTTGCTTTGCGTTCATAAAAACGAAAGGTTTCCTTTGTAAAAATCGACTTATTCAAGCCGGTTTAATTACCCAATTACCCAATTACCCAACATCCAGGCAGTGTGCCAGATACCGCTTTTTCCTACGAGCGACATGAAAGGTATGCATAAAGGGACCGTTTTTTCGCATTTACAGAAAAACTATATTACCATTTTCAAAACTGAAAACAAATTCTGATTGAGGATAAAAAGTTACGTATTCTCGCAAAATTTCAGCATTTTTAGTTCAGTAGAAAGCACTTTATTCCAGCATGCAGCGGTGTTCGTTCCAAGGAGTAAACGGATTTGGACTAGAATTTAGGTTAAGTTAAAGAGAGTGGACTCCTTTTGATATCCTGCCATCTCTAACACCCTCAACAACTCAACTCCTCAACACAACCCGCCTTAACTCCTCCAACGTATTAGAGGGAAGTCCCTGTGAAATGACCGACCTGAACTGCAGTTGTATAGACCCGGAAGATATGTATCTTTATTTATAGTAGTACGATAAGATGAATAGCTTACAAATGAGTGGAAGGGGAAGGGGGGACTCCAGGTGAGAGCCTCACTTGTCCTCCTAGGCAATCCCAAGGACCGCCCCTTCTCGGCGATGAAAGGGATAAGCACAGGGGAAATCACATTTACATAAGAATAGACAATTCATTCAATAATAACGATAGTAACTAAAATATCTGTTTGGCTCGAAGCTGACAATGGATTACTTTCTCAAGAAATTTCTTCACCTTTTTGTTACTCGAATAACCAATCACAGTTGAATCACACGTGTGATTAATTTTAAAATCATTGAATTTATGTTCTGAAGAGTGACACATTCGATAAGGTGTTTAAAGTTTTATTGTACCGGTGCGACGTTTGAAAACATTTTACATTATATTCGTCAATCGGCGGATCAAACTTTTATAAATGAACCCTTTCTAGGTACTAACTTTTCCAAACAACTTTCGCGTTTTGGATTACCAGAGATTTACAATCGAGCCAGACATCAAGCCAAAAATCGGGCCAGATTTTCGCATCACATCCCTCTCGATTTTAATGATCGCTTTTTTGAAATCCTCGTCATGAAAGCTTTGAATGTGAAATGGCCCTACGTTGTGCTCACATTCATCTATTTAGTTTTAGGATTCTTATTACTTTTTCATTATTTTAAGAGGTGAGTGGCTTTCCACTAATCAGCTAATCAGCTAATCAGCTAATCAATTTCTTCAGCCCATTAGTGATATCAACAATAACTGATCGAGAATTGCAAGATGGACATCTGGCCAAAATTCGATTCAATTCCGAAGAGCAGAGGGGTACGTTGAGAAAAAGATTACAGAAATTATAGAAATTACAGAAATTATAGAAATTACAGAAATTACAGAAATTACAGAAATTTCAAGAATTTCATTTAGAAAGAAAAGTGAATGACGTTAAACGACCCAATTTTGAATCCGAACAAAAGCATAAGGATTTTGATGTAAAATCGAAAGGTTTTCAACGAAAAAGTGATACAAAGAAAGATGAAAAGTCAGGTTGAATGTTTAAATCGAAAAAAAAAAGATTACCCGTTTTTCAAGATCTCGTCATTTCAATCCCACTGATCGAGATTTGTCCTCCTGGCAAAAATGATCTCTGCTCTCCACCATTTAAAGCATTTATTAACAAATATCGAGTAACTATTTGAGAATCAAATTATTCAAACCAAAGAACTTTAGTTTTCCCCTCATTACCATTTATCGGCATGTGTAATCGAAAAATCAATGTCAACGATGTTGGCGGCAGTTATGTGTTATCTATACGATACACAAGCTTTTCTTGATGCTAATCGAACTCTCGGAAATGAGCTCTTTGAGCATCGGTTTTGAAGGATTTCATGAAATTGATCTTATGATATTTGCAGATTTTGTAAAGGAAAGAATGAAAAAGGTTCTCTTCAAGAAATTCATCAAACTGCTCCAAAAGCCGAGTAAGAAAATGAAATTTAAAATGCTCGGTAGTCAAAAATTCAGTTGGAATTACTTGGCCATAATTCGAGAGCCGATCGATCGTTTCCTTAGCGGTTTCACGGATAAATGTGTTAAGTGAGTGATAAGATAAAATGATTTACGAAGAACACCATTTTCAGGGAAACAAAACGTGGACGGGGAAAATGCTATAACTGTAACGGCAATCTTTCATGTTTTGTTCAAAAGCAGTATAAAAGAACACTTGGTAGGCAAAAATTACCGTCTCTCAAACATATTTCCTTGAAAAAAAATACGCTTTAGATTATGCAAGCGGTAAAATGAATGCAATCGGTTACGAAGATGTTCATTTCTTTCCCCAATCTTGGTAAGGTTAACAACATTAACAAGGACTTACATAGTTATCGTAAATACTGTAATACGGTCCCATCCCATCAATATTAATGCCTTCATGGTAACACCTTGTCCACTAGTCATCAAGAAACACAGATATTTCAGGAGATGTGGATTCAGTTCGCATCTTGCGAAGTATAGCTTGATACAATATGGTGGTCATGGCTCAGAGTTTGATCGAATGACCGATCAATTGTTTGATGGGTTACGCGATGCAGGAGTTGAACAAAAGTAGGCTGGAACAGAGAAATCAAACAATTGATGCAATGCATTTAGAGATATTGAGTGGATCGCCAGCCAGATGGAAAACGGTCGTACTAGCCATGCCACTCGAACTTCTCCAGAACGGCAAAAATTCGAGAACGAATTGAGAGGCGACAAAGAGCTGATGAAAATGGTCGTCCGAATGTTTTATTATGATTTTTTGTTATTTGGATTTCCATTACCTGTCATTAAAGAATAAAGAATTTTTGAACTCTAAAACATTTATTCTAGCCAACAAATGTACAATAACAATTTTCTAATTCTAAACAATTACAAAAAAAGAATAAGAAGTATCCATTGTCAACCAGATGAACACAAAAAGCTACAAAGTTTGAGTCGGACGAGATCTTTTAACCCCAAATCAGCGAAAATACGGTAAATGGAACGATCTGAAATTTTAATACTAGAAAAACTTCAGTAAATCTTATAACCATAGAAAAATCACAAAATTATAACATACCTGTCCATTTGGGAGCGGTTCAGGTCCACTTCGAAATCCAAGATAAACAATCAATGGCACGACACCCCATCTGAAAATATAGAATTTAAAAAAATGTTGCATATGCAAGAACAATGAATAACTCACCGAAAACCAAAGGTTCCCCATTCAATACCAGAGTTGACGAGCTCTTTCTGACTTGGCGTAAGCTTCATATCTAAGAACAAACTAAATATGTGATATCACCTCTAAAGAAAAAAGTATTATGATTTGATAGAAACTAACTCGCTATATCAAACTTTCTTCCATAATTTATTGTATTTACGGAACGGACACCAAATTGAATGCATCACACTACCATGGGTATAGCAAATATAAATAATGTCAAAACAAAACAAGATGATAAAAACATGATGCCAGTATAAAAGAAGTAGAAAATGACTGCAAGCCTGGTGATAGTTGAAGAAAAGCAACAATCACTCTCTACTCCTTTTTAGCACCACAAAAATCACAGTTTGTGGACCAGCTAGAATGTCAAATTTACAAATACTAGCCCACAGAAGTATTAGCATCCTAAAAACCCTAAAAAGTTCAAAATCGGGGAATGCTTTGAAAAATTAAAAAATAAAGTAAAAATGCAATTAAAAGTAAATTATTGGGTCAATGCATATGAAATGGCTAATCCATGTAAATTTCTCCATCAGAACAGCTATCTAATTTCTGTTTGGTTAGAATGTTTAAGCTAATAACAGCGGGGTAACTTTTTTATTTGACATGAAATGATGGAGAAACTTTTCGATCATTGGAGTCAACTCAACTTTAATGTTATTTTGATCCAAAGTTCTATTAGCTCGATATTTTTTTCATCAACATGTTTCAAAGATTTCAGTGAATTTTTATCACTGTTTTTTGAGTTTCGAAAATAATTTGAAGCGGTAAAGCCTGGGATTTCTTAATGAATTAGCTTTTTATTGAAAACGCGCATGAAAATCATGCTTGCTTGAAATAGTTTGTTCCACAGCTGGAATCTTTGGCCAAAAAGCTGATTATTGCCTAACTTTTCACTAGCAACAAATCATAAAAGAACTTTTTGGAATCTGGTGATTGGTTGGGGAAACCTGGAAAAATTTAGCCATTTCATATGCATTGACCCAATAGTTAAATAAAAAGATTTTTCCAAGTCAATGGCAATGAAGAAAAGAAATTAATATGGACCACTTTTCTGCTTGTCTAAATAGTAAGATTCCGGTCGCCCGACTCGATCCCGTGGAATTAGTCGAAGCTCGCTCCCGTGCTTGAGAAAGACGTTGCCCGCGGATTGGGCAGGATTCACCCCGACACCGTCATTTGTGATGATAGCTGAAGTAGCCGGCGGTACCTAAAATATAGATTGCGAGGGTTTTTTAATCCGATAATATATTGAAATCCATGAAAAAAAATGGAACGCAATTAAAGGACAAACTTTAAATTCCTCGGCGGCATATTTCAGTACGGAAGTAAAAGGGGCTGACTCCGGAACACTCAACCTAAAGCAATAAAATATTAAGCAATTTTTCTACGTCACATTCCTTTCTTCTCCTTAAAATCAAAAACATTTAGACACATCATTATAGATTAGATTAACCAATTCGCTTTTAAAGATTTCCTAACGTTTATCGATATCGTTGACAAAACAATTTTCGTTTGACAAAACTCTCAAAAACTCACACTTTGAAGGGCAGCTTCGGATCACTCGTGAGTGTGATTTTGAACGTAACTTTGGTAGAGCTGGCACTGTTCGAATCGCCCATTTCGTCTTCTAAAAAAACAGTATGTATGTTAACTTATTTAAAACAATAATGCAAAAAAAGCATGATTAAATCGACAATCAAAGTGGAAACAGATTCCTATTATGTTCAGTTGGCTCTACAGAATGCTCGGTTTCGTGTTAGGACACATGCGCTCTCATCAATTGTAGCCAATTACTCATATTCCTCTCGATTAGGCAAATGCAACTCATTAAGGCCTTATTAAAACTTTTTTTACGTGAATATAGAAGAGGGGGCGGGAAAAGAGGCTTCGAGCATGTACACAAACTTAACCTCAAAGTAGAAAAATGGCGCTGATGACACGGAATTCCGACATTCCGACAAACTCCCTCTTTACCTTTGGATAAATTACATATAATTTGATTTCAATTTATCCGAAATACGCATACAAAATGGCATCATTGTTTTCCACTAATCATTTGATTATTGTGGGTGTTTATTTAGTGTCTCGTGAGTCTGTTTCCATTCAAACTACAAACTCGGTAAACAAGAGTCTACTATCGGCATTCTCGGAGAGTTAGAGATTCCATTTTCACACACCGCCATTTTTCTTCAAACATCCCCAAAAAGCTGTGGTATTTTGCACACACTACAATAAATGAGTTGGAATAGCGAGAAGAAAAATTCAATTGACTCAAGGGAATTTTCTCGTCGCTCCTTTCGACAAGTTTATTAGTTGCGCTTTGACGTCACCCTACACGATTCAATCGAAACCAAAATATTACCGCCACACATTCACGATTTGCCCTTTTTAGTTTCACAACATACATTTCTTTTTGGCTTTCGTTTTATGTTTTCATGATTTAGGTATATTGATCGTTTACTAATTTTCAAATTTTAGGCTTTCTCTGCTGCATTCAAGAATCTCTTTAAGATGATCATTAAAGAATAGTAAGTGCTTTTTGGAAAAACTTTATAATTTAAACTTTTAGCCGAATCGTTTTGCCACTGACTGTTGAAGAATATCAAGTTGGACAATTGTGGTCTGTGGCTGAGGCAAGTAAAAACGAAACGGGTGGAGGAGAAGGTGTTGAGGTTTGTTATGAAGCTTGTGGTAAAAAATTCTAACTGTTTTTGTTTAGGTGTTAAAAAACGAGCCTTACTCGGGTGTTCCTCTTCACAATGGAAAATATAGCGAGGGTCAATATACTCATAAGATCTACCATCTTCAATCGTTGGTTTCTTTTTTTAAACTTTAGACGTGTTTGCTTTAGAAAAGTGCCATCTCTTGTTCGCCGAGTTGCACCAAAAGGATCATTGGCTATTCACGAAGAAGCATGGAATGCGTATCCATATTGCAGAACTGTCCTCACGGTTTGACCATGATTTTTTAAAAGTGTTAATTGAAATTTTAGAATCCTGATTATATGAAAGATGCTTTTTTTGTGAAAATTGAGACAATTCATTTGCCTGATCGGGGTGAAACTGAAAATGTATGTTTTAGTATATTTAGTATAAAATTTAATTCTTTTTAGGCGCATAGCTTGCCATCTGATGTGTTGGCAAAACGAGAAGTTGTGCATCTTGACATTGCAAATGATAAAGAGCATTTGGCCAGCGGTGATATTAAACCCGATACGAGTCCAAATCAATTCAAATCAAAGAAAACTGGTCGAGGTACATTTATTGCCTATTGTTTGCAAGAAAAAATATTAACCTATGAATATTTATTTGCACACACTTCAGTTCCGATTTAATCCTCTAACTACTTTAGGTCCACTTCTTCCTGGTTGGAAAGGCTCTGCTCAGCCGGTTATGTGTGCTTACAAATTGGTCACGGTTCATTTCAAATGGTTTGGCTTCCAAACAATGATTGAGAAGTTTACACACACGGTTTGTTTTAAATTTCTAGCACATTTTATTGAATTTTAGCAATATCCTCGTCTTTTCTCGAAATTCCATCGAGAGGTCTTTTGCTGGATTGACAATTGGCATGGTTTGACAATGGCTGACATCAGAGAAATCGAAGATCGAGCACAACAAGATCTGGAAGAACAACGGAGAAATGGAGCAGTTCGTGGTATGAAAGCAGATTAAAATTGCTGTTAAATCAGCTTCTAATCATAACGTTTCACAAAAGTTTCATACAAAAATATTAAAAAGAAGTTGTTTTAACATTTACTATATCTTCTCTTTATGCTTTTGCCATATAACTGCCATCGAATACAGCGGTTTACCAGATTTAGAATTAACAATTTGTGTTTTTAGTTTTAGCTCAAATTTTATTTGATCTTTGCATTGTTCCTTTTGTGCAGTTTAAATTCTGTCAATTTAGTGCATCAACTTTCTAGGATTTTCGAATGCACACATTTTTTCTTTACATTCCTTTGTAATTGTATCTGTGCAATTAACACTTGACCACCGTTTTAGCTATTTGTTTTTGATGCACTGGAATATTGCTAATAGATTTCTTGACAAATGAAAACTGATAGGGTTTATTTCAGCTGTTTTATGAACTTGTATGCGTGCACTCATTTTGTAACTGATTATTGCGTTGAATTGTGATAGCTAAAATTCTCGTCATTTTTCACACATGTGCATCTAAAGTCGTCTAAATTTTTATTCATTAAATCTTTGCATACCTAATTCATGCTGATGGCCTAAAGATTGACGATTGACTTGGTGTAAAGTTGTTGTTTGCCCTAGATATCTTCAATGTCCTTAAAATGTGCTCTTCGGTAAAGATCTCACGAATTTGTGGAAAAAAACTGGAGAGGTTAGAGTGTATTGACTATTTCTGCTTTATACTTTTATTAGTCGTTTCTGACTTGACCGTCCCGGTTTTTCGATTTGTCGAATTGAATTGTGTAGAAAGTAAACTCTTTATCAAATGTGGAAATTTCTGAAAGTAGTTACCGAAGAAGGTTCTCAACTCATACATATATCAATGAATTGGCAAATGTCGGTGGAACGCTTTTCTATCCTATCATAATTCTGTCATTTATACATGATAAAAAGTTGCTAAGAACTCAAGGAACAAATTAACTACTTTCAGCTTTTATTCATTAACAACAAATTAACTTTCAGCCAGCTTCAAAACTAATAAAACGATAATCACACTTTAAAGCTGAAGTTTTAATACCATAAATTCAGACTAAACTGCAAATGCAATCGGAAGAACATGACGGAGATAGTTTTTCCGATCCACAAAAAGTACTTCAGCTTTGTAAACGTTTGGTGTTACCCAAGACAGGACATGATCCAGACAAAGAGGTATTTGAAAGAAAACAATCTTAAAAAAATCGAAAGACTTTTAGATAGGACACTGTATAGAGATGTGCAACGAGTTTAAACGAAACATGAATCCTCCATATCGAGGAGTTGTAGCCGATGTAAGTTCATAAATTGCTTTGGTAAAAAAGGTAAAGATAGAAAATATATGTAGCAAAGAATTTAGCTTAACGTTCTCAAGAAGGAGGAACAATATCTGTCGAGATTTGGCTGTGAATTGCTTGGAGCTACTGAGGTATGAAATAGGCAAAAAAAATCGATCAATTTTGCAAAGTTTCAGTTGTTGATGAGTCAGCATAGAGCCATGATCAAGGAAGGTCTCGCTAAAAAGTTACCACTTCCACAGCCGTCAACGGTATATAAAAACAATTATATTTTGTAGTAAGAAAAATACAGCTTCCTCCTGAAGAATATAAAGAGCGACTAAAGTCGAGTCTTGCAATTTATGCGTCGGCTTTCTGCTATGAGATCGATGTTCAAGAAAATCGTTTGAATGAGTTGAAAAAGGTATGAAAACAGTAAAATAGAACTGCTTACTATTAGCAAATAAAGGAATTATCAATGATTGCTAATCCACTTTACAGGCAGCCACTATTGCAGCCTTTGAACGAAAGTTGATGATGGCTTTGACGAAAAAGCAAGAAGATGAGGCAATGGGCAAAGAAAGCAAGTAAGATCAAGATGCGAAACTACAAGAACTCAAGTGAACAACGAAAATATTACATACAAATTTCAGAGCAATCGATCCTAAAGCTTTAGCCAAAGAAGCCTATGCGGAGATTTACGGCCTATAATTTTTTAACATCTTTTCACATCTTTTTTTATCTTTGATATGAATCAAAGTACTATTCTTGCACTCAATCAAAGTGTCATTCTTTTACGGTTTATTGCGTTGTGTCAATTTCAAATGATCAATTTCAAATGATCAACTCACTTTCTTATCAAAAATTTTCTTTTTTATTTTATGTCAACAATTTATTTGAAAACTACGGGTTTATTTGATTCAACAATTTTGCAATAAATATCATACAATGAAATCGTTTATGATTTTTTTTTATATCCTCGCACGGGATTGATAATTTTCTAGTTGCCATTAGCGGTTTGGGGTGTAATTGTGCGGAGAATTTCTTTTTTTTTTTTTCGTGAAACTTCAGATCAAAATCTTTTCTTTTTTTTTCCAGTTTATGCCGCTTTCAAAGAGTCGTCGCTAAATGGGCAATCAGGTGTATGGATCGAACACGAAAAAGGACAATCTCACTTTGGCTGAAGCTAGACAATATGGTTCACTTTTATTCGCATTATTAAATCGTGAAATTTAATTTTTAAACCTATAACCATGAGTTTGATGTTAAAAGAAAGAGAATTCTTTCACTCTATGATTTAAAATCAAATTTATGGCTATTGTTTAAAGCGAATGCGATTCTATTAGTTAAAAGAAAGAGAATTCTTTCACTCTATGATTTAAAATCAAATTTATGGCTATTGGTTAAAGCGAATGCGATTCTATTAGTTAAAAGAAAGAGAATTCTTTCACTCTATGATTTAAAATCAAATTTATGGCTATTGGTTAAAGCGAATGCGATTCTATTAGTTAAAAGAAAGAGAATTCTTTCACTCTATGATTTAAAATCAAAATTTATGGCTTTGTTTAAAGCGAATGCCATTCTATTAGACGCTGACTGAAATAAGACTTCGAAAAAACATTTTAATATCAAAAATCTAGTACACAACATTGTTTACAATCGTTTTTAAGTGAGCGATGAAGAATTTGAGCGGCTACGACGGGCGTTCATTCGCTTCAAAAAGAATGGGCTCACTTTTGACGATTTTCGGTATCACGTGCTTGGAGGGGCAAGAGTGAGTGAAAAGTTTAACGGGAAATTTTTGTTTTAAGATGAAAAACAAGACATTATTTAGATTCCCCTCTCTGCAGCTCGCCTTCTCTTCAGTTATTTCACAAAAGGAAATGAGAGCCTTTCATTTGAAAATCTTGTTTGTGCCCTTGTTGGGATTTGTCGTGTTGAAGTCGTTCAAGCCAGTGAGAAAATTGTACCAATTTTTCGATTAACTTTAATCTTTTCAGGCTTTGCAGAAGAAAATCCCGATTTTGTGTCTTGGGGCCTTCTTCCACCAATGTTAACCGCTCCTATACATGATGCTTTCATTTCTTTTTATGAAGTCATGTCATATGTAACACATTGTAAGAATAGAAAATGAAAATTTGCTTTCTTAATTTCAATTCTAGTATCTGTCGAGGAAGTGAGAGAACTAGAAAAAGTGTTTGCAACGATTAGCGATCGTGGCCAATGCACAATCACGAAAAAGAATTGGAATATGGCGGCGGCAGGTGGAAGAGATCTTTGTGGTGCTTAAAAAAAGAATTCAGAATGTTTTCCGGATTGGCTTGTTTCTGGGTTGTTCAAAGTTTTCGATGAGAATGGGAATGGATCAATCGATTTCCGAGAACTCGTTTGTGGAGTTTCGGCAATGTGTCGTGGACCGTCACCGTCGCGCTTTTCATGTAATTTCAATTTCCATTGAACTAGTTTTTAAACTTTCTTTAGTTCTTGCAAAGCTATGGGACGAAGATATGGACGGAGTACTTTCGCCAGAAGAACTCATCATTCTTTATGAGAGACTTGCCGTTGTATGTCACTGAGTAAACAAAAGAAAAGAAGAAAAAAAGAAAGAAGAAAGAAAGAAAACAAATGATTATTATGGTTTGATTACAACTATTAAACTTTCAGCCATCATCAAAAAGAACGATCTCCTGTAGTCGTGGTGAAAATGCGGCTCCAGTAGATTTTGCTGCATGGGCGATTAGTGAGGGTTCAGAATTTGTTGATGAGCTAGCGGATATGGCTCTTGAGGTCAGCAACTATCAGCAACTTAGGAAATCAGCATTTTTTTTAAAAATTCTAGATTGGCCATATTTGTCTTGGTTTAAGGCCTGAGATGTTAGAAGTTGAACATCAAGTGATCAGGTTCGTTAAAACGGAGAGATTAATCAAGTCTGAATCTAGTAATCTATTGGAACGAGTTCGCGACTATTCAATCGCTGAATGGAACATTGTGTCATCACATTGGTATGCCGAGTGGTCAAAAACGGTTGTTCGAAAAAAGCAAAGGCACAATAATGACACTAGTTTTTAGATTTTGTCCGGCACTCGTCCGCCACCAGTCAGCAATCGAGACATTTGTGGGACGAAAGAGGATGGAGCAACTAGCTCAATGGTTAAACAAAACATCAAACGTTCAACGATAAACGATTTCTTCAGGTCGCTTGTATCACTGCTGAGTCAGCGTGTCTCCGATCGAATATTAACCCGTCTGAGTTCATCAAAGTTCCACCAGTCATGTGGAGAGCGCTTTTACGGTGGCATGGAAGTCAACAATCTGTGAGTTGCACATATAAACCAATTACTCTTGTATCAATTTTAGATCGATGGACAGTTCACTCGTCGTCTGTTGCCCGCTGAACTTTCAGATACAGGAAACCCTCAACTCGAACTTTTCCCACTTGATGTGATCATCATGAGACATGAAAGAAGGGTATGCTTGCTTGCCAATGATGCTCAGCTCATTTTTTAGAAATCGGCAATTGGACGTGATGAGATAGGTCAAAGCCCATGGGCGTATGCTCAAGTATGTATAAATTGGCCTTCATTTAAATAAGAATTTCTAGGTTTCTCGGGCTGTCAGTATTGGGGAATTGCTTCAGCTAGCTAAACAAGAACTTCGATTGAATGATGAAGAGGCTCGGCTATGGCTTGTTACAAAAAAAGACGAAAGAGTTAGTCTAACAGTGAAAAATCGAAAACTTTAATTGTAGGAGCAAAGACGTGAAAGCAAAGAAGGAATCCGTTTAAGCGATATGAGCTCTAAGGTAAGAAAAATGTAGAAACGAAAGATTTGTGAATGATAGGAAGGAAGACAAGGAACGGGGACTTCAAGTGAAAATGTTTTGCTTGACGAGCACGAGTGTTCTCTTCACGAATTGGGTTCTCTGACAGGCAAAGAGCTGAAGGTGAGTGAAGTGAATTGAATTTTAAAAAAGAAAAAGTTCAGCTTCTTCTTGAAATTCGAGATCGCACAACGGGAATTTGGCCGGAAGAGGCGCGAATCGCAGCAACGGGTTCTGGGAGCATTGGAACAGCTTGTGGAGAAAGAGAAGGGAGTAGGCCTGGATTTGTTGGACTTGTGAGTCAATATTAGAATTATTAGCTATTCAGACAAGATTCTAGGTAAACACTGGGAATTATTGCTATCGAAATGCGGCTGTTCAGTGTCTAGCACGAGTCTCACCGTTGACTGAATACTTGCTCGATGCGGGAAATATCACAACACTTAACAAGTAATTTTTGCAAATCAAAATGAACTAAATGAAATCAAAAAGTTTTTCTAGACGAGAGTCAAATGTGAGTGTGAAAACAACGCTCGAGTATTCGATGCTTCTTAAAGAAATGTGGACCACAACAAGGAAAAACATCTCACCGATTGATTTCAATGTTTGTCTTACAAAATTTGTAACTTATAAAAACTTTAGGAGGCTTTAAAAAACGCACAAAGTTTTATGCCTGGAGAGCAGCATGATTGTCAAGAATTTGTAAACTTTATGCTTGAGAATATTGCCACTGCGTTAACAGAACAGGCAAGAGCTTGATAAAATAATGAAATCTTGATGATAAAGAGAATTTTAGCTGAAAGTTCAAAGTAAACAAGAAGACGAAGAAGAGAAAAATAAAGTATTGGAAAATGTTGTGGAAAAGCCGAAAATTAGTGAGAGGCAAAAGGCGACAGAGGTGAGAAACGATGAAAAATGTCTCATCATTACCGTAAATACTGTAATAGTACCCCGCCCCCATAATGACGGTGCGGAGTGTTGCGTAGTCTAGCTTTGAACGAGTTTCTCTCGACACTGGTTTATGCTACAATGTTCGTTTAGGTATCAAAAATAGCTGAAATTCAGGGCTATTTTTTGAAAGTACGGGTGCTTTGAAAAAAATGAAATACTAAAAAACTTTTGCGACTACCCGACTGTACGAGGGGGTACTATTACAGTATTTACGGTAGGTTATCGGACGCTCCTTTTCTCGACGGTGCGGTGACGGTCCGAATGTTGCGTAGTCTAGCTTTGAACGAGTTTTTCTCGACACTGGTTTATGCTACAATGCGCGCTTAGGTATCAAAAAATAGCTGAAATTTAGGGCTATTTTTTGAAAGTACAAGCGCTTTGAAAAATGAAATACTAAAAAACTTTTGCGACTACGCGACTGTACGAGGGGTGGGGTACTATTACAGTATTTACGGTAGGTTATCGGACGCTCCTTTTCTCGACAATCTTGACTTTCCTTGACAATCTAACTTTCAACTCAAATTTCTTGGTGTTCGATTGTTCAATTTAAATAGTTTTTATAATAATCGATAGAGAAAGACTTGGCGCATCTAATGATCTCAAAAATATATAAATTAAACAGCTTACCACCAAGATATTTGAGCTTAAAGTTAGATTTGCAATAGCTATCAAATGTCCATGATTTAGGCATGGCTTCATTTCATCGAGCACAACAATAGTTTAGTTTCAAAGCTGTTTGCAGGACAACTAAAGGTTTTTGAGATGCTTTTCAATATAAAAAGCTTTTTTTTTCAAGTCATCTCTTGTCTGTAAATCGTGTGGCGCGTCTTCTTCAGTTTTCGAGCCATTCACTTCACTCTCGTTACCAATTGGCTTCGACAATGCTGAGCTTTTTCAAGTGATTGGTATTTGATCATTTTTACTTTTCAGAAATGATTTTCATTCAGTGGTACGAAGGGACGGATCTGTGCCGACGAGATATGGCTTTAGGCTGCCCCGAGAAGCAAATATACGAGCGTTTAAGGTGGAACGCGTTTTAATATCTCTTTATATATTCATTATATCTTTATATATTCATTATATCTTTATATATTCATTTATATAATCAAAAAGTAATATTAATTTTCAAAAAAGCTTCCAGGAATCAATCTCCGAGGTTTGCTCGATCACCCCCACTCGAATCGCCATGCTTTGTATGAGCAATAAAGGCAATTTAATGGTTGGATATTTGGTTTACGCATTTTCAACATCAATTTTATGTAATCAATTCATTAGCTAACACATTTATATATAAAAGAGCAATGTCTGTCTGTCTGTCTGTCTGTCTGTCTGTACGGGCTTTTCTCACCCGTGTTTTGATCAATAAAGCTAAAACTTCTTTAGAAAACCTTAGAATCTATTGTAGTTGTGGTATTTTAAAAATTCTTTGAAAAGCAAAGTTGGATGCAGCACCCGGGTATCGAATCCGGGTTGTATGGTGTCGAGCCTAAGCGCGCTCCCGACTACGCCATGGTGACAGGAAATGATGGCCCAGAAAAACCCGGAATTAAGCGGGTTTTTCAGCTGGTTTGAAATACTCAGTCAACACAAGCATTTTCACGAACAAAAAAGAATTCCTTAACTATTTTGGAATTTCAGCAGTGTGCAGCCGTCTCAGACAATGCTTCTGTCACAACATTTCCATCAGGTTTAATTTTAATCTAAATTCAGACAACTAAAACAACTTTCAGGGGCCCGGGTCTATGCAATGGAGTTGCCCGAGATTGAAGAGAAACACGCGTGGACTGTGGCCGTGCATCGGAAGCTGGTAAGTTGTTTGAATGCATGCTTTTGACCTTTCACAAACTTCAGCAATACAACTACGAGCCTTATTTCCTCGGCGCAACTTCTGGCTTCATTGTCAACGTGTTCGGCCTTCCGTTGATAGTCCCTCGATCGGTGAGTTGGAAAAGTTGGCTAAACTGAGTCAAATGTCTAGATACGATGCATTAGAATCAATTTATCAGCAAAAAAAAACACCCATCATTGCATTATAGGAAACTCTGAACGGTTCATCGATGTATGCCGATGTTTGGCGTCAAATGTCTCGTTTCATCTCGGCTCAACCACTTCCTTTCTCAAGCCGAGCCGCTGATCCGTTCGTTCCCATAAAATCAAAGCATTTTCTTTTTCTAGATGTGAAGACTCATCTTCTGGTCATCCATTCACTTTAAGCATTGTTGATTCTTCTCTGCAATGGTTTATCATTCATTAAATTTTCATTTTCATTTCATCTTATTCTAGGTGTGCTCTTTGCCCGCCTCTGAAATTCTGTCGTGGTTGTCAGATTCGCGCTGATGCAACCATTGTATGAAGAATTAGTCGTATTTCCGTACATTCTCAATTTAGCCGATGATTCCACAAGAGGCGTGCATTGCAGTTGACTGGATGCCAACAGCGCTCTACTTACGATATAATCTTTCGGAAGAAAGGGTAAAGTTGATCTTGCAGCTGGGAGTGCAAAACATGATCGGCACTGGGATTCGAACCCGCGACCTCTATGCGCGACTACTTACTTGGCGGGCGCTTTACCAATGAGCTACACTGTCAGGCTGCCGCCAGGGGAGAGCTTTATGCTTTGCTGTAAAAATTGGCAAACGAAAACGTTCAGAAATTTGATGATGATGCATCCGTTGAACAAACTTGGCAAAGACATTACAGTCCTTCATCGCTTGAAGCATGTTTGGAGAAGTTTAGGTAAAAATAGTTTTATCAGCCACAGCAGAAAGCCATTGGAACTTTCAGCTGTCCTGAGACTCTCGACTCGTTGATTGAATGTGAGCACTGTCAACAAAGAACTCGAAGAGATAAAGTGATGACGATTTGGACTCTGCCTCGATATTTAGTAGATAAACAATAGATCCTTTAGCTAATGAGAATCTCAGATCATTCAATTGAAACGCTTTGAGTATCGGAGAGAAGAGGGACGAATCGGAAAGTGCAAGTGAGAGGGGATATTTATAGTTTAAAGAACGAAATGGTTAATACAGTGTTTAGACGACTACGATACAATACGGTCAATACGATTATATAATAATATTCTAGACGAGCGGTCGATTTCCCATTGACTGGATTCGATCCAACACCGTTTGTCGACTCAGCGAGAGAATCCACCGAAGGACGAGCCGCTTTGTATGATTGCATTGCTATATCGGTTAGTCTAAATCATTAGATGACAACAATTAAGCTTAAAAGTCTAGTGACTCTTAAGTCATGGGGCCATTCAATAAGTTCCGATCTTAGACTATATCTTAGACTCATTATGGTCAGCTGGAATCAGGACATTTTGTTGCTTATGCTCGAACTGAAGATGGGCATTGGCTTCTCTTCAACGATTGTACTGTCAAGGTTTTTTTCAAAAAAAAAATAAACTTACTTAACTATTGCTTTTTCTATAGGATGTGCTGAGTGATGAGGTTGACCGAAGCAATGCCTATCTGCTTTTCTATGAACGAAAAGGTGCTTGAACTTGAGCATTTTCCTTTCCTAAAGCGCTCAATTCGTCACTTTCTTTTGAACTTTTTGATTCTCCCCCACTTCTCAACTTCTATTCTCGAATCATTTCACTTTAAAGCAAAAAGGGTAAAGTAAAAGAGCTGTATTTTCTTTGTATTTAAACCAACAAATTTTGGTGCCACTGTTCGGAAAAAAAAAAACTAGTCAAAATATCCCAAAATTCTAAATTTTGCTCATAGCAATGAATATGATTCTAAAATGATTGAAATCTTACTGTAAATGAATCTTTTTACATTACATTTGATGAATGCCTTATGTATAAAGTTTCAAACAAGTGTTGTGATATTTCCCGCATCGAGCAAGTATTCAATCAACGGTGAGACTCGTGCTAGACACTGAACAGCCGCATTTCGATAGCAATAATTCCCGGTGTTTACCTAGAATCTTGTCTGAATAGCTAATAATTCTAATATGCTAATATTGTGTATATTTTTATTAGCACCAGGTGTCTCTGTAATGCACATGTAAATGAAAGAATGGTAACAAAAAGCAGCTAACAAGCTTAGGGACAAGGGGTAATTTGATTGCTGCTTCGAATTGGTGGACTGGATAAAATGAATAGTTTCAATCGATTCCCGACCCTCAAAAACTTCCGGGTACAAATTTACAGCAATATCTTCATCAAACAAGCTTATAAAGTAAAGATTAAAAGTAAAAAAGATGAAATGTTTTGATTTTCTAAGCTTATCGTTCGGGTGCTTGGATGAGCAGCGGTTCATCTTCTTCCTCGATTTCTTTATTGTTTGCTTCATAGTATAAACCGACAATTTTCCTCCAATCAATCACCTAAGATTCAACAAATTTGCATATTTCTTGGGTTTAGACTTTGATCTTTTTGAGTACTTCTCCATTATGAGGGCCAATTTCTCATAACGCCCAGTACTTTTCCGCAGAGTGTCTCTGGGACTCTGCTAAGTGGAAGAACAAAAAGCACAGAGATCCTGCCAAGCACTTCCTTTCAAGCTATAAGCTATTTAGCCGAGTTCATGGTGAAGTTGAAGACAACCATATGTACGATTGGATCTTATCGCTTATTTCAAGTGTTTGCTCTTCTCAAATTGTTTAAGCCACCAGTAAACGTTTTGTGATTTATGTAGAAAGCTTTTCTTAAATACAAAAAAATGGGTTCTCATAACGGAAATGAGGAAGAGATAAGAAATAGGCCCTAATAACGGAAAAGTACCTCTTTTTGCTTTAGAATCGTTACCGTTTCAATGTTCCACGATGATGAAGCTCCCAGCTCTTCGGCTCGACCATCTAAAAGTTTAACTTCATTCTAACCAAATCTTCAATCCCAATTCGAATCTTTAATCTCTTTGAAATCTAATTCTTAAAAGTTTAGTGATTTTCTTTAGTCGTTTTCTTAATTTTTACCATCATCATCATCTCTGAATCCATCTCCTCTTCCCATTGTACCTCCACCCATCGAATAAGCGTCAATATTCTCCTCGTATCGCAAATCGTTTTGTGCTCTTTGTGTGAAACATCTCACTGAATATCTTTTTTTGATTGCTTTTACAATTCAATCTTTTTACATCGATTCCTATATGCGACTTTCAACACCATCCACAACTTGGTGAGCATGTTGATTGGTGATGGAGTCGCTGATCGTTTATTCATTTGTCGAATCAGAATCGCTCGCCCGAATTTCCATTCCTAAAAAGCGGATCAATGATCAATAGCCTTTGCTTTGCTTTGCTTACTTTATCGGATTGTGCTTGGATTCGTTGATACGTGTCAGACATCATAGCAATGAGTAGATTGATCAGCACCTAGGCATTTCGCTGAGTGATTTGTTTTCGTAAATCCCACTCACGATCAGGGTAACCAAGAGGTAGATTCCAAAAACGAGCTTTAAGATGATTTTCCCAAAGTCGGGCACAAGATGAAGTGGTGGCATTGAGTCAGGTTCGACTGGAAATTCGATGGAAGGCTTCAAAAGTGAATGAATATTTTATTTTCCCTAATAGTGCACCCGGTCGAGCCGAGTTGATGGCTATTTTATGGTTTCCAAGATTTTGCAGAAGCTCAACACTCTAACCCCTCACTAGATCTCATCGTCAGCTACATTTTCCGACCTCACATCGATAGGTTCTGATAAGCGGTTATCGAGATTTCGAGGAATTTAGGCGAAGAGTGCAAAAAGGGAAAATACAGTAGTTCAAAGTGCTGATATTCTCTGATATAGGGCTGTCCAGAAAGTCCAGAAAGAACGAAAAGGGAACGAAAAGACTTTCTGAACAGCCTAATAAACGTTCTTGATGTTCTTGTTGACGTTCTTGATGTTCTTAATGTTCTTGATTGTTGAATGTTCTTGATATTCTTGTACCAAGTCCAAAAAGTGAGAAGAAAAGCATCTCAAGTGTTTGTTCGGGTGAAGAAAGTCGCATCAACTCTGCCGAATCATCATCCGCTGGTTGATAGGCTGGCTGAAAAAAAGATTTGAAATATTCTTATCTTTTTGGATCTTTTTAGATCTTCTTTAATTAATTTCTTACCCTTTGTTCGGAAATTCTTCCGATAAAGTCTATTTTCTCTTTAAAATCTATCGATCAATGTTCCCCCTTAATCCTCCTTTATCCTTCATAATCTTTCCGCGATTTCCCCAGACATCCGCTAGCCAAAACATAGACCTTTTCAAAACGTTTCGCACTCAACTTTTCGGTATATAAACCCTCCGGTGCTTTAATAAATATTCTGCCTGAACCAAGGGATATGGACACAACCTAGCCCGAACACCCTTTGACTTTACCTGAAAGATGCTGGTGACATGCAATGTGAAACCGGCGATGAAAAGTAAAAGAATGACGAGAAACCGGGCCAAATCATACATCAGATCGCTAAATTTAAACAATATTGAAGAATATTGATTTTTTTTTCGACCGAATAATAATTGCCCATGGACCAAACAAGTGATGAACGGTGAGAAAATCAAGATATTGAACAAAAGCAAAGAGAAGAGCGAATGCAAACAGTTGATTCTTTAGATAAAGCATTGTTCGTGCAAAGTGTAGCTTTTCTTCGTTGTCTGAATTGGTTAAGTTTTTTTTTAAAAGTCACTTTTCATCTACCTAGATGAGTCATGACGAGTGCGGGATAAAGAAAAGCGAGCACGTGAATTGCAGTCGCTGCCGCTGATAACATCAAAATCATCACCTAAAAGGAAATTTGATTATATTACCTACCGTAAATACTGTAATAGTACCCCACCGCCCTCGTACAGTCGGGTAGTCGCAAAAGTTTTTTAGTATTTCATTTTTTTGCAAAGCACCCGTACTTTCAAAAAATGCGTCTTTGGTATCAAAAAATAGCTGAAATTCAGGGCTATTTTTTGATACCTAAACGAACATTGTAGCATAAGCCAGTGTCGAGAAAAACTCGTTCAAAGCTAGACTACGCAACACTCCGCACCCTCATTATGGGGGTGGAGTACTATTACAGTATTTACGGTATTTAAATAAAAGTTTTAGATAATAGATTTAGATAATTTTACAGAAAATAACTAACTTTTACAATGCCCAGCCCAGAACCGCCACCAATTGTGGAAAGCTCAGAGACAAGATTCCCCGATAACCACAACAATAACAGCCATTCAATTGGGTTTGGAATGATTGATGTTACCTTAAAATTTTCTTTTTTTTTCTAAACTTCTATGACTTCTATGATCTTCTTTTTTACCTCATACATCTTGTGAGTAATATTTAGAACAGTAATTGTTAATAACAAAGTGAAATATACGTGTGATACAACGTGACAGACAAATTTGATGATTGGTGCTCTTCCTAAATTTAAGATCTCTTTAAAAAAAGGGATTTGATTGATAAGAATGAAAAATATGGCAAAAAAAGTAGTTAAATTTTGATTTATTATCTTGATGTTAAGAAAAAGTTACCTATTCGACTATCGAGAGGCAATGAGAAGTAGAACCAGGCTGGTGGGCAAAGAAGAACGAGAATCGAGAAAGCCAACTAGATTTTCAATTATTTAAATATTCATAAATATTAAATAAAGATATTCAGTCTTGTTATTGAATAAAGATATTGAAACGAAACTGTAAGTTGACAAAATATATGTCGTAGCCGATTATGAATGAAATTTTTTGGCAAATCTTTCTAGTAGAGCAACCCTTTAATGTATGAGGACAATATTATATCAACTTGTAGCGAATTAAATTCTGCATCGATTGGTACCAAAATTGTGAGTTTTGGTTAAAAATTGCCGGCGCTACAACGTTTCATTCAAAATCGGCTGGATCCCCGTAGCCGATTATGAATGAGTGGGTCTAGAAGCGTCCAATCATCAAGTATTTAGTATCATTCAACGCAGAATCATTGATAATTATGTTAAATTTTTTAAATTAGCAAGATTTAATAAAAAGAAAAAAAATTAGAGCAAAAAAAACTGTTTGTTCAAGAGAAAACTTTGAAGGCCCATAATTTTTTTTTCTTTTTATCCAATCTTTCTAATTTAAAAAATTTAGCATAATTATTAATGATTCTACGTTGAATGATACTAAATACTTGATGGTTGGACGCTCCTAGACCCACTCATTCATAATCGGCTGAAATTCATAATCAGCTACGACATATGAGCACTTTCAAACTTTCTGCTATTACCGTTTTTCCGAAAGACCAATCAACTCGAGCTGTCCAAATCTCGGTGAGATATCGCTGCACAGAAGCATACGAAACAACTTCTTTCTAAAAGTTTTTTTGAATAAGATTTATTGATTTTTGCGTAAAACTTGTTCATTCTCGATCAGAACATCCAATAACGGTTTTCCTCTATTGTCTTTTGCTAAATTTAATCCTTAAAAAAAACACAAACATTACGAAAACCTTTCAGGAGTAAGGCTGAATCGTATTCTTGAGCCGTAATCCCCAAAAGTTCGACAGCCATATTCTCCGAGTAAACAGCCACATTGTACAAATCTCGAGCTCTTTCTTTTTCCTAAAATCTTTCAATGATTTAAACCCAATTCACGAGCTGACCTTTTCACTCATATCTCGATATACACTACTCAACTTGACGGCTGTTTCGATTGGAGCCGGACTTTGAAGAATGAACTCTTGTAACGGCTCATTTTTGTGCGCTTTTCCACAAACCTATTTTAACATAAGAAATCTCTGAATCCATTTAAAGAAAGATCCAAATTCGGATCTCTCCTTTAACTCTACCATTAGATCAAAAATGAATCTGCGATCTTCCATCAATTGATGTGTGTCATGTTTTTGTTTTAGAAGAAAAGAGAGACAATTTACGTGATTGTGAGCGGCTGCAAAGCATAGTGGAACCTACAAAATTGTTTGTTTATTGTTTTTGTTTTTTTTCAAATCACTCAAACCTTTCCTTCTTTCGTTTCTGCTAAAGGATCGGCCGAGCTTTTAATGAAAAGTTTCACAACTTGTAAATGGCCAGCTTTTGTAGCAAAATGCATGCCAGTCCATCCGTTCTATAAAATTTGTGATGCTTTGTGATTTATTTTGTGCATATTTTCGATAATGTCTTTCTTGCCTGATCCATCACATTGATATTGCTTCCTTGAGCGATGAGTAGCGAAACCATTTCATAATGACCATTCATAGCAGCCAAATGCAACGGGGTTCTTCCACGCCAATCCTATAATCAAATTTTAAGATCGCGTCCATTTCCTTCCTATTTGCGTTGCTATTTTGCAATTATTCGCGTCGCATTTTTCGCCCTTTTCTCCCTTCCCGAAATTCTTTTTTTTTGTCTGGGGGTTTTTGCCTTCCCTCTTGGGGGACTTTTGTTGTTTCATTTTGATGCGCATGCTGTTTTTGTAATGGTTATTGTTGCATTTCGGTTCCTGTACTAATAAACAGTAACATTATAAATTCACTTTGCTTTATGCTACCCTTCAGGTTTTAAATCCTGCTTAGATAACTGGTTTTACTAACATTTGTGTCACCATCGACGTAGTATCAATCCGATCCGTACTCTTCTCAAGAGTATTAATCTATTGTTGGACCCTACGTGTTCTTGTTACGTTATAAGCGCTTTTGGGGAAACCCTTTTTAACCTTTTGTGCTATTCGGCCATTCTTAAGCAGAATCATCTTCGTGGATAAGGTTAAAGCGGGTCGCACCCCAAACTTTAACACTAATTACTATACAGTCAATTTTTAAATTCCCAAACCTTTGAGTGTTGTTGTTGAGTGCTTCGACTTAGCAGCATTCCAACGACAGCGATGTGACCTTGTTGAGCTGCCAAATGGAGTGGGATTACATTCTTAACACAAATTAAATAGCACTGTAAGCTTTGTGATGACTGGATTAGCTTGGAAATTAAAATAGCTTAAAAACTAATAACAAATTCGATTCAGATTCTCTATCCCAGAATGCCCCTAGTTACAAATTTTCAGGTCTACAGCTAGATAACTGTCGTCTGAAACGGTAGCTAAGACAAAAATGGCTTCAGCTCTTGGCTTCATCTTCATCTCTTCATCATCTCTCTAAATATCTCTTGGCAAGAAATCACCATTGTTGTGGATGTTGCATCAACTTGAACACCTTGATTGAGAAGCATTCTCACTAGAGCATCGTGGCCTGATTGTGCGGCCAAATGAAGTGGTGTGAAACCGTACTAAATATGTCTAAGATGAAAATCGAGCTTTTTTCATCGTACCTCAGTAGCGAATTCTTTGACAACCAAATGATTGTAGATAGGAGGCTCAGAGCGAATGCTTGCTGGCACATGCTTTAGCATTTCATTTACAAAATCGGAATTTCCTGAACGTTTTGTTAATTAGCAATTACTTTAGAAAGTTCATAGTATGTTACCATAGTATGCGGCAATATGCAAAGCGTTGAGGCCCGTCTAAAAAAAGAAACTTTTTTTGCAATGTTCACTTTGTGAAACTGACTTTCTTTGAGCAGCGCCTCCACAACGCTTTGTCGAAAGCTTCCAGAATTGATACAAATCCGTTTTTCGCTCCCAAATGTAAAGCTGTCATTCCGTGCTGAAGTCTTGCTTTTGTTTTGTGTCATATCATTGCATCTTACTGAATTCTCATCCTCAGCGTTGGCTCCATTTTCTAAAAGTATCTTCACAATGTTTGCATGTCCTCCAGCGGCCGCCATATGCAATGTGGTCGCTTCCATTGTTTTTGTTTTTGCCTGGAATTCATATGTTACATCAAATTATGCACAGTACTAGGCCGGTACTAAGTACAGTACTAGGCCAGTACTAAGTACAGTACTAGGCCGGTACTAAGTACAGTACTAGGCCAGTACTAAGTACAGTACTAGGCCAGTACTAAGTACAATACTAAGTACAGTACTACGCCTGTATTTTCATCAATTTAAATACAGCTCGGATTCGATCCAAAGGAAAGATTCGGACGTCTGAACCGGATTCAGACAGCTATACTGCTCAATCATTAAGTAGTTCGTGTACCTGAATCACCATAGCCTTGTCAATCATCATCAACTCTCGGACTACGGCTAGTGAGCCCTGAATTTCAAAAGTTAAACGCATTCCATCAATTAAAAACCTTCATTGCCGCAATGTGAGCACAAGTGAAACCGTTATGATCGATGGCTGTGAGAACGGCTCGATTGTTTTGTTTCATCTTTAGGAAAAGTTTCACCACATCCGGGTAGTCATTCTAGAAATCCCATCAAGCATTAAGTATCGGAAAGCTATGGAACCTCAGCAGCTAGATGGAGAGGCGTTTGTCCTTTATCATCTCGGGCATTCGGGTTGGCGCCAAGTGCTAGCAGCGTTTGAGCCACAGCCAGTTGACCGTGCCGAGCGGCAAAATGGAGAGCTGTCTATAAAATGGTACAAAATTTGTTTTTTTCTATTATGCGCCCTGTTACCGTATTGCAACTGAAGGAAAATTTGTGCTTTTTGCAAATTATTTATTTACCTATTATTTGCAATTATCTAGCTTACATGTATTTTTGATATTCATTATTTTTTATTACTTTTTTATTGTTTTTGCTTTTTTATAAAATTAATAATGTGTTCTTTTTTCAGGGCAACGGCCAATCAACCGATCAGAAGGCATTCACTTGAGGAATGAATGCTTCTAGAGCTCGACAAATTCTTCAACAATTGTGATGACGAATTGAAGCATTGTCAACTTCGTGGTATATCTTTCACAGCTTTGCCAAAAAAGAATACTAATTGATCTACGCCGCTGATGAGACATGAGTCTGGCTTGTTCCGGTTGCAGGGAAATGCATCAAAAACAAACGCAGCAAGAAGGTCATTGTGCTGACGACTAGACACGAGAAGATGCGAATCACTGTCATGTTGACGGATGAAGTGCCGCCCACTTGTCTTGCTCAACAGGAAGCGGCGATCCAGCCATTAAGAAATTCAAGAGAGAATTGCATCTCGTTTGGAGCGGAAAGATGTGCTGACGCTGAACTGAACTGCTGGAACAAATTGATATAAACGAGGAGGAGAACAACGAAGAGAACAACGAAGAGAACGAGGAGAACAACGAGTTTGTCCACAGCGACACTAATAGATGAATTTTTCGTAAAAGATTAAAAACTTTACCTTTTGAACCTTTTGGCTAAAGAGGTTCTGTTTTTCTAATGACGCTTAGGATCTCAATTGGTTAGATCTTGGCATTCGCGAGTTCTTAAATATACCTGATTGTCAAGTGTGATCGCTTCAAGTGCAGCTCCGTGATCTTGCACCAAAACATTCACCACCTTCACATGTCCATTCATAGCCGCCAAGTGAAGCGGCGCCTCACCGGTTTTTGATTTGCTAAATTAAAAGTTCTCCAAAAAATACCTTTCTCTTTCTTGTACCTGTTTACAAACGCTTTATGCTGTAAAAGGAGATGACAAAGGGGCAAATGACCATTCGCGGCCGCAAGATGAAGTGCCGTTCTTCCATTCTCGTCAAATACATCTTAAATCACATTCTTTGTTGTGTATTTCTTTTTTTCATTTCACCTATTCGAGCATGATGTTGAAGTAGAATTTGTGCGACTCCCACGTGTCCCCGGGCACATGCCTCCAAGAGTGGTGACCAACCATTCTAAATTGTTTATGCTTATTCACTTTCACTGCCTCTTATCACTCACTTTATTCTGCTTATTTTGCACAATTTGTACAGCACCAGCTCCAATTTTGTTGACCATTGCCAATAAAACAGCCTAAATTTTGAGTTCTCATTCAAGACGTGAATTGAACCTGATTTCCAGATCTGGCCGCCATATGCATTGCCGTTTCTTGCGTGTTTTGAGATTGAATCTCAGGCTAAAGAACACTTATAAAAGCAAATCTTCTCTCATTTCACTTGTCCTCCATGATCGACAAGAAGATTGATTAATTTAGCGTCCTCTCCCGGGAAATGGAGTTGATCGGGTAGAATCTCAGCCGCATAATGAACGGCTGTAAGGCCATCCTGTAAGGCCAAATCGTTTTCTCCACTCAAACAAATCTTTTTTCATACCGCTGTCTTTGCATTCGTGAAATCCTTGATTCCCACAGCATCCATCTTTTCGGAAAGATGGCTAAAGATGGTTTTTTATTTTGAAGGATGAGCTTTCCCCGGTTTTTGATGAAAGTAATACATCGGCTTGTTCAGAAAGAAGTAGTCTAATGTAATTGAGCTAAAGACTCACGAAAGGATGAGCTGAGCCGCCTCATAATTGCAACTCTTTGCGGCCACGTGAAGCGGTGTTTCCCCGGTTTTCGATGAAAGTAATACATCGGCTTGTTCAGAAAGAAGTAGTCTAATGTAATTGATTTAGTCATTTATTTTTCTACTTTACTTCATGATTTCTTTATTTCCATTCCTGGCCGCAATATGGAGACATGTTTCTCCATCGGATTGTGCCACATTTGGTTGCCCTCCACTTTTCAGCAACATCATCGCACACTCGCGAGCCTCGGTTCCATTCAGTGAGGCGGCTAGATTCAGGCTGTTTACGTTTTCAAAAGAAATCCAACCAATATGCAAGGCTGTTTGCCCCAAATCTCCTCCTCTTACATGTACATCGGCTCCAGATCCAAGTAATGTCTAAAGTAGACATGGACACTACAAAAGCTTCTAACTTGCTTTAAATCTACCGGATTAATATGATCTATGGCTTAAAAAAAATAGAGAATCTCAAGAGCTTTCGAATGGATTAAAGCACGCTTAAAAATTTCAATGCTAAAGGAAGTTACAGTAGTTTGTAGCTTCGACTACGCGCGAGTACGGTTCATTTCGAGGCAAGACTACAAACCATTGTAACTTTCTTTAGCATTGAAATTTTTAAGCGTGCTTTAATTCATTCAAAAGCTCTTGAGATTCTCTATTTTTTAAGCTATAGCTCTTGTCAATCCGGTAGATTTAAAGCAAGTTAGAAGCGTTTGTAGTGTAACAGGTCGTCATTTTTGTAGTTTATAGTGTCCATGTCTAAAAGTAAACCGTATGCAAGTGCAGAAACTGTTCTTAACGTTTTTCTCACTCACTTCCACGACACTAGCTTTTCCCGATTGCACGGCTACATGAAGAGCTGTGTAATTATCCTAAATTCTCCATTTCTTTAGTCCCTTTACTTTTAAAACCTTTGTCCGAATATCGACATTAGTGCCTTTTGCAATAAGCATCTTGACAACATCATTAAATCCAGCTGCAGCAGCTGAATGTAATCCCAGTGCTCCTTTCTTGTTAGGCATAAATAATGGAACACCTAAGAATAGTTTTTTTTCGAGTTGCATTTCTCAATTCACCTCGTTTCAAAAACGCTAAAGCAGTATTTGTGTGCCCAGAGCAGGCAGCAATATGAAGTAAAGTTGAGCCATCCTTAAATAGCCATCCTTTAGTTTTATTTGAAAATTTCTCTCTAAAACCTTTGTCCTTGCTCGAATTGAGCCACCAAATTTGTCGATGAGCGATTCGACGCACTGTGTGTGTCCTTTCTCCGCAGCTACATGCACTGGGGTTTTATCATCCTGAAAATTTCTTTAATATTTGTTTTTTTAAGGTCACAACTTTATCGTGAATATTCGCATCGGCTCTCAATTTGTACATCACTTTCAATAGAGCCAAATCTCCACGCTGAGCTGACTAAAGAAAGGGTTTTTTTGCTCAACTTTGAAATAAATGTGTTTGTTTTTCGATTTTGAACTATTTTTAGATTTCGTTCAACCTCGTGCAGTGGTGTGCGGCCGATTGAATTCTGTGCATTCGCATCATCGCAACCTGCCTCTATCGCCAGTCGAACAGCCTCTACAAAAGGAATTTTTGATCGAGCATTCTTTACAACTTTACTAGTTCACTGTTCGTCAAAATGTTCTGAATAAAGTGTTAGAAATGTTCAATTCAAACCAAGATTCCCAGCTCTGCACGCTAGATGAAGAAGAGTATCCCCTTTTCCATCCACGGCCATCGCTTGTTGTGATCGGTGTCGCTGCAGAAGTAAATCGGCAACCGCTGTGTTTCCCAGCTGAATATCTTTTATGATTTTTATTTGGCTATGCAAATCAGCTTCAAGTGGTAAGGATAGATTGAAATTAAAAATAATCTTTAACCTTAAGCGCGAGATGAATGGGCAAGCTACCCTCTCCATCCGGTTCCATTGTCAAATCCATTTCGTCGAGAATCCGCTTCACAACTGGCACTGCCTGCAATTTAAGCAAAAAAAATCGTAATATTTACTTAATATACATTTAAGAATATAAGTATTGATCTATTCAAATCACCAACCTTTTTCGATCTTCTTTCACTGGCCACATGTATTGGTAGTTGGTTTTTACTCTGTAATTTTCTCTCTTACGGCTTAGGACTTTAATTTTCTGGCCAAGACTCGAGGCCAAGACTCGAGGCCAAGACTCGAGGCCAAGACTCGAGGCCAAGACTCGAGGCCAAGACTCGAGGCCAAGACTCGAGGCCAAGACTCGAGGCCAAGACTCGAGGCCAAGACTCGAGGCCAAGACTCGAGGCCAAGACTCGAGGCCAAGACTCGAGGCCAAGACTCGAGGCCAAGACTCGAGGCCAAGACTCGAGGCCAAGACTCGAGGCCAAGACTCGAGGCCAAGACTCGAGGCCAAGACTCGAGGCCAAGACTCGAGGCCAAGACTCGAGGCCAAGACTCGAGGCCAAGACTCGAGGCCAAGACTCGAGGCCAAGACTCGAGGCCAAGACTCGAGGCCAAGACTCGAGGCCAAGACTCGAGGCCAAGACTCGAGGCCAAGACTCGAGGCCAAGACTCGAGGCCAAGACTCGAGGCCAAGACTCGAGGCCAAGACTCGAGGCCAAGACTCGAGGCCAAGACTCGAGGCCAAGACTCGAGGCCAAGACTAAGAGTCCTTTTCTGGTTCAAAAACTAAAGCATTTTACATGGAACCAAGGGGTTTAAAAAGGTCCGAAACTCAATAAACCAATGGTCTTGGTTTTACGGGAATTTCTAGCAAAAATACAGCAAAATTTAAGGCAAAAATTATTCCAAAAATTTGGGCATAGCACAAATTTTTGGTGAAGCCGGCTCAGCCGGCTCAGCTCAACTTCATCAAAAAATTCTCACTAAATCTACCTGCTGATAATTTGGTTTTAATGCGAATTGGTCTTAATTCAAAGCTCTCCTTTAGGAAATAATTCCCCTGTTTACCCCAGCTGGTCTTTTCAGAAGATCACGATTGCATTTGATGACCGTTTCGAGCATTTGCCATGAGCTGTACATGGCTGAGATGTGAGCCGCGTTTCGGCGATCCTAAAGTTTGACGAGTCACATTTTCGAGTCTTTTTTTCTAAGCTTTCATGCTCTATTCTCACCTTTGTCGTCGAATTAATATCAGCTCCTTTTTTGAGTAATGTCTCAAAGATGAGAACTTTTCCGTCTTTAGCTGCGAGGAGGGGCACGGTGAAACCGTTCTGAAATCTTTTCTCTTTCACATTTCAATTTGAAATTTCGCTTGAAGCTTGTATTTCAATCAGTAATCCATTTAGATATTCTATAAATTATAAAAACAGTAATCCATTTAGATATTTCCCAAAAACAAGTACTTGATCAGCTGTCGCAAAATCAGCTCGATTGATCATGGTTAACTCTTTCTCGACAGCTTCCCATTCACTGTGTTTGGACAAGTAGAGTAATCTGAAGATAAATCTGAAGATAATCTGAAGAGATATCTGAAGATAAATAGTTGGTTTATATCCGAACAATCTAACAGGACCAAAGATATATAATTTTGTTATAATGAAGGATATATTTTTGTGGTAATCAAAGATACAATTTTTAAAAGCCTCCACCTCCTTTATCTTAATCTTGTTTTTAAATATTTAGAAGAAAAAAGATGATATAGAAAGAATAAAGTTTTGATGATTTACCTAGTTTGTGGATCGGCTTGTAGAAGATCTTCTACATTCATATCCATAGGGTTTTCGACTGGCTGAATAGAAGATTTTTGGAAGATAAATGAAATTTAGATCTGTTTGGAAGATAAATCTTAAAGGTTTCCAGTGGTTGGAGAAGCGATTAGAGGGATTCGTTTGTTGTGCGAAAATGAAAAGATTTCTAACCAAGATAAAAGTTTCTACAATAGAGAATGATTAGATTTCATGATCAGAAATCTTTTAAAATCAAGATCAAAGCACAATCATAATCAAAATCCCAATCAAAATCCTAATCAAATCCCAATCAAAATCCCAATCAAAGTCCCAATCAAAGTTCCAATCAAATCCCAATCAAAAAACGGACTTTCCTCTCAGCTCCTTCACTACTCGCTGTACTCTCCCTTGATGGATGTTTCACTCTAAATGTTAACAAGATTAAGTACTAAATTTAAAGAACCTGAAAAGATCTCTTGGCAAATCTCTTCTCCCAACTCCGTTCACTTCTTGATTTTTGCTTTCTGGTTTTGGATCATTTGGCGGAGAGTTGACACGACTTGCTTCTAAAAAGAATATTTTCAAAATTAACAAAAAAAAAACTCACGAATCTTTCCATCAAATGAATCAACTCTTAATCGTTTATGAGCCACGAATTCCTCTTGTTTCTAAACTTTCCCTTAAACTCTCTACTTTCCAAGTAGGTCTAACCAATTCGCTTTCAAGAATCGGTGAATCGTTGACAATCGCCTCCTCGATACCAAGCATTTTGCCGATCATTCCCGGATTATCCTTTTCGAGTTTCACATGCTAAATGCTTGTCAAATTGTTAAATTTAAATATTCACTTCATTTTCATGAATCCTATCCAAAGCTGTGCCAATAATTCCTCGATATCGAAGATCGGTTATCGGCTCTCGGTGCAACTAAACATTTGTTTGGCTTCATTTCATCATTTCACTTCATTTCACTTCATTTTACATTTCAACTCACTTGTTTATGCGCTAGCAAATTGGCTTCATCAGTTTCAAGAGCTTTTCCAATAATCCCCGTTCTCATTTGATTTGATTCCGTATCTTTCTAGAAATTGGGTTTAGTTTTTTTTTTGTTAAGTTTTGTTTTAACGAACTTTAAGCTCTTCCAAAGTGTTTTTCATCTCGTTGAGAGCTCTGGCTAATAGTCCCGGTTTCTCATCAATTGATCTTGAAAAAAGAGATAGAGACAAAGATTATGCTAAACCTGGCTGATTGTGTTCCATCCCATCGTGGATTTTTCTCCATCCATAAAGCTGAGGCAATGATACCACCAGGTTGAGCAGGACTTTCATTTTCACCAAAACTCGATCGATCAAGATCCATTATCGGTAAATGAGGATTCCTGTGAACTAGCTATTAGAAATAAAATTAGATATAATTAATATCGGGAGTGGGATAAATGCGACCTTTTTTTTGCGCACCCGGACATTTGCGCACCTTTTTTTCCGCACCTTGCCCATTAGCGCACCTTTTTTCGCGTTTTAAAAAAGCTCTAAAAAGCTAATATTAACCAATTTCTATTCCAAATGTTGTTTTTCTAGGTAATTTTAGGGCGTAGAATCGAAATTTTGACATATCAGAGCTTGTGGAAACAAACGGACGGAGTTATACAAAGAGAAAAATCAATAATTTTCTGTAATTTGATCTAGCCGTTTTGTCTTTCAAATTGGTTCCACAAGCTCTGATATGTCAAAGTTTCGATTCTACGCCCTAAAATTACCTAGAAAAACAACATTTGGAATAGAAATTGGTTAATATTAGCTTTTTAGAGCTTTTTAAGACGTGAAAAAAGGTGCTCTAAATGCGCAAAAAAAAGGTCGCATTTATCCCACTCCCTTAATATCTATTAGATATAATTAATATTATTATTATATTTATCGTAAATATTCTAATAGAAAAATTGCCTATAGGAAGTGAAAAAAAGACGATTTCTTATCATTTTTCTAAGCGCTGGTTAATGCTAAAAGTATCTGCTACATCTCAAAAAAATCAATCACCCATCATCTCTACTTTAATACCTAAATGCGCAGAAAGAAACGTACTCATGTCAATATATTTATTTGTTTGTTTGAGAGACTACGCAACGCTCCTATAGACGGCTCTTCTCTTTAAAATATTTACGGTATTTGCTCTAGAATCCTTTCACGAGTATCGAGCTCAAAGTGCACATTTGAGAGGCTCGTCCCACTGTGTTCTGCATCTGGAATCATTATTTACTTTAACTTTA
This sequence comes from Mesorhabditis belari, assembly GCA_958450365.1. Classification (NCBI taxonomy): domain Eukaryota; kingdom Metazoa; phylum Nematoda; class Chromadorea; order Rhabditida; family Rhabditidae; genus Mesorhabditis; species Mesorhabditis belari. The sequence goes on from CAUEEP010000743.1 coordinate 6,680,673, forward strand.
CTTTAACTTTACTTTAACTTTACTTTAACTTTACTTTAACTTTACTTTAACTTTACTTTAACTTTACTTTAACTTTACTTTAACTTTACTTTAACTTTACTTTAACTTTACTTTAACTTTACTTTAACTTTACTTTAACTTTACTTTAACTTTACTTTAACTTTACTTTAACTTTACTTTAACTTTACTTTAACTTTACTTTAACTTTAACTAGATTTTATTAAAGTTTTCTTGCAATAATATTGTTCAAAAAGAAAAGACTAAAAAACGAACGATAATGGAGTTGAAGTGAGGGTGGTGGAGGAGAGGAGAAAGGCTGTGATCGGGCGGAAGAGGTACGGCGAGAGGATGTGGAACTCGTCTCCATGGAGCACACTCAGTCACAAAAAAAACCTTCTCTGCAAAACCCGTTAAAACCTTTTTTAAGGATCAGAGAATAAATAAGTGAAAAATTAAGATTTATTGAGAAAGAAAATGCTTTTTGAATTAAATGTGCAAGTTGAAAGGCTGAAAAGCAAGTTGAAAGACTGAAAAAAAAGCTGTTTTATTGAAAAAACCTCAATGGTTTATTATCTTGAATCTATGAATTAAAGTTTATTTAGTAATAGACAAAGTTTTGGTATTTATAGCTGTCTTTCCTGTAAACATTGCTCAGATGAGAGATGAAGCGAAAAATTTGTACTTAAAGGTTTCCAGTGGTTGGGGAAGCGATTAGCGGGATTCGCTTGTTGTGTCTCCAATCAAAATCTCAAATTGTGATAATCTTAAGAAATTTTTCCGTATTTTGACTACAAATACAAAGAATTATAACCCATAATAACCAGCTTTTAATCGAAATCGAAATCGAAAACTTTTGTGACAAATTGAAATGAGTTGTGAGAAGTAATAAAGGATTGAAGTGAGTATGGCCGGAAGTGTTTCAGAAAGGAAGCTTGGAGAGACACCGAAACCAAAAAGAGAACCACTATAGCCACCACCGAAAACACTTTCTCTACATTCCACTACTTAAGTCTGTGTTCAAGATCTATTTCTCATGAAAGCTCAACCACAAGAAATCTTTTAAGTCTGTAGTTGTTTCATTTAAGTCTGTAGTTGTTTCATTTAAGTCTGTAGTTGTTTCATTTAAGTCTGTAGTTGTTTCATTTAAGTCTGTAGTTGTTTCATTTCAAAGTCGAGAATCTGGTAAATCTGGTAAATAGCGAAGTTTGAACTTTCAACATTAACTTAGTCATTGAAATCAGAAAGAAAGTCATTGAAATGAAATGTCATTGAAATGAAATTGAAATCAGAAATGAAAGTCATTGAAATCAGAAATGAAATGTCATTGAAATCAGAAAGAAATATTAAAGTTGACTAGAGGGAAACTGCTTTGAGAAGAAATAAAATACAAGAAATAAAAATGGAAATATTTAGTAAAAAGTTGATAAACTTCTACATTAGCTATACATTTAACAAAGAAAAAAAAGGAGTATTTTCAAAAATGAAAGGTTGAAAGGTTGAAAAGTAACACAATGGGATAATTGTTGGCTCAATTGTTGGCTCTACTTCTCACAGCAGTTTCCCTCTACTTCTCACAGCAGTTCCCCTCTACCCAACTTTAATATTTCTTTCTGATTTCAATGACTAAATTACGATTTCTTTTTTTGCTGATCGTTTATTGTCTTTTTGGGGAGAGCTTGGTGAATCCGAAATGTAAAATTGATAAGTTTTATGTTTGTATTTTTGGTTTAGGTTATCCGAAAGCGATTGGTGGTCGGTGTGGATGGCTTGGATTTGATTGTGATCCAACACTGGCAAAACAAGTTCTGAAATTCTATTTGAAAGTTTAGATATTGTACTTGAAAACAATTTTGCAGAACTGTATCCCGATCTCAGCTGTTAGAAATTGTGTACGAGATTGTGCAAATGGATCAGATGAATGTTCGGGTTTTTTTCAATTACTCAAATGTTTAATTGAACTTTCCTATGGCTATATGCAAACATTTTCCAAACAAAAAACACTATTGATTGTTTAGTCTGTGGTGAAGCTGAAATCCTCTGTGATACTTATCCAGCTCAATGTGGGCGTTGTGTGGCACAAAATGATGTGCAACGATCGTGTGCGGATAGAAAATGTACACTATCTATTCTAGATGTAAAATGCCAAAAAGCTAAAACGCATCTTCTCTGGTGCACTCATTTCCTTTTCATTTAAACAAAAAGTCATTTGAGTGCATTAGAAATGATGTTTCTCAACAAAGTACACTACTGGACAATGAAATATCATAATTGAAAAACGATCGTCACTTTCGCGCGTCTATAACTCCCTTGTCTTTACCGTATTTCTAAATATTAATATTACCATTGTGTAGTCCTTGAAAAGAGCTTTCAGAAAATGTATAACACCAATAGTTTAAACTCAAAGACAAGGGAGTTACAGACGCGCAAAGGTGACGATCTTTTTTCAAGTATGATATTTCATTGTCCAGTACTGTATGTTGAAATCCGCATAAGAAATGCGGATTTCAACATTTTCAACATTTTCATAGATTTCCAACGATAGAAACCTGATATCGATGAATGTTATACTATTTGTTATACTATACTATTTGTTATACTATACTATTTGTTATACTATACTATTTGTTATACTTTACTATTTGTTATACTATACTATTTGTTATACTATACTATTTGAAAGTTGTAAATCTCCTCTACAAAATAGGCTAAATCGTGTTTCAATTGATCGAACCATTGAAGAAATTTCGAGGGCGAAATGCGAGTGACCAAAAAAGGAATCGAGCCACTTTAGGGACAAGTGTGGTCAAAATAGAGTTAGCTTCGCAAAATTGAAGATTTAAAAAAAAAGGATAACTATATATCAATTCATTAAAAAACGTCTAACGAAAATGCATTTACAGAAATTTAGATAGAGCGTAAGTTCAAAACTCCACTTTCACAAGAGTTCGGTTTTGACTATATAGTGAAAAATGAGCGCTCTAAAATCATTATCTTAAAAATATCATTCAAAATAATTAAGAATCGGGATCATTTCATGGGAAAACTTTGTTTTTACAATAATTTCTCTTTTTTGTGAAAAAGCCGGTTTTTTTGACAATTTTGAGGGTTTTGAACTTACGAATATAGAACTATCTAAATTTCTGTAAATGCATTTTCGTTAGACGTTTTTTAATGAATTGATATATAGTTATCCTTTTTTTTTAAATCTTCAATTTTGCGAAGCTAACTCTATTTTGACCACACTAAACTTGTCCCTAAAGTGACTCGATTCCTTTTTTGGTCACTCGCATTTCGCCCTCGAAATTTCTTCAATGGTTCGATCAATTGAAACACGTTTTAGCCTATTTTGTAGAGGAGATTTACAACTTTCAAATATTAGGTTGATGCATAAGTCTTTTTGTTCCTTTTCGTCTGCCGTTTCAAGCCAACAAATGCACCAATTAAACTACGGTTGATTTCACTAGAAAAACCAATTATTTTTTCTGCAAAATAACATTAAAACGGGTTTAAAAATATTTTATGCCTGGTATGAAGGTTTCTTGAGAGTATGAAGTCGGGTAGTCAAAAAGGGCTAACTCGATGATGCGGTTTAGACACCTTAGCTAAAGAAAACCTATCTTCGTGTCAATAGATAAAAGATAGAGAAAAAAACGTTTGATATTTCGCCAAAATTTCAGAGAAATTCATTCAGCCAATTTTTCCGTCGAGTTTTTTATAGATTTTTACGAAAAAGGCGTTTTTCACTCTCGAATTTGCTTGGAAGTGAACCGAAATTCATTTAAAAAGATGGAAATTGAACAAAAAAAACACTTTTTTTATAGAGCAAACTATAGATTAATTGGTGAATTTGTTACTTTTTAACAGAAGTACGAAAAAAACGAAAAGACTTATGCATCAACCTATTAGTATAGTATAACAAATAGTATAGTATAACAAATAGTATAAAATTCATCGATATCAGGTTTCTATCGTTGGAAATCTATTGAAATGTTGAAAATGTTGAAAATGTTGAAATCCGCATTTCTTATGCATTTACCTAATATATGTAGAAGATCTCATAGATGAACGATTATGTGAAGAGCCTGGTACGATAAAATGTGCACACACGAAGAATTGCGTCTTTGCTAAATGGCTTGTTGATGGACAAGATGATTGTGGAGATGGAAGTGATGAGGGTTTGGATGGATGATTTATAACCCTAAATTTTCATTTTAGATCCATGTGAACAGGGATTAGTTGATTGCAATGGAGAACTTTTGACATCGCGTATCACTTTGACAACAACTTTTTCACCAACTTCAACAACTGTTCTCAAGTCGAACACGACGAAATCCCCGCCGACAACCACTCCTCCTTCCAATACTTCTCTTTCTATTGGTTTGTTTAAGATTTATCTAACCATACTTGCTAAACAAGTTGTGCACAAGCTTTTACAGTACAATCAAATCTTTCTATAGCTTTTACAGTACAATCAAAGCTTTATACAGCTTTTACAGTACAATCAAAGCTTTATACAGCTTTTACAGTACAATCAAATCTTTCTACAGCTTTTACAGTACAATCAAAGCTTTATACAGCTTTTACAAGTTCTCAGATGTCTCCAAGCCATGTCCACCTGCGAATTTTCGTTGCAACTCCGGGAAATGCATTCCCTATTCATCGATTTTTGATGGAACAAATGATTGCGGGGATAATAGTGATGAAAGTAAAGTACAGAAATGCTTAAACACCAATCTTTATTTCAGATTATTGCACAGTGGAAGAGGACTCGTGTCCTCCACATCGACCATGTTCTTTTCAACCAGACGTCGGCTCTTTTGGGTAAAGAATTAAATGTTTCAAAGTTAAATCGATAGATTCTAGCTGTGGTTGCCCACATGGTTGGAATCGAACAGAGGCGGGGATGTGTTGGGAAATGACGACGACGAGTGCGACTAGGAGAACCACTCCACCCACAACTCCTCCAGCAACCACAATCAAACTTCAACCTATCCAGGCTCTCATTCAGCATCGACCCAATAAACCCTGACTTTTTATTGAAAATCTATGTGCACAAAACGATTATTGATAATCATTTTGTGCACATTTTATTATCCCTTCATAAATATTTTTTAAAGTTTTTGAATTAAAAAGAATAAAGCACAAAGCACAGAACTGAGCAAAACAAAAGGAAATGCAAAGCAATAAGCAATAAAAGCAATGAGCAATAAAAGCAATTTGGCGTCATCTAAGAATTGTAAAATTTCAGAGTGATTCCAGAATTTCTGATATTGTGCTGTAAGTGCTTTCTGACGTACACTAAGATAGGGTTGAGTCAAAAAAAAGTTGAACTGAACTGTTGAACTGAACTGTTGAACTGAACTGTTGAACGAATTTCTGATAAACGCTCAAGTTAATCCAGTCTGTTAATGAAATTCACTGATTGCCTTTGAAGTAAACGGTAATTCAAGATATTGGGTTGATGGAAAAGTCCTTTCCTATTTTTTTTGGGAGAGTACCTTAAATTTGTCCAATTTTGACGTTTTATTTCTCATCCTAAAGCTGAATTCAAGACGGATCGATTGGTAAAAACCGTTTTGAGATATCTCTTTTCCAAAAGTTTTTACAGCTATTTTAGTAAAGGACGGCAGAGCCAAAAAATGGCTGTTTTCACGTTTCGTTATTTTTCCGTGCAGAAACCTAGGCTAAAAACATCTGTTTCGTGATCGGCGTCAAAAATAACCCCTAGACACGCATTTTCAGAATCTTACAAAAATTTTTGGAAAATATTGTCACCGGTGGAAGTCGAACCAGCGATCCTCAGATCAATAGCCTTTCCGCCGCTTTTCGCGATTTTCCTTCGTTTTTCTCGTTTTTGTAATAAAGGTCAAAGGCAAACTTAAAGGCCAACTTTATTGTAATCAAACGGAGTAGCTGTCTTTAGCTGTCTTTAGGAATTGTTAAATTCAATAAATATATTTAATAGACACCTTTCCTCCAAAAATCTGGCCCAAAATTGTCTGTGATGACGATTGACGATTGAAGATTGAAAGATTGACGATTGTCTGCGTCTTTACAAAGGAAAAGTTTGTCTATATGATTCTAAAGTAGTCCAGAAAGGGTTTGTAGTAGTGAACATTACTCTCAATAGCCATTCAACCGCAAAGCAAACAAAAGAAATAAACATTTAAAACATTTACTGAATTTTATCGACTTTTTCATTATCAATTTATTCACTTTTCAACTAATTCCCTTTTAAATACAATGATTTTCTCATAAAAGTTCCAATTAACTTTTCTCTGATCAGTCTTGACTTCGAAGCTTGCTTGCAGACAAAGCGAGCACTATGCGCTTCCAAGCCATAGTATTTCCATGCATGTGGTTGAGTCTCACATTCTTTGTTCAGTGTCTAAAAAATAATAGAAATTGGGGACAAAAATTGATTTGATTTTACTCTATGGATCAGAAGAGTTTGGGAAAACTTTCTATATCTCTGAGTCCATCTCGATACGTTACTCTCTACACCCCAGTCCTAGTCCAGAAGACTCTGAAGTCTAGACTGAAGTCTGAAGTTATCGTCTAGCCAGGCTAGACGAGAAATTGTACTTTGTACAGTTGTATCCTTACCGGTTCTATAAAAATTCTTGAGCTAATAATTGAAAAAGTCGTATGCTATTGTTCAAAAAGTTTTACGGTATACAAAATGCTAAGAATTACATACCGTAAATACTGTAATAGTACCCCACCCCCATAATGACGGTGCGGAGTGTTGTGTAGCTCTAGCTTTGAACGAGTGTTTCTCGACACTGGTTTATGCTACAATGTGCGCTTAGGTATCAAAAAATAGCCCTGAATTTCAGCTATTTTTTGATACTAAAAACGCATTTTTTGAAAGTACGGGTGCTTTGCAAAAAAATGAAATACTAAAAAACTTTGGCGAGTACGAGGGGAGTGGGGTACTATTACAGTATTTACGGTAGGTTATCGGACGCTCCTTTTCTCGACAATCTTGACTTTCCTTGACAATCTAACTTTCAACTCAAATTTCTTGGTGTTCGATTGTTCATTTTAAATAGTTTTTATACTAATCGATAGAGAAAGACTTGGCGCATCTAATGAGCTCAAAAGTATATATCCGAATCCGACCAGGCGTCCGGATCTGATCCGGACGTCCGAATGCGGCCAGAATGAGCGTGGTCGGATTCGGACGTCCGAATCCGATCCTGACGTCCGAAACCGGCCATTGATTATCTTGTGATCGGTTTCGGACGTCCGAATCCGACGTCCACACTCATTCGGGTCGCATTCAGACGTCCGGATCAGATTCGGACGCCTGGCCGGATTCGGATGTAACATTTAAATTAAACAGCTTAACACAAAGATATTTGAGCTTAATGTTAGATTTGCAATGGCTATCAAATGTCCATGATTTAGGCATAAAATAGTATAAAATAGTATAAGTTGAGACAATTTTTGTATATAACGAGATATCTAAAGTCACATACGGGTCGTGATCTGATCGGCTTGGCAAAAACCCTGCTTACCATCCACGGTGAAGACGCTGATGCGGTCGATTGGCTATTTGTGTAGTTGACAGGCGTTCCATCAGACCACGGCCCATTGCCCACTTGTCCATCAGCGTACAAACCAATCCAAGCATTCGAGTACTGACATCGCTTCTCGGGTGGAGCACCGTGAACAAACGTGGACACATCTTGTTGAATTAAAGCTGAAAAACGAGTAGATTTAGCTATGACATCAACTATGTTAACATCCGTCACTATTTATCATCATTTATTCTTTTCTCAACTTCGATCGGTTAAAAACGTTCATGGATTTTAGGTACTTAAGAAACTTCAGAAATGTTTTGAGGTCTAACGCTTATAATGATGCTCTGGGGTCCTCTGGGGTCCTCTGGGATCCTCTGGGATCCTCTGGGATCCTCTGGGATCCTCTGGGATCCTCTGGGATCCTCTGGGATCCTCTGGGATCCTCTGGGATCCTCTGGGATCCTCTGGGATCCTCTGGGATCCTCTGGGATCTTCTGGGATCCTCTGGGATCTTCTGGGATCCCCTAGGATGCTCTGAGATCCTCTGGGATTCTCTGGGATCCTCTGGGATCCTCTGTGAACCGTCAAAATCCAAAACAACCTGCAACAAAATCATCCTCAGCTTTTGTGTGAATCGAGACAAGGTGTCCGCCCTTTAGGAAACAATTCTTCTCGGCACTCGTCCAATTGTACAGCAGCCATGAAATCCCATCCAAATACGTGAAATTCTAGATAACTTTTTGAGCTATTTCTTGGAACTCTTGCCTGCAAATAGTAGCAATCGTCGAGAGTCGGACTGTAGATCCATCCCTCTGGGCATTGCATGACTTAGACTTTTCGATAATTGATTGTTTAGATCGGTTTACCCCGTTCAGCTTCAATTGTGCAAATGTAGGGCCTAGGTGTGACACAGTCAACGGCTCGCCATTTCATGTTCTCTGCATCCATAATCGCACATACATAGCCGGCATTCAAGTTTGGCTCTCCTAGAATTGGATCACTTATTCGAGGCTAAAAATCAATTGAGTTGTATTTCGAAGTACGGCGATGAACTCTGGACATGATTTGGCGTGTAGTACTTTGGGAAATGGCACCTTTGCGTGCATTTGACTAGAAGATCAGGCTCAGGCTTAGCCTTGACCCTGAACCTAAGCCTAATCCCTTAGCTCCGAGAACCGGCTGAGATCCAGAAAATGGGGGTTCAGCCCAAACCCAAATAGACTTAGTGCGAGGCGCTAGCCGCTAGCCCTCGCACTAAGTCCAAGCCAAAGCCAAGCCAAAGCCAAGCCAAAGCCAAGCCAAAGCCTAAGCCAAAGTTCCTGGCCAAAGCCAAGGGCCAAAGCCAGAGTTGGGAATTTTGAGGCCAGGCCAAAAATTCTCCCTTTTAGGTTTCTTTTTCGTTCTTGTTTGTTGTGGGCCTTCTATGGACTATGGGGTGTTTGGGTTTTTTTTGGGCTCTTTTGTTTTTTCTTTAGGCTGATGCCAAAAGTCTTTTTTCATTTTTTTTACCTCTTTTGAAAAATAACCAAGCCATCAATTAACCAATGGTTTGCCTAAATGAAAAGCGTTTATTGTCCAATCCCATTTTTTAAGCCAATTTGGGTTCACTTTCAGGCACTTCGAGAGTGAAAACGGGTTTTTATAAAAATCTAAAAACTTCTATAAAGAAATTGGCTGAATCAATTTCTCTGAAAATCTGAAAACCAGGCCAAATTCTATCTCTTTTCTGCGTTCAATTATTACATCCTTATCTAAAGCGTTCAAAATGCACATCGAGCCCTTTTTACCGACCCCAAAAAATCTAGATAAGAAATTATTAAACTCGTTTTGATGTCATTTTCAAATAATTGGCCTTTATGAAGTAAACGGACTTGTTCAATGAGCTCATTTGTTACTTTTTAAGGAGTAAAAAAAGAAAAGACTTTTGCATCAACATACTACACAAAATGACACTAATCTGATAAGTAGTAAAGATTTTAGAAGCATGGTAGTGCAGCTGACATTTTTAAAGTCGCATGCTAAATTTTGGCTTTGATCTTGCTTGGAGAACTTGTTTTGTCAATCTCTTTTTTTTGACTAATGTGCTCTATTGAGATAGAAAAGTCTCCTTAACATCTACCTGGATTCCAATTGGTGTAGTTGAGCGGTGTTCCATCGCTGAACTCCCAGGTACCGTTCTCATACTTCTCCACACCAATGAATGGCGAAACTCCATTCAAAACTGGAAAAAAACAATTATATTTAAATAGAGCAAGAGCTTTTTTTTCAGAAAACTAACCATTGTTTGCATATCCAAAGACCAAAGAACTTTCAAAAGCACTCGAGATTTTTGCCAAACTTCCGCCCAAATCGTTGCATTTACTTGCCGCCCAGATGTAGTATTGTGCTAAAAATTGTGCCTTTTACATTACTAACCGGGTTTACATTGCTTTTTACATTGCTGCTTTTTACACTACGTGACTTGAGTGAATGGCTGAAAACTTTCAAGTTAAATAGAACCTCTTTAAGTCTTAAATTTCGCTAAATCTTAAGGATTTTTTTGGATATAATTTGAATTATAATTAGAAATAGATTTAAATTTAGCTATTCTTTCAGGATATTAGTTTTTTTTTTTACCTGAAGTCTCAATGAATATACATCGATGCTCATTTCCGAGTTGGAGAGTTCCATTGGGACATGAGAAGGTTGCATCAGAGGCTTTCAGAAGAAAGGCCAATAAAAAGAAGTACCACATTTCGTGGACGGCAACTATTTTCAATCTTTTCTTTCTGTCCAAATCTGAATGGGAAACGTTTGGTTTTTTTTGCCTCTTATCTTGAGTGACTTTTTTTTGCTGACAGTTGTAGAGGATTTTAGAGTCTTTTTACAGTCGTTTAGAGGATTTTTAATTCCAACACAAAAGAAGAATTAGAACGAATAAGAGATAAGACTTTTAGAAGAATAATTTAAAAACGAGAAATGTGAAACGAGAGTGATGAAAGAAACGAGAATTTTTCATAGATAACCATTTCTGTCGGCGAAAACGGGTCAACAATGCGGTACCTCGTTTTATTAAGTTTTTTCATTTCGTATTCAAATGCTGATTTCACATGTCCCCAAGGAACAACACAATTGGGATCAGAGCATCGGTGTGTCTACATTCATCCCACAGGTAATTGAGATTGTTATCCCCTGCCGAAAACACTTTGTTCTTGTTTCTCGTTGCCTATTGTTTCTTGTTGCCTATTGTTCTAACTGTGCACTTTTTCACTTTTAATTTTTATCCTTTTCATTTATCAATTCATTTAGCTGAATACTACAATTGGGGTGCAAGGAAATGTCGAGATTTTGGGGGATATCTGGCCAAAATGACAAATTACTTCGAGACCTCGCTAATCTTCGCACTTGCTGGTCAATGTAAGTTTGAAAAGGAAAAAAAATGACAAATGAAAAAGGACTCTGAACTCATCGCAAATCAGATAAAGTGTCAATAAGTTAGGATTGAGTAAGTTGGGGGAAATAAATCATCTAAACCAGGGTTAGGAAGTCTGGTAAAAGCCCCTGGCCGTCCTTGATCTGTCTACTTTTTCGGGAAAGATCAGAAGTTGTCCTTTGTGTTCAGAAGCTGAGAAGCTGTGTTCAGAAGCTGAGAAGCTGTGTTCAGAAGCTGAGAAGCTGTGTTCAGAAGCTGAGAAGCTGTGTTCAGAAGCTGAGAAGCTGTGTTCAGAAGCTGAGAAGCTGTGTTCAGAAGCTGAGAAGCTGTGTTCAGAAGCTGAGAAGCTGTGTTCAGAAGCTGAGAAGCTGTGTTCAGAAGCTCAGAAGCTGTGTTCAGAAGCTCAGAAGTTATGCATACTTATTACTTATTGCTTCTTCGAGTTGCATCAGTGCACTCATTCGGTAAATCCTTTGTTCAACATAGAAATAATAAAATTTCTAGTATCTTTCAGCACTTGATGTCTCTCCTTACATTGGTGCCCAGAAAATGGCGAATGGAACTTGGCGATTCGCGGATGGAACCCCATTGAACTACTCGAATTGGGCACCAGGTATCAACTGATTACCAACGAGTCGTTTGAAATTCTAAGCTTTTGCAAGGGAACTATTTGAAGAAGATTTAAACAGTACATTTTGATGATTCCAGGAGAGCCAAATGCCAGCGATGATAATGTTATTTGTGCCATTCTTGACATCCAAAGCACAAAATGGAAAGCGGTTGATTGCGGTGCACCTCGCCCATTTATCTGTACTATTGAAGGGGATAAAGGTAATCCTTTCTTTCACGCCATTGCTTTAAACGTTGATAGTTTGTATATACCGTATTCTCTCTAAGTTCTTTTCTCTCTAGTAGTGCACTCTCTAATAGTATTGCGGTCCAGGAAGGGATTGAAAAAAAATAGTAGTGCGCACTACTACAGTGCGGTGCAAAACCATACGCCACCCCCTAAATTTCAAATTTTCTGCGGCTTCCGTGCCAGTAACAAAAAAACTGAAAACGTAGTTAGATTCAGGACCAAAAATAACCCTTAAACCCCAAAAATCATCGACATAGGGAAAATATAACAGGGAAATGAATAGGGAAAATGTAACAGCCAATGAATTTTCGTTTTTTGGCTGTTATATTTTCCCTATTCATGCTATGTCGATGATTTTTGGGGTTTAAGGGTTATTTTTGGTCCTGAATCTAATTACGTTTTCAGTTTTTTTGTAACTGGCACGAAAGCCGCAGAAAATTTGAAATTTAGGGGGTGGCGTATGGTTTTGCACCGCACTGTATTAGAGAGAAGTTCTTTTCTTAATATCAACTCGTTTTAATAACTATTAACAACTATTAATAACTATTAATAACTATTATGTAAATTTCAGTGATGCAATGCCCGACTGGATGGCTTTACAATGCGACACTCGATTATTGTTATTACCTTCAAGTAAGGGATTAGCTGAAACTAGATTTTGTGAATCAAAAATCTCAAGGAAAGCTTATCGTTATGATTTCTGTGCGTAAAAATACTACAAATACCGTAAATTATTATCTATTAGACCTATTAGACAGGTATGGCGCTGTATTTTTCAATACTCCTTTTGAGTACCGCTATATTAGTGGATGCCCGGTCTAATGATCGAAATCATCTACCAAAGTAAACCGAAAGAACCTCTAAAACACTATAAACGCGAAAAATCAGCAAAAAATGCATAAAAATTGAATTTTTCGCAGCTGAGTCAGAACTTTGAAATTCAGCTAACTTTTGACAAAATTCTCCAATGTTTTCAGAATTTCACGTATGCTGACGGGGAAAACTGGCAATTGTTCAATTGGTCAAGCGCCGAGAAGAATTGTCAAGTGATGGGCTCACATCTTGTCTCAATCCATTCACAAGATGAGCAGATTTTCATTTCGAGTGAGTGACTACTGAAAAAGAGCTGCTCAAAAAGCTGAGTCAGCTGACTCTTTAGCATAACGAAATTAGCATTAAAATTAAAATATCGCGTCTTTGCCCTTTCTTCTCAGAAATGATTCTTCCCAAAATGACGATCGTTTCTTTCATCTTTACAAAATCGTATATTTATGCCAAAACGTTTATTCGATTAAAACTCTAATATATTAAATATTAATCATATACCCTTTTTAATCTCTATCACTCAAAAAGTACGTAACTGTACAGTAAAGTACTTTCTTGTCTTGCCTAATCTCGTTCTGGTTTAGCATAGCCTGACAGCGAGATTTTTAAAATCACACTCTGTATTTTCTATTCTTACCTAAAATATAAAAATGACTCCTTTATTTGAAAAAAGAATACTTTCTTAACCTATCTTCAGCTATGACAAAACAATCGACAAGCAATTTCAATAATGGAGCCGCTTCGAATTTGCGTTGTGACTACTCGTACACTTGGATTGGGTACATCGGAGACGGTCAGCTCAATCATGGCTCGTGGAGTGATGGAACAGTCGTTGACTATGTGGCCCCCTACGGAAGCAGAAGCGACGAAGTACCATGGAAGGTCATTGCTTAAACATTTCTTTTACAACTCTATTTTTAGATGATTAACACAAATTGCTACGCCAACTATGTTCAATGGAGTTCTACCGCATTGACAGGAGTCTCCGCTCGTTACATCTGCAAACAACCATCAACGATGAGGGCAAGACGAGAAGCTGCTGAGAAACTTTGAAAACAAACATTGCACTGGAGTTTGAAATAAATATGGTTTCTAAAATGTCAATTTTCAAGTTTATTTTTGGGGAATTTAGCAAATCATCCTTCTAGAGTAGATCAGCTGATTGCATAGAGCTAACTGATTGCAGTCTATATGGAGAAAGAATTGTTTTATGGGTTTTCGGATTCTTGAAACCTAAACCCGTCATTACAGGGTGTTTAGCAAAAAAAAGCTTTCCAAATCAAAATTCTTCTCACAAAACTAAATCTGCTGATAGTGCTTGTGGTGTCAATTGAGCACATATAAGATTACAATTTTTTTTATTTAATTGTCTATCTGCTTTATATCCGTCTAAACTTCATGATAATCTGTAGAGAAAAGGAACCAAATCTGTGGAGAAAAGGAACCAAATCTGTAGAGAAAAGGAACCAAATCTGTGGAGAAAAGGAACCAAATCTGTAGAGAAAAGGAACCAAATCTGTGGAGAAAAAGGAACCAAATCTGTAGAGAAAAGGAATCAATTGAAAAATTGCTAGAATTGCAAGAAATTGTTTTGAAAACGCTTTTTTTTGCAAAACTCCCTGTAACTATTGGGTTGAGGAGAATGAAATGACGCTGAAAATCAAAGAAAATTTCGAAAACTTCTAGCAAACTTTGTCAAATGATACGCGTTTGATATCAGTAGAAAGGTTAACTAATTCTCTGTGTGAAAATGGAGTTTGCTCTCATGTGAAATATTGATGTTCAAAAAGACTAGCTTTTCAAAGTAACTCTATAAAGAGAAATGGGGCCGACAAGGAGGAAAAATAACGTTCTTTTTTTGACCCTCCTTGACTAGGCTCGAACTTATTACTGAATCAATATTTTTGAATAATCTTTTTTTTACATGTAATAGAACTTGAATGAGGATTTTATTGTACTTTTGTGCTTTATTAATTTGAGTCAATAAATTGTCGAAATGTCTTTGAGTAAAAACATTTAACGAACATTAAGAGATAGGTAATAAAATAATATGATAAGATAAAGCATATTCGATGAGTCGAAGATGATCAAATCCTTTTCTCAAAACAAAAACATTAACGATAACCGTATTCTTTTATAAAAGAAGTATAGAAATCAAAGCCGAAAAGAAAATCATTGCCATATTATTGAAGAGGACACTGGTTGATGTGGAAATTCTTCTTGTACATTTCATATTATAGGGATTATCACCTAAAGAGTCGTTTAATTCAAAGAAAATCCATTTGCTCAAGCCTTTATTAATTGGAAATCTTGGATAGACAGGTACACAAAAGTTAGCTGATCGCTGAGCTGTTTCTCGATCAGAGTTGCAAAAATCTTCTGCACAGATAATTATTTGTACGTGTGAGATCACCGAGTACACGCCGACCTGTAAATATTGTTATTGGGTTGGGGAGAATGAGTCGGCGCCGAAAATCAAAGAAATTTCTAAAACTTATAGCAGACTTTGTCAAATGATATGCGTTTAATATCAGTAAAAAGGTTAACTAATTCTCTACAAAATGGCATTTAAATGAGAACTCAAACAGCGCCTCGGCTCAACAAAAGGCCATTTTTTCACAAAATCTATAAACTGTGACCTAGCGAAAACGGTTGGAGGGATCTTCCTGTAAATTTGGCAACTTATGCAATTGAGTATACTCTATCTTTTTTATGTTGACACCAAAGAAGGTTTATGTGGAAGAAACTGTTCAAACGAGGAGTCGGACACTTTGCCATTTTGACTAGCTGTGTTTGGGAGTCCATAAACTCCACGAAAGAAAAGCTTTATGGAATCTCTCAAAAGTGATTTTGTAGAGAAATAGTGGACCTTTTTGATGAAACAAAACGTGTATTTAAACAAGTTTTTATGGGTGCAAAAAGTTTCTTTAAATTTCGGCGCCGACTCATTCTCCCCAACCCAATACAATAGTTCGTTTAGAGTCAGCTGAGAAATGTGGAAGTGAATAATGAAAAGATGGTGAATCAATTAAACTATTTGTTTTATAGTGACTGTTTTACATAGTTCAATTGATTCACCATCTTTTCGTTATTCAGTTCCGCGTTTTTTTTTTTCATCTAACTCACCTCAAGTCTGCCCTCTGAAAGAAACCAATTTTGCCATAAACAACCAGCTTTTGATATGTTCTTCTGAAAATCTCAGTATCGATTTAGTAAAACGACTTAAGAATGCCTTTTCATCAATGACATAGAGACAGCTTTGACTTTGACATGTGTGATTGGAGATAGCTTCTGGAAAATAGCTTCTAGAAAACAAATAAAACGAGATTCTCTACATTCTTTTGTTAAAAAGCTACCGTAAATACTGTAATAGTACCCCATCCCCCTCGTACAGTCGCGTAGTCGCAAAAGTTTTTTAGTATTTCATTTTTTTCAAAGCACCCATACTTTCAAAAAAATGCGTCTTTGGTATCAAAAAATAGCTGAAATTCAGGGCTATTTTTTGATACCTAAACGCGCATTGTAGCATAAACCAGTGTCGAGAAACACTCGTTCAAAACTAGACTACGCAACACTCCGCACCGTCATTATGGGGGTGGGCTACTATTACAGTATTTACGGTATGTAGATTTTGACCTTTCCCGAATCCTCGAAATGTTTTAATCTTAAGTGATACTCATGGAAAATCTAGAGATTTCAGTTTCATAAGATAAAAACGACTTGAAACCTGGTCAATTCTTGAAACACATTGTTTTCTAGGTTTATTAAGATAAATGTTATTAGGTTGATGCAAAAGTCTTTTTCATTTTTTTCGTACTTCTGTTAAAAAGTAACAAATTCACCAATTAATCTATAGTTTGCTCTATAAAAAAAGTGTTTTTTTGTTCAATTTCGATCTTTTTAAATGAATTTCGGTTCACTTTCAAGCAAATTCGAGAGTGAAAAACGCCTTTTTCGTAAAAATCTATAAAAAAACTCTACGGAAAAATTGGCTGAATGAATTTCTCTGAAATTTTGGCGAAATATCAAACGTTTTTTTTCTCTATCTTTTATCTATTGACACGAAAATAGGTTTTCTTTAGCTAAGGTGTCTAAACCGCATCATCGACTTAGCCCTTTTTGACTACCCGACTTTATACTCGCAAGAAAATCCAGTCATAAAATATTTTTAAACCCGTTTTAATGTTATTTTGCAGAAAAATAACTGGTTTTTCTAATGAAATCAACCGTAGTTTAATTGGTGCATTTGTTGGCTTGAAACGGCAGACGAAAAAAATGAAAAAGACTTTTGCATCAACCTAATAAGATAATTGTTATTATAAATGAGTAGAATGAATGAATAGTACTGCAGTGTGTGTGAAAGCTGTTAGAATTCGATTTTGGTATCAAAAAATAGCCCTGAATTTCAGCTATTTTTTGATACCTAAGCGCGCATTGTAGCATAAACCAGTGTCGAGAAAAACTTGTTCAAAGCTAGACTACGCGACGCTCCGCACCGTCATTATGGGCGGTGGGGTACTATTACAGTATTTACGGTACTTTAAATATTTCTTTTGTATTAAAATTTTTATTTAACTATTTAAGAAAATTAAAGATCTATTTAATAAATTAGAATTGTTAGCCCACCATTTCCCATTTCTTTAATATGACAAGTGACGACTTTCTCAGAGAAACCGGCAAAAGTAAACTGATTACAAGGATTCTAAAGTTATTCTAAAGTTCTTTGTAAAAAGTAAACAAACGTTCACCTGGCTTGGATAATATTGCCACAATATTGAATAATCGACTCCGTGACAATACCTAACGTACTCGATTTTCCTAGAAGTGAATTGATATCCATATTCACCGCCATCGAACACTCTAAAATTTGATGAAATCAACTAGATCTAAATATTGTCTAAAATAGAAAATGAATTAAATGTCTAATAATTTAATAGCTATCTGAAAAAATTGTAATTTGATCTCTAGGTAATATTCTAGTTAAGAACTAAATAGACTTGAGCTAGTGTCTAATCTTAATGTCTAATGTCTGTCCTGTCTAATGTCTGTCCTGTCTAATGTCTGTCCTGTCTAATGTCTGTCCTGTCTAATGTCTGTCCTGTCTAATGTCTAAAGTCAAATAGAGCTGCCCTATGCCTTCATTTTCAAGAAAAGTACTTTTAACAAACCCCCAAAACTTGTCTATTAGAAAATATTGCTTATTCTATAGTTGTCCAACTAAGAATGATACTTAAAAATCTAATACAACTTTTACTGAATGAACATTTACGGTAGCTTTCCATCCCATATCATCTCTTCGCTAATCGGTAAAAGTTCCGAGTCGTTCGCTCTGTTTCCAATCCACTCTCCGAAAATCCATCCACCATCATTATGGGCTCGAAGTGTATTGTTGCCAGTCGACAGCTGAAACAAATTCAATTAGACATGTCGAAAAACCTCTCACCATGGCCGAGCCAATAGCCTTGCAAGTGGGAAATCCCTCATCGCCAATCTTTCCAATTTGAACAACCGCAAAATCTCCCTCAGAACTTTGCCGTAGCTTTAAATCATTTGAAAAAAACTATCAATCCTCAATAGCCAAACTCTGTATTTTTGACAAGAGACATCTTCTCGAAGCGCCAATTCGTAGCTCTTTTTCCCGAAAGTCGCCTTTTTTGCATTTCTCATCAAACGCGGTCTCTCCTCATTACAATAATCCTCGTTTCTGACATTTAACTTTCAACTTTTCCTTCCCATAAAAGACTTAAGGCTTTTATTTTACAACTAGCTGTATGTCTGTGAACTTGAACAAACATTTTTCAAAATCTTAGCGTGACGAACAGACGGTGAAACGGACGGTGAAACGGACGATCAAACAGACGATCAAACAGACGGTCAAACAGACGATCAAACAGACGGTCAAACGGACAGACATACCTTTTATTTATAGTAAACTCTCGCCTAAAGGAGGCTTCTATTGGGAAAATTACGGTATTCAGTTTTACATTTACCTGCAAATGCATAAATACACGGGATATGGTGTTTCCTTGTTCTCGCCATACATATGAGTGTCAGCGAGATGACATCCCGGCTTCCAATAGCTCATCATTCCAATGACACAACTCTGATATAAAGCCTTTGAGTAGGAAAAATAAAGATAATAACAAGCGTCGCCATTACAAGTCGTATTGCTGAATCGGGTAAATGTTTACAAATTTCTCACTTGAGACGCTTGAGACGTCTTCAATTTGAGTGTCTTACCGTTAATTGTCTTACCAATTCAATTGTTTTGAAGTTGTCTTTAGTTTGTTTAGATGTTCAGTTTGTTGTTTTAAATGTTTAAGACAATTTCTTTTCAACTGAAAGCTTTCGCCCATTGCTTATTATAATATAAGCTTATTATAATATTTGCTTATTATAATATTTGCTTATATTTGCTTACTATAATATAAGCTTGTAATATAAGCTTGTTATAATATTTGCTTATTATAATATACTTTTTTTACGGTTCCAATACGGTTCCAATACGGTTCCAATACGATTCCTATTTTGATCTAATACGGTTCCAATACGGTTCCTATTTTGATCTAATACGGTTAGCACTTTTTTGAAAATTCTCTCCTCACCCTTCATCCACTCGATCATAACGTGGAACTTTGATATAGTCCACACACTTCAATGCATTTAATTGATGAGGAAACGAGAGAATCAATAGAACAAGAAAAATCATCTCCAAAAAAAAAACAAAAAAAGCAATCGACGATCTGCTGTAACTTATCAAAAAATATTTGCCCTTTTTGCTAAACTTTTTCAATGCCAAAAATATACAATGGATAGAATGTCAATTTGTGGCCGCGATAATCGAGTTTGCTGGTGATTTCTTAGAAGATTCAAGGATTGTAAAAACCAAAAAAACAAGCAGCAAAATTTCATTACAGCAAAATCTTTTTTCACTAAAAAGGGCAATTTATCGCAAATGAAAACTTTAAATTGGGCTATTGGGTAAAGTAAAAGTTTGGTTGGTAAAAAAGAAATGAGCGTCGTGTTTGTTGATTTGTATTTTATTCATAGTAAAAGATTTTTTAAAAATAGTTTATTCTATTGGAAAGAGCGTGTCCTTGCGCATCGTTTGATATATAATTTGTCTATGTTTACTTTGTTTTTTTTTTTTTACAAGAAAGAGTGTTTCGAAAATGTCGGACCAAAAATTTCGCTTGAGGTAAATATTGCTGCTTGTGGTATGAATTTAAGCAAGGCAAATCGGCTGCTAAAGCTCATCGCGCTCTATCTCAAGTGTTTGACGAAGATGCTCTATCCGAAAGTCAGTGTAAACGATGGTTTTTCTTTTTTACCAACCTAATACTTTGAAACTGGAAAGACTAGCTATTTATTTACTATTTAGACTATTTAGACTAGTTATTTAGTGGTAATTCTTGAGTTTCCTTGAAGTCTTACACAATTTCTTTTTTTAATATTTGAACAATTCAAAAGATAGCCAAGATTTCACAAAACATTTAAAGATCAGAATAAAAATTAAATTAACTAATTAATTAATTAAATGAACTAAAAATACTAGAAAGAAAAGACTAGAAATGAAAAAAAAAAAGAGAAAACGAAAACCAGGGTCCAATCGGTTCTCAGTTTAGTTCGATTTAGGCTAAAAACATAAAAATCGATCGTTCCTGTTCCAAATTTTAAAAACCAATTAGGCTCAGATCAAGTTTTAAACTTAATGTCTAATGTCTGTCCTTACTAATGTCTGTCCTTACTAATGTCTGTCCTATCTAATGTCTGTCCTATCTAATGTCTGTCCTATCTAATGTCTGTCCTGTCTAATGTCTGTCCTGTCTAATGTCTGTCCTGTCTAATGTCTGTCCTGTCTAACGTCTGTCCTTACTAATGTCTGTCCTATCTAATGTCTGTCCTATCTAATGTCTGTCCTATCTAATGTCTAAATCTTCTCAATTTACCCATTTTTCTCTTTGAATTTGTCGTTTTCCTAATGCCCATTAAACTGTAAAAGTGTAAGGAACAAAACTTGGAGTGTAACTTTAAAAAAATTAACTTTATTAACTCTCAATGAGAACTAGATTTGGTGCCGAGACTCGTCAACTTTGTGACGGTTGTATTCTTTCGCAAAAAAGCTGGCAATCTCGGCAATAGACATACAAAGATGACAAGGCTGAAATGATGAGAATTCTTTTGTGTCTACGATTCTGACAAACTTCAGTAGAATCTGACAAAATGTGGTCACCATTTCGGTGGCGATGAAATTCCAGAAATCCCCGAAAAAGAAGATCGAGTTGTCAGGATCCTCGCCTACGAGATCCCGGCCAATATAGGGAATCATTGAGATCATATGGGTTAAAAGGGACTGCAAATTAATCTACGAATTTTTAAAATTCTGTTAACAGTCTGAATTTTCTTTAGATCAATCGCTGAACGCTGATCAATCGCTGAACGCTGATCAATCGCTGAACGCTGATCAATCGCTGAACGCTGATCAATCGCTGAACGCTGATCAATCGCTGAACGCTGCGCTACGCTGACGCGCGCGCGACCGCTGCCAACGCTACGCTGCAGCATAAACGCTAACGCTGACAACGCTGAACGCGACAATGCTGAACGCTAATCAATCGCTGATCGCTGATCGCTGATCAATCGCTGACAAACCATGATGATCAATCGCAAACCAGCATTTGTCGTTGCTTTTGAGTTCTTTTTCTGGAAATGAATCTATCAATTAAAAATCGAAGAGTTTAGCTAACTTTTAAATGAACTAGATTTTAGATACTCTTTCCTGAAATCTCTCTTTAACTCACCACTTCCAAAATTTTAAGCAATACCCAAACATCAAGCAAAACGGCATATGGCAGAGTTTGTGTGGGTATGTTATCAAAATAAAAGAGATCCGATTTCCCATCTCCACCCACAATTAGACCTCGCTTTGTGGCTGACTTCACTCTATATAACAGCGGATCGTAGTAGTACTCGCGATGTGATTGAGGGATATAGTTGTAATGATAATCTGAAAACGATTACCTAACTAACTCTAGTTAAAAATCCTAAAGAAATCTAAAACCTAAAGAAATCGTGCTTCCAAATGCGACAAAATAGGCAATATATGTGACTAAAATATAAGGTAATGCGAGCTTCTCGACTCTGTTGAATAAACGACCGTCAAAGAAAACAGCAAAAACTCTGAAACATTACTGTTTCTTCATTTTACTGGTGCTCACTCATCTCACCGATTCAGTGTCAATCCAATCTCGATGATGGGCATCGCTTTTTGTACAGCTACATAAAGAGTGGCAGTGATCGTATTCTCAAGTGGAATATGGAAACGAGTGAACATGCGAATGTAGCAATGAGCGCTAAGCAAAGCAATTCAGTTGGCAACTAGCTCTGTGGCGAATAGCCACTAAAAGTTACCTAACTCTGAGGGCCTAAAAATTGGAAAAGTATTGCGGAAATCCGTGGCGCCTTCATTCTATTTCGCGCCTCAAATCATTTATTATTTTGCAGCTTGTTAGCTGAATATCTTCTGTTATATAAAGCAACTGTTGTTCATTTGATGCGTTTTTAGGGGGTGGAACAAATGCTACCTTTTTTTTGCGCACCTGGACATTTGCGCACCTTTTTTTTTGCTGGAAAAGGCCTTAGGAAAGGTCGTAGAGCTTCAAAAATGTTTTCATATAAGGGAATCGTATGCGTAGATTCCGAATTTCCACAAATCAGACCTCGCTGACACGTCAAATTTGGGCTAAAAGGCAAAAACTGCGGAAAAGCGTTAAGTTGCGTAGTTTTTGCCTTTTAGCCCAAATTTGACGTGTCAGCGAGGTCTGATTTGTGGAAATTCGGAATCTACGCATACGATTCCCTTATATGAAAACATTTTTGAAGCTCTACGACCTTTCCTAAGGCCTTTTCCAGCAAAAAAAAAGGTGCGCAAATGTCCAGGTGCGCAAAAAAAAGGTCGCATTTGTCCCACCCCCGCGTTTTTACTTTTTTTCTGCTTTCCTTTCATGGTTGTGTCCTAATTAAAACGAAAATTTTTCTGTTTTTATCGTCGCTTTTAATTCAATTGTCGATTTTGTGTGAAAATTGCTCAAGTGAGAGCCCAAAAATTTCGAGTCAGTCGGCTATTAATTCTAAGGCTATTAGTCTTAATTCAAGTGAGATCAGATATCTCGAAACAAGAAATAACGTATCTTGAGTGAAGAGTATCAAGCAGCAAGCATACTGTGGCGAATTACCACTGCTCTGCAGTTAGTCAAAAATTCAATACAAGTTAAAAATCAAAGTTGATGGATAAACTACCGTAATCAATCACTAGATGATATTCAGCTGTCCGGTTGTTGTAGCTTGTATACATCAAAAACCCATTATTTAAACTTTGCTTTTGAGTGAGTTTGTTGTTCTCCTTTTTTGTTCTTTATCATTCTTTTTTCACATTCAAGTGTTGATTTAATTGTGATAGTGCCAAGTTGCTCCAGTTTGAGCGAAGTTGCCCTAATAAGGGAAAGTTGGATAAATTGTGCGTTTTCAAGAAGACCACTATTGAACCACACCGAGACACGGTCTCACAAGAAATTATATATTGGGTTGGGGAGAATGAGTCGGCGCCGAAAATGAAAAAAATATCTAAAACTTCTATTCGACTTCGTCAAATAATATGCGTTTGATATGAGTAGAATGGTTAACTAATTCTCTACAAAATGACATTTAAAAGAAAATTCAAACAGCGCCTCCGCTCAAGAAAAAGGCATTTTTTCACAAAAACTACAAACTGTGGTCTAGAAAAAACCTTTGGTGGGATCTTCCTGCAAATTTGGCAACTTAAGTAATTGAATGTGCTCTATCTTTTTTATATAAACACCAAAGAAGGTTTATGTGAAAGAAACTGTTCAAATGATGAGTCGGGCTCTTTGCCATTTTAACCAGCTGTGTTTGGGAGTCCATAAACTCCACGAAAGAAAAGCTTTGTGGAATCTCTCAAAAGTGATTTTGTAGAGAAATAGTGGATCCTTTTGATGAAACCAAACGTATATTTAAAGAAAGCTTTATGTGTGCAAAAAGTCCCTTTAAAGTTTGGCGCCGACTCATTCTCCCCAATCCCCAACCCAATAGATCAAAACATCAACATATATTTCTTACACATACCAAAGAATATTTCTTTACATTTCCCTTCTACCTTCTCACACAATCAGCTTGATATAAAATATATAAACTGCAATAAAATCTCCCAATCGCATTCGTTAACATTAGAGTTCGAATTCCACGAGTCATCTTTGCACTTCGAATGATGATGATCATTGAAATGATACACGTCATAAGGTTGAGGCCACCAAACGAAAAAAGAAGAAGAAAAGAAGAATTATTTTAAAGAAGAATATCTGATTACCGTATTGGCGACAATGTTGACTTGTCTTCTTTCATTGTTCATCTTCCATTTGGGGATCTCTTTCCAACCGTCCATCAAACAGTTCCCCAAACAATTCTCCCATAAACCGATCCACTCTTGATCGTTTTCGAAAAACGTGTAATCGTAGAATTCATAAGCAAAATCATTATCATCAGACATCTATAAAAAGAAATTCGAAAAAATATGATAGTTGTCGCTTGTAACTTGAAGAAATTGAGCTTTTGTGATCACAAAAGCTCAATTTCTTCAAGTTACAAACGATAACTATCAGATTTTCATTTTAAATAAAAAATCAGTAGCTTCTTTTTACTAGTAGAAACACTTGAATAAACTGAAAAAGGAAAGAAAAACAGTAATTACTTCCGAATGGTGTGTGAACCTTTCCCGCCTTTCCCGCCCACCTTGCTCTATCAGAAAAGGGATACTGTGTGACTTCTCCTCACACTTCTCTTCGTCGACTAGTTGCTTTTTGTTTCATTTCTAAAGAGCACTTCTTTCATTTAATTTGACCAGTAAAATGTGGGATCTCTTTGATCTCACGAAATTCTCGGAGTACAAAGAATTCACGCGAATAGCGATCAATGACTCGCAGAGATATCAAATCGTTGCGAATGTCGGCATGGGTTTGGTGAGTTGAATTTTAATAACAAAGTTCACTCCTCCTCCAAGAGAAGCTAACTAACCTGCCATTGCTTTTTAAGAGCAGATTGATCCGACCTGAAAATGAAAACTGGATCGGTTTGATTCGGGCTGAAAATCGAGTTCAATTCGGTTCACTTTTGGTTCAGTTGCAAATGTCAGAAAAGCAAAAAACGTCATACTGCGAGGCTGAACTCACATGCTACGACTAGATACAGGTGCCCTAACCTTTAGACCATAAGGCGAGCTTGTTCTGAAGTTAGCGGGCACTTTCTATCGATTGGCGGTAAATTCTCGGTTAAAGTTCCGTATTTTAAAGTCCGGTTTTGGACTGGATGCCCATGCCTAGTTAATAGAGAATATATATGTCGTAGCCGATTAAGGATCTCAGCCGAAGAAGTCTCAGAGTCTCTTTTTGTTACTGTCCATTTTTTGTTTCTCCTCGTTCTTGACGACTTTCTTGGGTTTGTCCAAATCGCCTTTGATCCCATGATTGTAAAGCACCTCTTGATTCAATTCGTATCGAAGAGAGAATCGCACTACAAGTCATCGGCTAGTCGAAGAAGTCTGAGACTTCTTCGGCTGAAATCCTTAATCGGCTACGACATATATAATAAACGTATAATAAATAATAAATAATAAACGTAGTATAATTTGAAGATCGACAAACATTACCAGTCAAATACAGAGCTCATTTAATTGTTATCAACCTGAAATTGGGGCCAAACAAAACACTACTTTCTTCTAAAAACCTTTAGAAACCTTTCGACTTTAGATGTTTCTCGTCGAGTTGTCGGTGAATCTAATTGCTATCATTGTGTGCTATTGGTTAAAGTCAAATAAAACCTTCAAAAGCTATATTATCACTCAATCATTCGTCTACACTTATGAAGCTTTAGTTATCGCCTCGGAAATCGTTTGCAATTTGAAGTAAGTTCCAGAAAAATGATTGAACTTTTCTCCGTAAACTCAATTAACATTTCCGGTAGAAAGTTATGCTTTTTTTTTCAGTTAAAGAAAAAACCCAAAAAAGAATACTGTAAATAGAAAAGATTTATTTCAGCTATTGGTGTGTACCCTTTATGACAGGAGCGAGAATTGACTGGCAAAAACTTCTCGTCTCCATTCATTTCAGTGCCTTCAATTCGATGATCTTTATTCGATTTGTCTTTTTGCTGGCTCTGTTAGTTTGCTTTGAGAAAAGAAGTATATAGTTAACCAGTTGAATGCTTAACTTTTCTTATTCGTTTTCCCCTTTCCTTAGATGCTTCGACCTCGGAGAGTGTAAAGAGGAATTCTGGAACAGTCGATGCTCCTCTTTACACTTCCCGAGGTCGAAGCAGTATCACTGCTCCTTTTTTCGAGGTCTCTATTGTGGCCAGACTCGAACCCGCGATCTCTAGACCAGAGAGGACACGCTATCCACTGTGTCATTCATTGTCATTCATTGGAAATGAATGGAATAGAGAGGAATTCTGGAACAATCGAGCGGGAGGACTCGCCTCGATGACTAGACTCTCTGTATCAGCTCCTCGAGGACCTTTAAACCTTTTAACTGATTGTCTGATTTATGTGATCAGCTCTTTGTGCCTCTAGCTGATGGCTAGGATATCGTACCCTATGAGAAAAATCGATTTGCCTTTCCCTTTCTTTACAAGACTTTCAGAGCAGCTGAAGTCAATTTTCGACGGGCACATGTTCGCCTATTCAACAAGTTGAATCCTTTCCTCTATCCATTGTGTATTCTCATTTGTATCGCTTTCCAATTATCCGATCTATTCTACGTGAAAAACTATATGAAATTTGGAGATGGAAGCTGTTTCTATGCTCCATATGCTTTTGCCGAAGTTTGTAAGTTTCAAAAGAAGTTACCTCTTGATTTAAAGAGCTTTTTGAAAGCATTTTGAAAGCATTGAAAGCAATACAATAGAATTTATTCCATTTCAGGTCTTGACATGGATCGAAATCAACGTTTGGTACCATCACTCGAGGGAACAGCCATTCGTTTTATGTTTCTCAACGTCTTCCTGAGCGCTTTTCTTTATGGTTACACATTTCGACAAGCTTGGCTGAGAAACGCGGAAAAAGTGGAAAAAGCGGAAAAAGAGGTAATATAACTATAACAAAGAAGAGTAATATAACTAAGAACTAAATTGATTAAATCAATTTCCTTTAGGACAAAGATAATCCATCTCAAAGAAGCCTTTGGATCTACTTAATGGTAAGTTTTCTCTCTTTTTGCTTCATTTAGATTTAAAATTCAGGTCCTAGCGATCAACGTGTCGGCTGTAATTGAGAGATATTGGTTATTTGGAGATTTACAAAGTAGAGATTAAAGTTATGAGCTATGAAATAAGCTATAAGCTTTTTTATAGATTTCGATACGAGTCGAGAGTTTGTAGAAAACACGGGGCTATCACGGTTTTGGTGTCGAACAATCGGATCAACAATATTACATGTGTTGTCAAGGTGAAACGACTTTAGCTTTACCAGTTCACTGTCAATTCTATAATCTACTAGGTTTTGATTGGACCTAGAAATGGGTTCAAACTTTTCCAAAAATAAAAACTCAGATCAATTGATGCTCGATTGAGGAAATTGATTTAATCAATTTAGTTCTGAGTTATATTACCCTAAAGTCTCGAGTATAAGTTCTGCCTTAATTTACATTCGCTTTAATTGCTTTGAATTTCGTTGAGGAAAAAGTAATATCTATTGGGTTGGTGGAAAAGTCCTTTCGGATTTTTTGGGAGAGTACCTTAAATTTGTCCAATTTTGACGTTTTATAGCTCATCCTAAAGCTGAATTCAATACGGATCGATTGGGAAAAACCGTTTTGAGATATCTCTTTTCTAAAAGTTTTTACAGCTATTTTAGTAAAGGGCGACAGAGCCAAAAAATGGCTGTTTTCACGTTTCGTTAGTTTTTCGTGCAGAAACCTAGGCTAAAAACATGTTATTCGTGATCAGCGTCCAAAATAACCCCTAGACACAAATTTTCAGAATCTTAGCTAAAAATTTTTGACAAACATTGTCACCGGTGGAAGTCGAACCAGCGACCCTCAGATCAATAGCCTTTCCACCGCTTTTCGCCACCACCAATTATTTTTCTCCACCACCAATTATTTTTCTGCAAAATAACATTAAAACGGGTTTAAAAATATTTTATGTCTGGATTTTCTTGAGAGTATGAAGTCGGGTAGTCAAAAAGGGCTAACTCGATGATGCGGTTTAGACACCTTAGCTAAAGAAAACCTATCTTCGTGTCAATAGATAAAAGATAGAGAAAAAAAACGTTTGATA
The DNA here is from genome assembly GCA_958450365.1 of Mesorhabditis belari. Lineage (NCBI taxonomy): Eukaryota > Metazoa > Nematoda > Chromadorea > Rhabditida > Rhabditidae > Mesorhabditis > Mesorhabditis belari. Next base: position 6,708,643 of record CAUEEP010000743.1, read on the forward strand.
TTTCGCCAAAATTTCAGAGAAATTCATTCAGCCAATTTTTCCGTCGAGTTTTTTATAGATTTTTACGAAAAAGGCGTTTTTCACTCTCGAATTTGCTTCAAAGTGAACCGAAATTCATTTAAAAAGATGCAAATTGAACAAAAAAACACTTTTTTTTATAGAGCAAACTATAGATTAATTGGTGAATTTGTTACTTTTTAACAGAAGTACGAAAAAAACGAAAAGACTTATGCATCAACCTAATAGTATAGTATAACAAATAGTATAGTATAACAAATAGTATAACATTCATCGATATCAGGTTTCTATCGTTGGAAATCTATTGAAATGTTGAAAATGTTGAAATCCGCATTTCTTATGCGGATTTCAACATACAGTACTGGACAATGAAATATCATACTTGAAAAAAGATCGTCACCTTCGCGCGTCTGTAACTCCCTTGTCTTTGAGTTTAAACTATTGGTGTTATACATTTTACGAAAAAAACGAAAAGACTTATGCATCAACCTATTATTTGGTTGAGGAAAAAGTAAATATCGATTTTTGTCACAAAACTGTTTATTGCTAATAATCTTGAAATAATCTCTGTTTAGAATAATCTAGATTCTAAACAGAGATTCTAAACATATTACAAGCTCCATAAGCTTGATATTTGGTTGAGGAAAAAGTAATATCGATTTTTGTCACAAAACTGTTTATTGCTAAAAACATAAACAAATTGCACATCAATCAATGGGATATTCTCCATTATTATTGATGACTTAATAATAAGTTTTTCACGTAGAATAGATCGGATAATTGGAAAGCGATACAAATGAGAATACACAATGGATAGATGAAAGGATTCAACTTGTTGAATAGGCGAACATGTGCCCGTCGAAAATTGACTTCAGTCCCTGATCCCATCCTGAAAAAAAATGGAGAGTTTTCGAGTCAAAATAAGTGTCGACTGCTTTTTTTGATCTGTGCATGATTCTCGAACTTTTCTCCCATAAGAAAACTCTTCAACGACCGAAATAAAAAAATAATCTGATGGGGTCAGGTCTGAACCAAAAGGTGTGTGGGGCAGAATTTTCCAACCAAACTCGTCGATTTCCCTTATTTAAAATTATACCACAAAGCGGCTCAAAGTCGAAACCATATTTGGCATTGTCTTTCGCTAATGCTGTCTTCCCCAAAAACTTCAATGATTGAATGAAACTTCAAAAACTTCAATGATGCGATTCAGCCGCGGATTTTCCTTGTTTAAAATCATACCACAAAGCGGCTCAAAGTCGAAACTTTTCGTCTTGCATTTTGTACCTGAAAATATTGTTAAATTTGTAAATATTTGTAAAAATCAAATAGTATAGAAGTATAGAAGCAAAGAAATGGAAAATTGCCAGCATAAGCAAAGAAAAGCAAAGAAAAGCAAAGAAGTATATGAAAGTATAGAAGTGTCTAGGTGATACCAATTTCAAAAAAATCGCATAAGCCAAGAAATGGAAAATTGCCAACAACGGGAATTCAGAACCGACATTACTATTTCCTCAACCTAATATTCAGTAAATTTCTTTTCAGTTTATTTTCGTTTGGTTTTCTGATGATCAATTGAAGAGGGAAAAAAGAAGAAAAGCATTTCTTTTATGGTAATAACTTCTATTTGTGTTTTTTTTTTTTACTTTTCGTAAACATTAAAACTTTATTTATTCCACCGTAAAGAAGAATAAAGAAAAGAAATTTTCAAATTCATTAAATGAACATTGACAAAAAACGCTGACAACAGTATTCGCAAACTCAAATAGCTTCTAAGAAATGAAATAACATTTGTTTCATACAAGATAGCCGATTTCTTTTCATAAAAACGATCTACGAGTTGCGATTGAGCTTTAAACTTGAAAATCACTCCCGAATTTAGTCACTTATACTCTGTGCCTTCATCAGCTTTATCGACAATCTGCCCACCTTTCCATTTGCCATATTTCTTTCTCAACTCCTCTCACTTGTGATCATCTGCAATCTCGACCCATTCTTTTTCCTGTTCGCCCTGTTTTTCCTGTTCCTGTTTCTGCATCTCCTTCCAAATCTCATTCTTCAGCTTATTCATTTCTCTCTGTTACTGTCTCTGTTACTCTCAACAAAGTTCTCTTCTCTCCAGAGCTCATTTCTCAAGCATTTCTTTCTTGATTTCTTGTCATAGCTGTTCTGTCGTAGATGATATAGCCAGAGATCTTGTTGTGCTCTCTCTTCAACTTGCTATAGTTTCCTCCACAGCTTTCTATTCTCTTTTCTTTTTCTAAATTGCCAATTTATAATTGTAAGATAAAGAATGCTTGCTTTAATCAGTATTTCAAAGTGAACTATTTAAACCATAAAAGATCCATACAGTCATGGGCTGATCAGATGCTTGTTCGCGTCTGTTGATTGATAACATGATTTTCAAATTTTTTGGCTTCTTTACTAACCTCTACTTCTTTACTAACCTCTTCTTTACTAACATCTTGTTTACTAACCTCTACTTCTTTACTAACCTCTACTTCTTTACTAACATCTTCTTTACTAACCTCTACTTCTTTACTAACCTCTTCTTTACTAACATCTTCTTTACTAACCTCTACTTCTTTACTAACCTCTACTTCTTTACTAACCTCTTCTTTACTAACATCTTCTTTACTAACCTCTACTTCTTTACTAACCTCTTCTTTACTAACATCTTCTTTACTAACCTCTACTTCTTTACTAACTCCTTGATCAGTTTATCATTAAAATAAACGTTTTTATACGCGGTTTTTTTGAAGTGAATAGGTGAAACACTGAGAAAAGAAAAGGCTGTACATATTGAGTTGTGTAATTATTTTACAAGAAGAAGAAAGAAGAAGAAAGAAGAAGAAAGGAAGAGGAAGAGGAAGAGGAAGAAGAAGAAAGAAGAAGAAGAGGAAGTTTAAAATTCAATTAGAACAAAAGAAAATCTATAGTATATAGTCTTTGTTATAAAAAGAGATTGACCAATGATTGACCAATTTCATAACGATCAATGTTCCTTTCCCTTCTTGCTAAAGATTACTTTAATTAACGTATCTATTTTATGGTTATTTATTATCATCATTTGCTTATCCAGATTTTCACTTTAAAAATACTTTTACAACAAGGATATTGAATTTAATATAATCAACACTTTTAGTTATAAAAGTTTTTCAATAAATTTTTAAGAAAAAAAAACATTTCTAAGATTATAAACTAATAATTAATGTTAAATTCTTATAATTAATTGATCCATTCGATAATCACATAGATAAACTAATAATTTAGAGCACGGTTGATCGGTTGATCGGCATAGCAACGGTTGATCTAAAAAAATAGAGCAAAAAGCAATGAGCGTTTTCTATTTCATTATCTAAACTTTTCAGAAATCATAGCTTACTCTTGGAAATCTCATTCTTCTTTGATTTTTGAGATTTTATTTTCTGTCTACACTTGACTGAGAGAGATTTTCTCAAGAGAGTCCGTTTCTCCACTAAAAAAGCCTTTTTTTTTTGTTTCTATTCTTTCATCAACAGGTAACAATTATTCCTCTTCCGACTTAAGCGTATTCTTTTTGAAAATCCAAAAAAACGAATGTGCTAGTGTCAAAAAAACGCTGAAAATGCTCGAGTTAAGGTTTTACTTTCAAAGCATTTGACCGAAGAGGATTCGAAACTCCGATCTCCATTCTCAAGACTAACGTTCTACGCTATTGGCTCTGGTGCAAGTGGACTGAAAGCGTCTCATATCGTTGAACCGATCAATTATTATTGGTTTAACAGTTGCATTCTATCAAACAGTAAAGTCTTTTGAACTTTTCTTTTGATAACACCACTTATGCATTGTTTTGCTCAAATAGATTGTCATTTTCCAATTCGAACATTGGATTCGAACACGATTTCGAACTTGAAACTTCCTCCAACTATCACAGTTCAACCTCAAACTTCAGCCTATCCAAGCTCTCATTCAGCATCGACCCTGACTTGTTATTGATAATCGTTTTGTGCACATTTTATTATTCATTCATAAATACTTTTTGAAAAGTGTTTGAAGCAAAAAGCACAAAGCAGCGTAGAAGAACTGAGCAAAACAGAAATGCAAAGCAATATTTGGCGTCATCCAAGAATTGTACAGGCCCGCAGAATTGAGAAAAACAATTTACTGTAATTAGGAAGTTTAAGCAACTCTGCGGGCCATTGAGTGAATGTGAGAGGAAAGGGGAGGAGTCGTTGAATCGATTGGATGACGCCTTTTGTCCTAGCAGGTCGTCTTTGCTGTTTGCCGAGAAATCTTTCGATCCTTGTTTCTCTTTGGTGGCACTGGAGTGTTGCTCACTTCCTAGAGAATTGGATAAAGTTGATTCTTTATCTTTTCAAACCTGTCGTCCGTAAAAGTATTTGTAGTTCTCGGAGCGGATGTACTCCCATACACCTTGACATCCACGAGCATCAAGTTGTTCCTGGGATTTTGAATACTTTGAAGTCATACTTTGAAGCTATTAGATTGGAAAGAAAGTTCTCGGAAATAGTTTGCACGGTCATTTCTCAAAAAGCTCAAAAAGCAGTAGGCTTTAGGTAAAAAAAATCAAAGATTTCTTCAGCTGAAGTGACTTGGTCACTTTTTGAGTGATCAGTCTTTAGACAAGTTTTTAATGGGTTAATGAATAGGCAATAGGTCTCATTCAAAAACTAAAATGAAGTACTTAAAATAGGGAAAATTTTTGATAAAGGCAAATTTGATCTAATGATTTAACTTTTCAGAATCACCTATTTTCGTAAACACTCAGTGCCAAGAAGATGACACGAAAAAATTATTTTTAAAAAATAAAGCTTCTCTGTACAAAAATTTGTTGACCAATAGAGTAGAGTTTATAGAGTTTATAGTTTATAGAGTTTATAGTTTATAGAGTTTGTAGTTTATAGAGTTTGTAGTTTATAGAGTTTATAGTTTATAGAGTTTGTAGTTTATAGAGTTTGTAGTTTATAGAGTTTATAGTTTATAGAGTTTATAGTTTATAGAGTTTGTAGTTTATAGAGTTTATAGTTTATAAAGTTTATAGTTTATAGAGTTTATAGTTTATAGAGTTTATAGTTTATAGAGTTTATAGTTTATAGAGTTTCTAGTTTATAGTTTATAGTTTATAGAGTTTATAGTTTATAGAGTTTATAGTTTATAGAATTTATAGTTTATAGAGTTTATAGTTTATAGAGTTTATAGAGTTTATAGCTTATAGGTTTTATAGTTTATAGTTTATAGTTTATAGCTTATAAAGTAAATTCCAGTGAAACTTTTTCCGAGAACTTTCTCTTTCCAATCTAATATTAAGTTTTGTATTTATTAAGAAAAGTAATGTGTAGAAGATTTATAAGGGTTTAGAAGCTAAGTAAAACCTGAATAGCGGGCACCCATGGATTGTGCTGAAGACGGAGTACCGATTTAGTAGAAACGAGATCAAGAGCGCCAAACTCTGGTGGTAGAGTAGTCAAACGGTTTCCTGAATTCGATTTTTCATTTCAAAAAGTATTTTAGTGTTTTTTAGCTTTATTTTTTACTTTAACAACATCTTTTGATATGTTTTACCTTGAAGATGAAGCTCGCGGAGTTTTTGCAGATCTCCCAACTCTCTAGGCATCATCAAGAGGTCGTTATCTCTAAACTATTGCATTAATTGTTAATAAGGTAAGTAATTTGAACTAATTTTAATTGTAATTTCAAATCTAATTTCAAATTTAATTTTAAATTTAACTTTAAATCTAATTACAAATCTAATTTCAATTCTAATTTCAATTCTAATTTCAATTCTAATTTCAATTCTAATTTTAAATCTAATTTCAAATCTAATTTCAAATCTAATTAACTTTAAATTTAACTTTAAAGAATTAAGAAACCTGAGCACAAGAATTTGTAAATTTGTAAGATTGCGAACGTCTCCAGGCAACATCTCGAAATCGTTATCACCCAAATAAAGAGCACGTAGAGTTGCTGTAAATTGGCACTGTACCTTTACTAAATACTAAATAAAACTCAATAAAACTAAATAAAACTAAATAAAACTTTTATATAATAGAAATTGATCAAAAATTGGCTCATACAAATGAAGAAAAAGTTCCCAGGGAGACTTTTCTCGGAGAGATTGTTATAGGTGAGATCGAGAATCTCAAGCGATGGGAATGAGCCAAATCCACGGGGTAAAACGCTCAAACGATTCATTCTAAATTTTAAAATTTGTAAAATTGTTTTATAGAATTCATTCATGCAAAAGTTGTTTTCAAATTTTCTTTTACAAACCCGATGTTAAGAATTTTAAGTCTCGACATGGTAGAGATTGAGGTGGGCAACTCGGTGATTTGATTATTCCAAAGGGAGAGAATCTAGAGGTTAAAGAAGTAAGTTTTGGTTTTCTTTTTAAATATCCTATAATATTATATAATATTTCATGAAATTCACCTCCAAATTGACGAGATCAGCGATATCGGGCGGGATTTCGGTGAGCTTGTTATGGGCGAGAGAGAGACGAGTCAACGCTTGGTTGTCCCCTGAATTTTAATGAATTGGCAAGCTAATTCAGCTTTTTTTTGTAATATATGAAAGCTAATAATAATAATGAGAAGAAGAAGAGAAGAGGGAGGAGGGGAGAGAGAGGAAGAAGAAGAAGAAGAAGAAGAAGAAGAAGAAGAAGAAGAAGAAGAAGAAGAAGAAGAAGAAGAAGAAGAAGAAGAAGAAGAAGAAGAAGAAGAAGAAGATTACTTAATCATTCCATTTGATCACTTACAAACATGTGGCACTGATTTGATATTGACCACATTTCGATCCACATAATCCACTTCGGCGATCGGCTCGTTCTTCTTTTCTTTACCCATTTTTGTCTAAAATATAAATACGATAAAATTTCAATAATTTCCATAAAATTTTCATTGAAAGTAAAGCAAAATATCAAAATTTTAGTAAGTTTAGAACAGATTTAATAGGGTTAAACAGGCTTTAAACAGGAGACAGAAAAACTGAAATGTCGACTGAAACTGTGTACTGAAATCTTTAACTCTTTACAAAATTAACAATTAACGGTAAAATAGTTAAACAGTTGAACAGTTAAACAGCTAAACAGTTGAACAGTAAAACAACTAATTAAACAGTTAAACAGTTGAACAGTTAAACAGTTAAACAGTTGAACAGTTAAACAGTTAAACAGCTAAGCAGTTGAACAGTAAAACAACTAAACAACTAAACAGTTAAACAGTTAAACAGTTGAACAGTTAAACAGTTAAACAGTTAAACAGTTAAACAGTTAAACAGTTAAACAGTTAAACAGCTAAGCAGTTGAACAGTTAAATAGTTAAACAGTTAAACAGTAAAACAACTAAACAGCTAAACAAATATTTAACAAAATATTGATGCGGGGGAGTGTACAGCCTTTAGGCTAAAAGGGAAAAGAGGGTCGCTTTTATGCCCGTTTGTGCACACTGATGTAAAGAAAAGAATGGGAAATGGCAAGAGATTTGAGAGAAAAAGAAAAAATCGAGAGAGATGGGGGAATGGAAAAGAGTGGTTGTTTCACCCATTTGGCTATCATCCAATGAGAAATCAAAAGTTTTCGCTTCTTGATGAGAACTTTAGAATACTAAATGATTCAATATAATAAATGGAAACTTCTGACTGATTGGAAGAACAAGGAAATCTTGTTTTTTTTTTCAAGTTCTATATAAAAATTTATTCTTCGGCAAGTGGAACAGAAGAATTGACACAGAATAGAATCACTTTTAAGTTTCAGAAGTAAGTATGTTTAATTGAAAATGATGAAAATCTTAAAGACGGCTTTATCTAATAGCTTAGTTCTTTGCAGTAATGCTTTAGATTACCGTATTTCTTTGAATAGAAGACCGGATAAAGAGTATCGTCGCGTACTCCTGCGTAGCAGCCCTTTTTAAAATTTCTTTTCTGCATAAAAGCTTTCAATCAAGTGCTATAGGGCTGGAAAATGGCTCAAAAATACCACATGAGCTAACAGATTTTTGAGCCATTTTCCAGCTCTATAGCACTTGAAAGAAAGCTTTTATGCAGAAAAGAAATTTTAAAAAGGGCTGCTACGCAGGAGTACGCGACGATACTCTTTATCCGGTCTTCTATTCGAAGAAATACGATAATAGATTAATAGATAGAATGGAAAGATTTAGATTAATAGATTAGCTTCTTTTAAATGCTAATTTAAGCTGATAAACGCTTATTTCAAGGACTGAGATTTTCTGGATTGTAAGACAAACCGAAGTAGCTGCAACTGTGCAAAACTGTAATTAACGAGATGGAAATCAATGAGTTTTAGGGTAACAATGTTATCAAAAAACGAATTGCATATTACTCTAGCTAAAAAACAAACAAAAATCAACTACAAACTCTAATCTAAAGAATATATTTGAATCATATTCACGGATTCGATCAGTCAGATCAGATCGATCAGTCAAAGATCGATGCGAACAAATGTGGCTCTTTTTTGAAGCTGTAAGTGATTTCGAGAATTGAACACATTTTAAAAGATAAATTGAGCTAAATTGAGCTCCTTTTGACTCGTAAATTAGCAAAACACACTATTAATTTGATTTTTAAAAGAATTGAAAGTATCCTTGCAGATTTGAACAAAACAAAAACAACTAACAAGCGAAATCAATAGAAACATCCGAATCAATGAATTCATCATTTTCTTGATCATCAATTCCTCGATGTCCTTGAAATCCCGTTGATATGAACGGCTTCAAGAGGTCCTCGATTTCATTTGAGCATTCAAACGCCAAATTTGCACTAGAATTGGAATTGAAATCACTGTCAAGAGCTTCGATCATGTTTTTATCCACTCAAACACACTTTTTCCCAAAAAAAATCCTGAATCAAATCGATGGAGAATTTTAAGGTGCATCTTTTGACTTAACAACGAACCCGATTCATCAAAGCATGGCTGAGAAACAGCCAAAAAACTAAATTGCTTAGGTATTCTTTGTGCGCTCGCACAATCGCGCACTTTCTGGCAGCGGGCTTTTACGTAAAGTCCCTTAGCTCTTTTTATGCCTGTCCACTGGTAAATCGGTTCCTCGGCTTGTAAGAGTATAAACCAGTATTTTGGAGACAGTTTTTAGAAGCTTGCTTCTCGCTGGGTAGATGCTTAGCCGATTCGCGGAAGGCGGCGCGATGGGCTGGGCCTTGGAAAGAATGGCCCGGAGCAGCAGACAGAAAGGATGTTGTGGAACATGGCATTTCACAGTCTTCCGTGAAGGAAACAACTGATGTTTGTGAAACCGCTACTTTCGTGGTGCCACCCGTTGAGGGAGGCAGAATGGTCTGTTGCTCGTAACCGGATTACATTATGCTCCCCTTGGGCTTCGGCTTCCGTTAGCTGTCCGCCACTTGACAATCGTCTAGATGGCCGAAGTTTTCACAGCAGATCAGAGGAATCGTGAAGTAGTTAAACCGACTGGGGATCTGATCAATTCCTTGCACATCAACAAAACATAATTTCGGAGCTTTCTCCTGAAAACCGTTCCCAAATGAGATCTTTTTAGGTAATTGATTCGGGTAATTGATACTTTGTGCGTCTCCGTAAACGCTCGCCTCTTGGCATACCGCTTCCGATCGGTTTAATTACCCAGGAAATGAGAAAAATCTCTCTAGAATCATCAAAATTCAAAGAAATTTGCTGAAAATTTGGTAACCAGGGCTTTTCGATGCCGGGAATTCGATGGAGTTGTTAATTTGACTGTTTTCAAACGTCTTTACTTACAGTACCGAGCAAAGTCGATGAAATTTTTTTATAGAAAATGCCACCCGTTCGTAGGGCTTTTTTTGTTTTTAATTAGAATAATACATGCACGCTTTATTTACAAAAACGAATTTGAAGTTCAGCGTAAAACAAAAAAGTAAATGACAAAACTACTAAAAAAAAAATTTTTGAAGCTAACACCAACGATGCTTACTTTTTGCGATGCTTATTTTTTTTTGCAAAACCAGTTGAAATATTCATTGTTGAAATTTTGTGATCCATTCGGGAGAGCTTTCATCGATTAAAAGTGGTGAGCTCCTCTTGAGCACTGGCTTCAATTTCCCTTCACCAACATCGGTTGCAAGTCGTAGCAACTAAAAATTCGATCAATTTTTTCTTTACTTTTTGATGAAACTTCTTCCGGTCTGAAATCGATATTTGATGGACGAATGTTGACTTCAGAAGGAGAAGCAGAAGGTGTAGGTGCTGGAGGAGGGCTTACGAGTCGATCGATCACTTCTCCAGGTTCCACTTTCTGAAGACAAGGTTTAGAAAGGTTTAGAAAGGTTTAGAAAGGTTTCGAAAGGTTTAGAAAGGTTTAGAAAGGTTTAGAAAGGTTTAGAAAGGTTTAGAAAGGTTTAGAAAGGTTTAGAAAGGTTTAGAAAGGTTTAGAAAGGTTTAGAAAGGTTTAGAAAGGTTTAGAAAACGTTTCAAGCAAGTGAATGATCTAAATTTCAACAAAAAAGCAAATCAACAAACCACTGGATTGATGACAATTCGATTTCCTTGTTTCTTCGCTTGCCCCACAAAGAACTCGGGTACATTGCTAACTTAAAAAAAGCTGAAAAATGAGATGAAGTCCTTTTCAAACCATCTGTGTGAATAGGTTGTTCACCAATTCTTTGCTCAGCCATTGGAATCTGCTGTGATTGCTGGAAAATAAGAAAAATTCGATAAATCATAAAAATTCTATCAATAGAACCTCAGGTTTTTCTACAATTTTCTCTTTTTCCTTTTCTCGTCCCAAATTCACTCGATTCCGATCGACTGTTGATGTCTAAAAAAAACAAAAATAATCAAATAATCAACAAATAATGTCTACATAACAATAATAATCAAATAAAGCAATCAAAATCACCTTTGAAGTATTTGTATCAATTGCCGCTTCTAGAATTTGTCGATTCAATTCATCTTTCGTTAGTACTTGACTCGTGCTCAGAATCGACTCAGTTTTCTAAACTTTTTCGCTTTTAGCTCAAAGATTTTTGTTTTCCTTTTTGAAAACCTCTTCATCATCCGGGAAATCAGAGATCAACTCGCAGTCAAAAAGAAATTTTTGACAACGTTCCCATTGAAAGTTTCGAATGAATGGATTGCAGATTGCATGCGATAGACCCCATAATTCCACACACTGCAAGTATTTATTTTGTTTTGTTTTCCTTTGTTTTACTTTGCTTTGCTTGGCTTTGCTTTACTTTGCTTTACTTTACTTTACTTTGTTTTCCTTTGCTTTCCTTTGCTTTACTTTACTTTAGCTTTACTTTACTTTACTTTACTTTGCTTTACTTTACTTTGTTTTACTTTAGCTCGGCTTTTAACTAGTTTACTTTGCTTTACATTTCAACAAAAAAAAACAATTCATTACCTGTTTGTGCACTTTGACCGCATCACCCATTAAAGCATTCAATTCCGCTCGTTTCTCTTCTCTTTAAATTAACTTTTAAACTCTAATAAGCTTTTTCCCTGACCTAGCTGTAGCATTACAGAAAAGCTCAAATCTTTGACACCATTCCGCTGTCCTTGTACCGGTTCTAGAAAATTCAACTTCAACCTCAAAATTCTATTATATTTACCGGTACTTAGGGTTTATAAATCCCGCAGTTCTCATTATATTCATATATCCTTATACACATAAAACTTCAATAATTACATCAGTGATGTTTATGTCGAATACCTTACAATAAAGCCTATCCAATAAATTTGTATTGTTGAAGTGGATAAAAGTAGGCGCAAAAGGACTGCGGGGCTTATAACCCCTAAGTACCTACCGTAAATACTGTAATAGTACCCCACCCCCATAATGACGGTGCGGAGCGTTGCGTAGTCTAGCTTTGAACGAGTGTTTCTCGACACTGGTTTATGCTACAATGCGCGTTTTGGTATCAAAAAATAGCCTTGAATTTCAGGGCTATTTTTTGATACCTAAGCGCGCATTGTAGCATAAACCAGTGTCGAGAAAAACGCGTCCAAAGCTAGACTACGCGACGCTCCGCACCGTCATTATGGCGGTGGGGTACTATTACAGTATTTACGGTATTTACCTTGCAAGAAGACAAGCGTACGGCTCACAAACACAATCGAGATCATAATAACAACTTTTGCATTCAATTCGATCGGCTCTTGTACAATGTCTAGAAATTTTCGCCTACTTTTCGCGCACACCTCTCACCTCTCATAGTGATCGAATTCTTTCTCACACCAATCTTCTGTTGGATAAGTGAGACGAGAGCATTGATATCTATAAGTGAAGCGATATTTCTGACAACTTTCGAAATGAAACTTGTATCCAAAACAAAAAGGAATCAATTGCAATGGTGGACTTTCGTTAGCGCACGCGATTGCGAATGCGTCAATGGCTTTGTAGCAGAAACGATCCCTCATGAGGCCGGTTCGAAAATGGAAAACTTATAGTTAATATATTAAACTATTCAGCTCGATTTTTAAAGACATCAAATCTTTCTTTAACAATTTAACAAGCCGCCTTCACTACCTCGGTTGACAAAAGAAATTCAAATAATCGGGGAAATGATTGGCTAACACCAGAATCTGAAAAATATCTGATTTCTCAAGAAAACGATTTTCATATTTTTCATATTTCTTTCATTATTTCCATTATCTAAACCTGTTTCTCAATTTTCGGTTCTCGATCGATCACACTTTCTTCACTTGACTCTCCCACAGCCACCGTTAAAATCCCCTCATCATCAATATCTTTAAATTTTCACGAAATCCTATTTATTTTCATTTCGAAATCCTATTTACTTTTCAATTTCGAATTTTAAACACAAACCGATAATTTCTCCTTGTTCTTTTGTGATGATAAAGAGAAAATAGAATAAGATGAGAAAATGAGTGAGAGTTGACATTTGATTTGATATTGGATTGCTTTTTGATTGCTATTTGATTCCTATTTGATTGCTATTCGATTCCTATTCGATTGCTATTTGATTCCTATTTGATTGTCATTTGATTCTCATTTGATTCTCATTTGATTTGAAATCTCCCCAAATCATTTGATTCCTATTCGATTCCTATTTGATTGTCATTTGATTGTCTTGAAATCTCCCCAAATCAATCTCTCATATCATATCACCAAATGAAATCGAAAACTGAAAGCCTGAAAGCTTTTTTTTCTGATTTTTCTGATTTAGCGTTTTCCTTTTAACAATTTTCTTTTGCAATTCATGAAAAATTGATGTGAGAGTCTCGGGATGGGATTCTATAGCAACGGGGAATGTTTGAAGAGAAATTCCCTCAAAAAAACAAAAAAAACTTTCCCTTCACGAGGCTCATGACTCCTTAAGGTCTTAGAAAGTTGATGACTTTGTAAACTAAAAAGTCATGCGCTTTTCTCTACTATTTTTATTTCAAATCGTTATTTCGAAACAAACAAATGCCGGTCAGTTTCTAGCTTTCTAGCCTTTTCTACTAATCTTTAGATACAATCGATGTCAAACAAAGTGAACTCACAGGCTCAATTTTGGAGTCAACGATGAAATCGTGTGAGCAGAACTCGTCGAAATGTCTTCCACCACTTATACCGAGAAGACCACTATGGCTTGTAAGGAATAAACTGAAAAACTAAACTTACTAGGGAATCGTTAAATTTCATCATTGCCAATCCGAACCAAACAAATATGGATTTCGTCAGTCGAACACGGGCAACACGATACTGCTTTTAGTTTTTGTCTAAACGCTTTAGATTTTTGCTAAAAAGGCAAGAGAAATTTGATTATTTTCTTTTACGAAAATAACATTGATTACCATTTTTTTTTTCTCTTCTCATGCCGCTTCCTTAACTTTGTTACTGCGAACCTTTGGCCTAAAATAGCAATAACAACAACAACGTCTAGAGCAAGACCCATTTCTGAAAAGCAGCTTGGAAATCAATGTTATTTTAGTAAAAGAAAATGGAAACATGAAAAGAACTTACTAGGGAATCGTTTGATTTCATCATTGCCAATCCGAACCAAACAAATATGGATTTCGTCAATCGAACTCGGGCAACACGAACGTGTTTTTAGTTTTTGCCTAAACGCTCTAGATTTTTGTAAAAACATAAAAGAAATTTGACGGTCTCAGAATATATAACAACCGCCATCATCAGTGAAATCAGGTAAGTCTGTGTTCAGTGGCAGTGCCTTTTTTACCCTCTGAACCTTTGAAACCCGACTCAGGTTACCCGAGTTCGACCTTCGTGCGAACAATTAGTTTTTGGCTTTTTTTCTTTTCATGTTTCCATTTTCTTTTACTAAAATAACATTGATTTCCAAGCTGCTTTTCAGAAATGGGTCTCGCTCTAGATGTTGTTGTTGTTATTGCTATTTTAAGTCAAAGGTTCACAGTAACAACGTTAAGAAAGCGGCATGAGAAGAGAAAAAATGGCAAATGACAATCAATTTTATTTTCGTAAAAGAAAATAGAAAAATGAAAAGAAACAGTAAAAGAAAATAGAAACATCATCAAATTTCTCTTGAGTTTGTTCTCAAAAATCTAAAGCGCTTAGACAAAAACTAAAAGCAGTATCGTGTTGTCCGTGTTCGTCTGGCGGAACCCATATTGATTTGATTCGGATTGACAATGATGAGATTCGATCTTTCCCTAGTTAAAACTCGATTCTTACAGATATCCGAGCTCCATAAAGTGGCCATGTGCCAACTTCCATCTATTCTTTCACCGCTTCTTGATCGCACTTTTTGCCTTCTCAATCTCCCTTTTGTTGGCGGTCAACCGGACACTTCGTCTCTTGCAAGACAGTTTGAATTCAATCATCTTTTTTACTTTCAAAGCAACTCCTAGAATCTGTGCCCTTTCGCCAACGTATTCCTTTACAATCAAAAACGCTAGTCATTTCTTTGCTGAAGATTGGGAAATTGAGACAACCATAAAGCCAATTGAAGAAAATACTCAAGAAATCACTAAACCATTCGTCAGTCAAGATGATAATGGAAATCCAAGAATCTCGAGGCCAGCCTCTTCTGCTTTATACTCAAAACCATCAACTCTTGCTACTCAATCAAAGGTTTAACAATCAAATTTATTAGGCTTTTCAGTGATTTTAAAGCCTGAACAGCCTATTAGCCTTTCAGCTATCTTTTAAACTATTTTATGACTTTGAAAAGTTTAGCCAACCCAAGCTGCCCTCAAGAGCTCACCAAGTGATTCAGCTAGACGATCTCGTCCCAGCAATTCCTCGACATTTTCTAAACCATCCCCCCTGGCCACCAATGAAAAACCCTCTCTTTCTGGTACTTTGACTGGTACTGAGCAAAACTCTATCGAATCTTTTTCAGCAACTCGATCTGAAGTCTCGTCTGATGCTCGTTTCTCTAAACCATCTCAACAAGGAATGCTCTCATTACCCGAATTCGCAGCCTATCGCTCGAATCCTTCACCAGAATCCACTCGTTCTCTTCCACTTACTCCATCTTCTTTTTCTCTACCATCAAAAGAATCAAGTATTGCTTGAATTAGGGTGTGTTCCTTGCAGACAACGCGTTTTCTAAAAAGCGCGCGCCAGGGATAAACTACCGTAACCCTATGCTTTGCATCAGCAAATTTTTCAAAATGCAAATTTACATTAAAATCTTGCGCTCTTTTTTTTGTATTACTCTTTCCTTAACTCTATTACTCCTTCCTTAACTCTATTACTCTTTCCTTAACTCTATTACTCCTTCCTTAACTCTATTACTCTTTCCTTAACTCTATTACTCCTTCCTTAACTCTATTACTCTTTCCTTAACTCTATTACTCTTTCCTTAACTCTATTACTCCTTCCTTAACTCTATTACTCTTTCCTTAACTCTATTACTCCTTCCTTAACTCTATTACTCTTCCTTAACTCTATTACTCCTTCCAACTCTATACCCTCCAACTCTATTACTCTTTCCTTAACTCTATACTCTTTCGTTAACTCTATTACTCCTTCCTAACTCTATTACTCTTTCCTTAACTCTATTACTCCTTCCTTAACTCTATTACTCTTTCCTTAACTCTATTACTCTTTCCTTAACTCTATTACTCCTTCCTTAACTCTATTACTCTTTCCTTAACTCTATTACTCTTTCGTTAACTCTATTACTCCTTCCTTAACTCTATTACTCTTTCGTTAACTCTATTACTCCTTCCTTAACTCTATTACTCTTTCCTTAACTCTATTACTCCTTCCTTAACTCTATTACTCTTTCCTTAACTCTATTACTCTTTCCTTAACTCTATTACTCCTTCCTTAACTCTATTACTCTTTCCTTAACTCTATTACTCTTTCGTTAAAACTTAAAATTTTTTAAATGCTATTTAAAATTAAAGAAAACATTTAAAACGGGAAAAGCTAAGAAACACTATTAAAAAATGATATTATTTACGAATTTACCAGGCCTATTGTCTACATTTGCACTAGAACCATTCCAAAAAAAAAATTCCACGCCCTAAAAAACCTAAATCCTTAAATAAAACTATCCATTACTACATTTTAAGAAAAGTTCGCAAATTTTTTTCGCGCCACCTTTATAGCTTTGCTTAAAAAGCGCACCTTTTAGAAAACGCGTTTTCGGAAGTTTGTCGGATCAATTGTCTGACAAAAAAGTTGTCAAGGCAAATTTGTCTGACAAATTGTCTGTCAACAAGGAGCACACTCTAGTTTGAATCACTTCTACATAAAACTTTTCAGCTTTTTCAATGCCTCATGGAAATGTTTCTTTTTCACTTCCTTCACCTATCATTTTTTATTCAAAACCAACAATTTCGGTAAGATTTCAAAAGTTTTTTTCAGTTTTAAAATCAATCTAAATGATCAACTTATCAAAATCTCACCAAAATCTCACCAAAATCTCATCAAAATCTCATCAAAATCTCATCAAAATCAATTAGATCAAATTCAGATTTTATTCTCATCACCATCTGGAAGTGCTTACTTTGCTAAAACCAATGAGAAAGAGATTCCATCAAAAGAAATTCTTTATTCAAAAGCGATCAATTCAATGCGTGATTCACCAAAATTTGAATCACTAAAATCAACGCCGGAAAAAGAAGCACTAAATGGAAAACCGATGAATGAAAATGTGTTTTCTCAGCCAAAATCATCTTCAATTTCTTCAAAACCAAATGTTTTTAACTCAGAAACGACTCAAGAAGGAGTAGAAAAGTTTAGAAAAAAAAAATATGCTAAATTTTATACCCATTTTTAGAAAGATCAATTTCCCTGCAAAAGCACAAACGGAATGGACATTTCTCGCGGCTGTACAAGAGCCATTCTCGAGATTCATTCTTAATTGGTGGAGTCAATGTGTAAAGTTTGAGAAATTTGAAATCTTTTTCAATATTTTCAAATATATTCAATAGACCAGCGACACTTGGAGAGAAATCGTGCTATGGTTGTCGGGAAAATATTAGCTGTCTTTTGGAAACAATTCATCAAAAAGCTTTACTCATCTTGACCGAAGATATCAGCAATTTCGAGAAAGATTCAGTGATCGGATACTTTTTGCCGCAAAACTGGTATCAAGAAAACAACAATGCTGGAATGGCTGGAATGGCAACTTTAGGCAATGCGATTTCGCTCGTTTTCCCTATCACATCATTGAGTATTCGACGGTGGGAGAAGTTGTGTCATATGTGGAGAAAGCGATTCAATCGATTATCGAACTGACCACGCAAAGACAGAGGTGAATATGAGAAGAAAAAGATACCAAGAGATCTAATAGCAATCTAATAGCAATCTAATAGCGATCTAATAGCGATCTAATATCGTTCACCTTTCAGTTCATCAGCTCTTCTCATCTCTGATCCATTGAGAGACACGACTTTCTCTGATTTCAACGAAAAACTCTCCTTTCTTCTTTCTTCTCCTAATCTTCTTGAATCAATTATTCGAATTTATTACCACGATTTTGTTCTTTTCGGTTTTCATGGGTATTTCACGAATGGTAAAGGTGGATAAAGTTTATTAATCAATGATGATTATGATTCGTTTTCTATGATTCGTTGCTCGGCTCTAGACCTGGCAACGGGATACCAAAAAAGATAAAATCGTAATAGAAAATGTGAAGGAATTTCTTGAAAAGTTCCGGCGTTGCAAGCAATTTCTTCAAATACACATTTTTTAAGTCGTTCTTTTTCGTCGCATGCGGTGACTTGTAGTTCAGCTCTTTTTCAATGTACTCGAGTTGTCTAAAAGGAATTTGATCTATAATTCGATTTACAGCTAAATGGTTTTTAGTTCTAGATCTAGTTCAAGCTCTAGCTCTAGTTCTAGCTCTAGCTCTAGCTCTAGTCCTAGTCCTAGTTCTAGTTCTAGCTCTAGCTCTAGCTCTAGCTCTAGCTCTAGTTCTAGCTCTAGTTCTAGCTCTAGCTCTAGTTCTAGCTCTAGTTCTAGTTCTAGCTCTAGCTTTAGCTCTAGCTCTAGTTCAAGCTCTAGCTCTAGTTCTAGTTCTAGTTCTAGTTCTAGTTCTAGTCCTAGTCCTAGTTTTAGTTCTAGCTCTAGCTCTAGCTCTAGCTCTGGCTCTAGCTCTAGCTCTAGTTCTAGCTCTAACTCTAGCCCTAGTTTTGAATCCCACTCATCAGTCTCATGAATCCCACTCAAAACCCACTCATCAGTCCCATTAGCGGCTCGTATTACATCAAGAAATTTCTCCTTCATCACGACTTTTCCAAAAGCATCATCACCATAAGGAACAATGAAATATTGTTGTGCCCGGAATGGACAATACCTGAAAACATTTAAATAAATTTTATTGCCAAATAACTTCAACCAGTTTTGCGGTAAAAAGTGTTTTTGCTCATAGTCTGGTCCAAATGGATTATTCGAAAAACGACGCCCTTTCTTGTAGAAATTGTCCAAGAAACAGCTGAAATTATATGAGATTTTTGAAATATTTCTTTATTCATTTATTTCGTTCAACCTGAGACTCCGATTGCAATGATAGCAGCGGCTCTCGTCGAGGTCGAGCTCGCTGAAATTTTCCACTCACCTTAGATTCCGTTGGCAATTGTAACACAATTTCGGAGACTGTTTTTGCTCGCTACAAAAAAATTAGCTTTAAAGTTTAGAAAAATTAAGAAAGAAAGAAATAAAGGAAGAAAGAAAGGAAGGAAGGAAGGAAGAAAGAAAGAAAGAAAGGAAGAAAGAAATATTATGCTTCAAGACTCACTAGACACATTTATCCATGAATCCTGAGAGAAATCGTGTGATCGGATGACGAATGACGGCAGCTAAATGAGAAAAAAAAAGATTTATCTTCTGTTAAACTACTACAGTTGGGAATATGACAAACTATTTATTGGTTGAATTAAGTGTTTTAAAGATCTGAGATTAAAGATTAAAGATTTAAAGAGCGTTTTTTTTTAAAAGATCCATTGCCTACCTAACGAATAATTAACTGGTAACACATTGTATCGTCCCTCGATCTCGATCTCTCCACCACAAAATCTGGAACGAAAAAAAACTCACAAAGCAGATCAAAACTCGTGCCCCGCCGGGACTCGAACCCGCGACCTTTCGCTCATCGGCCAACTGTGCCATTATACCAAAATGGTTCCGGTTTCTTTTACTCCAGAGGGAGTAAAGCAAACCCGATCCATTGTGGTCCATTCAACTATCACTAATTTCTCTCACAAACCTAATAAACCACGTATCCGTGTGTATATTTCGACCTTTAGCCAGAAATTCTTTCGATCGATTCAAATAACAGAGAGTGGCCGTCATAAATGTTGACATCACTTTCTCGATTTTGCAAAAAGCCAGTTTATTCCCGTGTGAAACCTAAAGAATTTGAGATAATCAGAGGGAAAGTTCTAGCTTCGAAATAATCCTTTTTAAAAGCCTCTTTTTAAAAGCCCCTTTGTAAAACCAACCACCCATGTGGAAGTTTTGTTAACGAGTGGCGGTAGACAGGGACTGTCTCGATCCAGTGAGCATTCAGCGGACACTTCTAATGAAAGTCTCCCCAGTTCGCTTATTCCACTTCTTGCTTTCATCTCGATCATTGCTAAACTTTAATTTCTACCGATTTACAATCCAGAGATTTACTCTAACTATCTATGTTATTCGGCTTTCCAAAAAAACGACAGCTGGACAACTATCTTCTGGACAGCTATCTCTGGACAACTATCTTCTGGACAGCTATCTCTGGACAACTATCTTCTGGACAGCTATCTCTGGACAACTATCTTCTGGACAGCTATCTCTGGACAACTATCTTCTGGACAGCTATCTCTGGACAACTATCTTCTGGACAGCTATCTCTGGACAACTATCTTCTGGACAACTATCTTCTGGACAGCTATCTCTGGACAACTATCTCTGGACAGCTATCTTCTGGACAGCTTATCTTGATATCTTATCTTGATCTCTTGAAGCTAAAGGTTTGATGCTTAAATATTTTTCATTCCAGAATGGTAGTTTCCAGAGCAGATTCTTATTACTTACCGGATCTTTTTACTTACCAGGCATATAATTCTCTGGAGTATTCACGATCACAAAAATTACCAAAGCAACAGATGCAATACCCTGAAAACTGCTATGACATTAATCTTTTCTCTAAACTAACCAGGAATGCTCTTGAGCTAAAAAAGGTAAGCATTTGAGCAGAAAAAAAATCAGATTACCAACTGAAGCAAAAATGAGATCAAAGAGGATCTAGATTCAGTGAAATTGTTCTGTTTTAGAATTAACAGAAAGAGAGAATGTACAGAATGTACAGAATGTGAATGCGCGGCGTGGATTTTCACCTCCGATCCCCCAGCAGATGTACAAATAAGTCTTGTCGAAAAAATTTCCGAATTTTCTGGACGATCACCACCGGAAAAGGATCCTTTTAAAATGCACATGTGAAATTGAACGCTTCTCCAAAGCAATTTTTTTGGTGAACTAGATTTGAAAGCTAGGACTTGAAAGCTAGCTTTTGAATAGTATTTGTGCTTTGAATAGTATTTGAATAGTATTTGTGCTTTGAATAGTATTTGAATAGTATTTGTGCTTTGAATAGTATTTGAATAGTATTTGTGCTAATCATGATTAATCCAGCTTACTGTTTTGAAAAGAAATCAAATTGAAATATAATTGAAATAGAATTGAAATTGCATTGAAATAGAATTAAAATAGAATTGAAATCGAATTGAAATCGAAATGAAATCGAATTGAAATTGAATTGAAATAGAATTGAAATCTAATTGAAATCAAATTTTATTAGCTGAATCCTTGCTATTTATGAGAATGATATGGCACAGGGAAACCGAGAAGAACGAAATCAAAGTAAAATATTTCGATAAGTTTCCTCACGACGTATTGATTTGACCATAATTCTCGCTCAACTGATTGCTGAAACTAATTTAGAAAAGATTTTTTAAATATTACATTTTTTCTCACCTTTAAACTTTCATTTTTCAATCCATGTGGTGATTTAAAGTTGAGCTCTTTTTCAATGTATTCAAGATCGCTAAAATTATAAACAATATAATTTCTGGTGAAATGGTGAACAAAATCTAGATTCAAATCTAGTTTACGATTTCTTAAAGATACAGTAAAGTCTTAAAGTCGGATCAAACAGTTTTGTGATCGACAAAAAAGAGCTAAAGATCTCGTATCTTTAGCTCAGGTTCAGGCTTTACTCTACCATGTTTGTGGGAAGAAATGTTTCCCCTCATACAGTAGGGTCCAAAAGTTTGGAACAATCACCTTCCGGCAACTTTAACTCGATGTAACTTGCGTTAAATACATTCAATTTTGTTACTTTAAAAACTATTTTTGTTGCATTTTTTGTGAACTTTCTGAATGTCTATTTGATTTTATTTGATATTTGATCTTTTTTTTTGCCTTGCTCTATTTCTTGGAACGCCCATTTTTTAGGGGTCCAAAAGTTTGGAACAATTTCAAAAATAACAATTCATTTAACGATTAACCGGCAAAATTCAGTATTTTGTGGCGTATCCCTTTGCTTTAATAACAGCTGCGCAACGATTTGGCATCGAATCAATCAAATTGTCAATTATTTGCCTTGGGATCTTAGTCCATTCCTCCTCAAGCGCTTTCATGAGTTCTGATGTTTTTGTGAAGTTTCTGGTTCGGATTTGTCGGTCCAAATGCTCCCAAAGATGCTCTATTGGATTCAGATCAGGGCTTTGAGCCGGCCATTGAAGCACATCGACGTTTTTTTGTTGAAGCCATTGCTTAACACGCTGGGCCGTATGCTTCGGATCATTATCGTGCATGCAAATGAAGTCGTTGGCCAAGTTGTTTCTGCCGTGTGGAAGCATATGGGTCTTCAAGATGTTTTCATAAACAGCTGCATCCATAATACCATTGATTCGGACAATTGGACCGACACCGTATCGTGAAAAACAACCTAAATTCAAATAAGCTCCGTTGATAATGGAGGTAACCAACCCCAAACGATAACTGATCCACCGCCGTGTTTGACTGTTGGAATTTGATACTTTGGATTGTTTCTTTGATTAATTGGACGTCTAATGTATCGAATTCCATTGGTGGAAAAGAGCTCATATTTGCTTTCGTCACTCCACAATACATCACTCCAATCATCAGCCGACCAGTCTTTGTACTTCTTGGCAAACTCGAGCCGAGCCTTCACGTTCTTGCCGGAAATCAACGGCTTTCGAGACGGACGACTTCCTTTGAGTCCTTGTCTCCTAAACAGCAATATTTTATTGCTTTTTAAATCATAAAATGACTTTAAGATGCGCTTAGCCGTCGTTTTGGTGAGCGAAACTCCATAGCTTGACTCGGCGTCTCGACGTAGATCAGCTGAATTGAGGCGTGGATTCTTCTTAAATGGAAGCACAAGTGTCCTCTCATCACGCTCATCCAGTTTAGCTGGCCTTCCCTTTGTTGCTGCTCGTTTCACATTTCCGGAAACCTTCCATTTGTTATAAATCTTGGTTACTGCTGAATGGGTGACACCGAATGTTGTGGCGACTTCTTGACGGCTCTTTCCTCGATTTACTTCAGCCACAATAAGTTCTTTATCATACTCCGTCAAATTCGAACGATTTGGCATCTTAAAATTAAAAATGTATTGATATTTTTGAAATTGTTCCAAACTTTTGGACCCCTAAAAAATGGGTGTTCCAAGAAAAAGAGCAAGACAAAAAAAAAAGATCAAATATCAAATAAAATCAAATAGACATTCAGAAAGTTCACAAAAAATGCAACAAAAATAGTTTTTAAAGTAACAAAATTGAATGTATTTAACGCAAGTTACATCGAGTTAAAGTTGCCGGAAGGTGATTGTTCCAAACTTTTGGACCCTACTGTAGGTGAGATACTTTGTTCCCTTAGCTACAAATCTATAATCAAGATCAAGACCTAATTTTATAGCAGTTGTAAAGCTTTATAACTGCTATAGAATTACAAGCTCTACAAGCTCTACAAGCTCTACAAGCTCTACAAGCTCTACAAGCTCTACAAGCTCTACAAGCTCTACAAGCTCTACAAGCTCTACAAGCTCTACAAGCTCTACAAGCTCTACAAGCTCTACAAGCTCTACAAGCTCTACAAGCTCTACAAGCTCTACAAGCTCTACAAGCTCCACAAGCTCCACAAGCCCCACAAGCTCTACAAGCTCCACAAGCTCTACAAGCCCCACAAGCTCCCACAAGCTCTACAAGCTCTACAAGCCCTACAAGCTCTCCAAGCTCTACAAGCCCCCACAAGCCCACAAGCTCCATAAGCCCCCAAGCTCTACAAGCTCTACAAGCTCTACAAGCTCTACAAGCTCTACAAGCTCTACAAGCTCTACAAGCTCTACAAGCTCTACAAGCTTTATAACTGCTATAGAATTACAAGCTCTACAAGCTTTCCCTTTCAGAAAAACTTACATCTGTTGAACTCTAGCCTTTTTAAGGAATGCAATGATTTGTTGTGTCATATTAATTCTTGCAAGAGCCGAATCTCCGTAATGAACAATCGAATAGGGAAATTGATTGAAAGCACAGTACCTAGAAATGTATTCCTGAAATGTTTTTGGAATGTTTTTTGTTTTTTGAACAAACCATGTTTGCGGGAAGAAATGTTTCCCCTCATAGCTGAGATATTTTTTTCCTTTAGCTTGCACAAACATTTTCGCGTTTTTATACAATTTCCCCACAAAACATGTCATATTCCCAGCACAGGAGTAGCAATTTTTCGCGTATTTTGTCCGACTTTGCCTTTCACTAAATGATTTTGAATTGAACATTCATTTGAATTGAAAAGCTATGACTAGTCGTGCGTTTCTTTTAAGTTTTCTTTTAACTTACATTTCACGGGGGTGGGACAAATGCGACCTTTTTTTGCGCACCTGGACATTTGCGCACCTTTTTTTTTGCTGGAAAACGCCTTAGGCAAGGCCGTAGAGCTTTGAAAATATTTCCATATAAGGGAATCGTATGCGTAGATTCCGAATTTCGACAAATCAGACCTCGATGACACGTCAAATTTGGGCTAAAAGGCAAAAACTGCGGAAAAGCGTTAAGTTGCGTAGTTTTTGCCTTTTAGCCCAAATTTGACGTGTCAGCGAGGTCTGATTTGTCGAAATTCGGAATCTACGCATACGATTCCCTTCTATGAAAACATTTTTGAAGCTCTACGGCCTTGCCTAAGGCCTTTGCCAGCAAAAAAAGGTGCGCAAATGTCCAGGTGCGCAAAAAAAAGGTCGCATTTGTCCCACTCCCCATTTCACTTACATTTCACTTACATTATACATTTGTTGATGTAACCAGAAATGAAACGAGAGATCGGCTCTCGAACGACGGCGAGAAAGTTCCAATCTTTTGGTAGGGTCGTTTGATCTCGTCGCTGATCGGAGTCGTTTTTCAATGGAAATCCATTATATTCAATCGATTTCCCGCAAAGTCTGTAAACTTGTAGCAATTGCTAGATTTATTAGGTTGACAAGAAAGTCTATAGAATTTTTTTGTCTCTAATTTCTCTAAATCTTTGAGGATCAGAGACAATCGCTGATAAAAGGGTTTGTTTACTTTCCTCTTAATCGCTTTTTTGAATATTAATCGTGAATTTTCTATTCCTATTCTCTCCTATTAATCGCTGAAAAGTCCAAATAAAATTCATAAAACAGCTCTTGTCAATCTTTTACAAATCGATAACAAACAATCAACTAGAGATCTGGGAAAACAACTTCAGACCTCGCATACAACAATTGAAAATCACAATTCTAGGCCTCGAAATTTGGGGCGTGGATTTGATTGATGTGATGAGATTGCCATCTGATTACGCCATCAAGAAGCCGAGATTGCGTCTCTCAATCTCGGCTTATTCTTTCAAGATATTCTCTTATTCCACATGTTCTTACTGGTAATGAAAATTGGTTATTATATTTCAACTATCGAGGCACAAGTTGGATCCAAGAAAAAACAAAACCTGAGCCGAAGCCAGAATTCCAGAAAAAGAGAATGTTATGCATTTGGTGGGATATATCCCACCAAATGCTGGGAATTGCTTATTTTACTGGAATTTACTGGAATTTACTGAGAATTGCTGCCTGAAAGTACGACAGTTACAGCATCACTATACAGTTGGATAAAGTGGCTGATGAAATCACAAAAGAAAGGGCTAAACAAGGGAAAAGTTCGCAAACTGAGCCCGCTAGCCAAAGAAGTTGGAGTCCAAAGACCAAAGTTCAAAGTTTTTGGAGAAAGGAGCCCGCACTTTGCCCAATAAATGGCAGAATGTAATTCTTAAAAGTGGCGATGATCTTGAATAAATGTTTTAATTTTTGAGAAATCACTGTGTAAACTTTTTCTACGAACTTTCTTAATATAAACTGTTGAATTTGCTTCAACGAACCTTTTCGACCAAAGCTCGGTGTGAATGGAGCGATTCGCGCGAAGAAAGCGTTCCTTTTTCACCAAATAACACGTGGTTGCCGTGAGAAAAGTCGACATTACTTTCTCGATTTTACAAACAGAAAAATGATTTTGTTTTGAGGTCTAAAATCTAGTAATGAAATATTAAATAATAATTTTTTTAAAAAAAACGACCAAAAAGGTGGGAGTCCGTGGCACGTAAGGGGGGAGACAAGAAGTGTGTGGCCCGATTCGACATAGCTTCACCACCGATGCAACCACCTACAATAAAGCTATAACAATAACAATTCGTAGAAAACAAAACTTTTTCTATAGTATCCTGTGGATTTGTTGGCTGGAGTATTTCTCCAGAAAATCGAGATGAAATCGCTGAAAAATGATTAAATGAATTGAGCATTTTCTTCAATCAAACTTCCTCGAATTTGTCGAAAATCCTCAAATTTCCCAGCAAAGAGAAAAGTGACCAAAAGAATTGAAAATATTCCAAATAAACACTAAAAAACCTTGTGATTTTATTGATTCAACAAACCCCAATTTGTCGGCTAAAACAATTGGATCTGGTCATAACATCGTGTGTAAGAATTCTGAATTTAAAAATTTAGAATTACGTTGTGGCTCAAAAATTTTCAAACCGATTTAAATATACCACTCAAGTAAGTAATACTTTACTAACTATAGCAGTTAGACAAGAGATTTTGTAGTATCTCTAACAATAAAGAAAGTGAAGTGGAACAGAATGGTACATTTCCAGAAGTGGAGCAAATGGTATCGCTTTCTGGATGGAATGGAAGCTCAATGATAAAACTTGGTTTAGCACCGGTTTGCGTAAAAGGTAAATAAACTTATCATAAAAAAAATAGTGTAAGATTGGGAAAGAAATAGGCACCATAATGACTTTTTAAGCTCTCATCAAGATCTCTGACTCTAAATCAGCTTATTCTCAGAGTTTCGATGAATTAGTTTTGAAAATGAAATGAAATGATGAAAAAGTTCTAGTTTTTTTTTTTTAGGAAATCTAATTCTAAGCTGAAAAATTGATTGAATAAAGTCTTTCAAAAGTTTCAAAAGTTTCAAAGCAGTAGAAAGGTGAAAAAGAAACGAAAATGAGAAGCTGATGTGGTTGATCCCTTGTTGATTGCCTCCCACCCATATTTTATGGCGAAAAGTTTAGCGGAAAGCAACACTAACGAGAAATAAATCAAAAAAAAAAGGCTAAAGTATACTTTACTCCCCAATTTTTCCTCAAAAAATTTTCTAGATCCATTTTTTCCATTTTCTAGGTCCATTTCTAGATTCTAGATTGATAGAGTGACTTGGGTGAAGGCACATCCGCGTGAAACTGCGTTTTCTATTCAATCTACATGTTTCAGTATTCATTTAACGCAGAAAAATGTTCTGAATTGAAAGAAAATTATCAAAATCCGTCTTGTGGATTTTTTTAAAGTCGCATTTTATCAAAAATCGATCATTTTACACAGAGACGGCCAGACTCACCTGTATTTGGCCCTCCACTACTCGATGATAACAGAAAATTAGGGAAAGTCAGAGAGTAGACTTTGTAAAACTGTTGTCTGCGATGATTTTGAGACCAAAATCGTATTAATTGATCAACTCACAAAAAAGTTATAAAAGTTTGAAGAGAAAAATGAAACTTTACGACTTTCTACGCCCTAAAACGTGGATAATACCGTAACCCTTCCTATGGCGAAGAAAAAAAAGCTACATAAACAGCGCTTGCAAAGGATTTTTTCATTTCTTTTTTCTTCTTTTTTCGAGCTTCTTTTTTTCGATACTTTCTCATTCTTATTGTTCTAATTGTTTCTTTTTTCAGATACCCCATTAATGATCGGATCAATCAGCATAAGCACAAATATGGATTTAACGAGGTTATGTTTTTTTTCTGTGGTTGTGGTTTAAGCGTGAAAGTTTAGTTTTTCTTCGATAGCAGCAACAGAATGTGAAGAACTATGGTTTAAATCAAAAGTGTGTAAAGGTCTGTTTATTTAAAAATCATGAAAATAAATGCATCAAAAATATAAGTAGCAGTTAACAAAATTCGATTAAGGGAGCAGTAAATCTTTGTCAAAAAGTAGAACGCCCTGTGTGTATGTTCTTGCTGCATGTAGATAAATTTCGAGATCATCCGCGCGTTTAATCCTCTTACATAGCTGATTGGAGACAAAATGAAGACATTCAAGACCTTCTTCTGACATAGATCCTAGCGCTTTATGTGTTGACAGAAAAACGGGAACGTGTGCAATTGTTACGTGGGCTTTCACAGTTTTTAGTCCAATACTGTTTAGTTCCATAGCGTTAACTCAGTTGGCTGCAGCTGAAAATATTACTTGGATTTCTTTTTTGGACTAAACGCTCTTTGTAGATCTGAGCTTTCGCGAGAACTAATTAAAAACCTCCAGACAATCGCATAACTTTTTGTAGCCAAGTTGAACTAACAATCGGACGAAATGCGGTGATGTTTGCACATATTTTTTTCAACTCTGGTCCGTTCAAATCATCGAATTTGTAAGAATTACCCTTTTCTCCGTTAAGATCCAGTTTTTCAGTCCATTGCAAAAAACCTCTGCTTTTTTGAATGGCTTGCACGAGCCTCTGTTTCCATAGCTTTAAAAATGCAATTACCCAAACCAAGTTTAAGGTGTAGCACTGGAGGAATACATCACGGTGGATCTATCGGCCAAATGTATCGACGAAAGACGCCCAACTTCTCTTCAGGTTTGGCAGATTTTCTTTGCAGAATTTCATCAAAGTGTTTGATTGTTCGAGCAGAATCTTTCTGTCTATCGAAATTCGTGATTACTTTTGCTGGATTTAGGGATTTGTCCACTTTGTATATACACCAAATGCATGGGTAAGTTGACGCATTGGAAATACCAAATGAAGATGCAAGAAAGCTGAGATCGCCCCCCCAAAAACATCTGTCTGTTGAGGTGATTTTGTGGTGCGAGCTTGTCGGCAATACTGATGTATTTTAGCAGATTTTGATGGTCGTCTCCTCCTTTCCAAACGGCAAGATTCAAGTGTTTGTAACACGATTGAGGATTATTTTTCTTGTCTCGTAGCATAAGCGTTAACTTTGTACTTATCGCCCATTTTAATCAATCATTTCGTTTCAGAATCGGTCAGCTGGCTCAATCGATATTTTACTGCTGCAAGTAGATCTTTCAATACAATGGCGTTGTCTGATATCTCATAATCGACGTGTTTTGCTGAAGCTTTTCGAATCCTGTCCATTTGATACTCGCTGGCAAAAAGAGATGTGGCACGGCTATACATTCTGTGAGCATCACGAGTAATTTTAGATTTTGACAAAGCCAATGTTTCAAGAGGGGAAAGAAGAGATGCGCAACCAATTCAACGCTTACGTTGTTTTTCGGGCTAGACGAAGCTTCTGCAACAGTTCAACACGTTTGCGCTTTTTGATTCCACTAATCTCCTTTTTTCTTGCTCTCATCCTTTCCAACTGTATTTGGCTTAAACCCTTCATCCGTTGCTTCTCTTTTTTGTCTTCAATAAATTGCTTTCCTATTTTGCTATGTTTCTTGACCGATAAACTATACACTTACCAAAAAAAGAATACTTGTTGACAATATTTTTGAGTTTTCAAGCCATGCCAGAAATCAGCTTTCGAGTTTTGGAAACCAAACATCTTTCTGAGTTATGAAATCAAAAATTATAGCTCAATTTATACTGATTTATACTTTATGATTTGTTTAGGATACGATTTCTTTTTAAATTGTTTAATGGGTTTTGTGGATGTACTTTGATTGCATTTAGACATTTATCGATTAGAAGGATCATTATGAAACAAGAATTTTTTCCCTTAATCCATCAGTGAGTGATTCGGCAAATCCTAAAATAGATAATTTAGCTGCGTATTTTTTTATACGTGTAAATAGGAATCCGAATATGGAGTGTTTTGCGGAGTGTCACATTGGCTCACTGGAATCGAGAGTCCTTCGAAAACACCAGCGTTGATCTCGCGTATTAGCTGGAAAAGATTGAGATTTTGCAAGAAAGTGTTGGTAATTGCAACTATTGGGTTGGGGAGAATGAGTCGGCGCCGAAAATCAAAAAAATGTCTAAAACTTCTATTCGACTTCGTCAAATAATATGCGTTTGATATGAGTAGAATGGTTAACTAATTCTCTACAAAATGACATTTAAAAGAAAATTCAAACAGCGCCTCCGCTCAAGAAAAAGCCATTTTTTCACAAAAACTACAAACTGTGATCTAGAAAAAACCTTTGGTGGGATCTTCCTGCAAATTTGGCAACTTAAGTAATTGAATGTGCTCTATCTTTTTTATATAAACACCAAAGAAGGTTTATGTGAAAGAAACTGTTCAAATGATGAGTCGGACTCTTTGCCATTTTAACCAGCTGCGTTTGGAAGTTCATAAACTCCACGAAAGAAAAGCTTTGTGGAATCTCTCAAAAGTGATTTTGTAGAGAAATAGTGGATCCTTTTGATGAAACCAAACGTATGTTTAAAGAAGGCTTTATGTGTGCAAAAAGTCCCTTTAAAGTTTGGCGCCGACTCATTCTCCCCAACCCAATAGAATGTGTCGCTCGCGAACACGTTTTCTAAAATGCGCCCCGTATCGTAATCCTGTCGATTTTAATCGTCTAACTTTAATCGATTCATTAATTGATCGCAGGACTCTAATTGTGACTGATTACCAAATTTGATGGCTCATACGGGGTATTCATTGGTGTATCACATTGAACAAGCTCTATCTCGACCGGGATCCCATCTGTTTCCTCCATGTCTTCACGCCGACGCCCTTTTGAGTCACGCGCTGAAAACCATTGTTCAACAGTTCAACTCTTTGACTTTAACGCAAGATTTCTTCAAGATATGTTTCAAAATATGACAAACATAAAAGAACTTTGATAAAAATGACCACTTCTTTTTTGGAATAGATTACTTAAGCAAAATCTACACTCAATGATCTACAATCTACATTCAATACTTGTTGAAGCGGATCCATTTTTATACAAAATTTCATCTTAGCTTTCTTTACCTTCAGCCTCCCCCTCGGAAACGCGTTTCTCTCGTGCTCGATGCAATGTGGGCGCATCGAAAAGTCCCCTTCGTCGGAAACTGCTTATCATATCTGGCGATCGACCAATCACCGGTAATTCCAAGCCTTGTGATTCCTTAGAATAAATAATATTTTTAAACATCAACATCACCAACTCTTCTATGCTGTTCCAATACACGCAATGGATCAAATGGTTTCAATGCGGATGTCTCAGCTTCATCGTCACTCTCATCTTTGTGTGGAGGCTCAATTCTGACTCCATCCATAATACTCAATCTTCTCATCAGTTCCGTATTTGAGAGGAAATTTGTTGATGATTGTCGCTAAAGAAAAGCTTATAGAGTTTATGGATAGTTTATAGACCTTTAGCTTATGGACCTTTAGCTTATTTTAATGTAAAATGAAATCATTATGGTAAAAACAAGGCTTAGTTTGATTCCTACATGATTTCTGCTTTTGCATAAGCAATTCAATTACCCTAGCTGGTTGGTAAACTGGGCTCGCTGTAGTGCCGAATGGTGAGAGTTTTTGAGCAGCTAAGTAAATCTAAAATTCGTGGGTTATTCTAAAAAAAATGTTTATCAAACCGCATCAGCGATCCACTCCAGAGTGATGTTTGACGTCCAATAGTCGGTTTCTTCCGAAATCAAAGCTGTGTACTGAAAAGATTGCCTAGATTTTGTTATATTTTATTATTTTGTTACATTTTATCTATATATTTTCCTATATTTTATTACATTTTACCTGTTGATTTGCCAAAATCTCGACCTCCATCTCGTACTCGCCATCACCCATTTCAATGTCCATCATTTCTCCATAATACTCATCATTTATGATCTCGTTTCCCGTTGGTTCATCATAATATTGCTCACTCATTGTCGTTTCTTCGATTTCTCCCACTTTTCCCGGAACTTCCTCCTAGTTTCAGATTGTTTTAACGGAAATTTTTGACAGACTATGAAAATGGGCAAAATGAGACCAAGATAAGAGGGAAAAATAAGTGCAAAGAGAAGACTTTATATGGCAATCGATTGATTTTCTTCCCGAAAAAACGGTGTTAAAATTTGCAGCCAACACGGTGATTGATATGGCTTTCATAATGGTTTTCATAATTCCTTTTCACCTCTCCAACTTCCACATCTTGTGGCGGATCGACGATCACAATGGGCGCCTCGATTTTCACCGATTTTCTCGTTTTTCCCTAGATATTGTTTGCAATACTGCAATACAGAGGTGAACCGTATCCAAAGGCTCAGATCCAACTACGAGCTTTTTAACCAGCAGCAATAATGACATACACTTTGAGAGCTGGAATTACCGCGGCTGCCGGCACCAGACTTGCCCTCTCATTGATCCTCGTTAAAGGGTTTAAATTGTACCCATTTCGATGACTATGATAAAATTTCTGCTAAACTTACATACGGTAACTCATTTCTCAGCACATACGCACACTCAATCGCATCCACATAATCTTTCAAATCTTGCTGTAAACTGTAACTTTAGATCTAAAAATTCTAAAGAATTAAAACCTTCTCCTTTTCTGTTGCATTTTCCGGTAAAGCGTGCAAGGCTTCGAGAGCGATTTGTTGACATCGAATCATTAAATCCTAGATTTTGTAAGAGAATTTGCTGTACAATTGATTCTAACATGTTCAGCGTATTCTTTAAAATACGAAAATATCGTGCAAAAATCGAGAACAATAGCAAGCCGTTGAAGGGACGAACGATCATCCCAAACATTGTCCATTTCCTAAAATAAACCATAGCTTAAAATTTCCCAAACTAAACCTCAAAGATTTTTTCATAAAGTTTTCTCGCTTCTTCCCAATATTCTTCACGACAAGAGTGGCGGCTAAAGTTTGGCTAAAGTCTGGCTAAAGTTTAGCTAAAGTTTAGCTAAAGTCTGGCTAAAGTTTAGCTAAAGTCTGGCTAAAGTCTGGCTAAAGTTTAGCTAAAGTTTAGCTAAAGTCTGGCTAAAGTCTGGCTAAAGTCTGGCTAAAGTTTAGCTAAAGTTTGTCTAAAGTCTGGCTAAAGTCTGGCTAAAGTTTAGCTAAAGTTTGTCTAAAGTTTAGCTAAAGTCTGGCTAAAGTTTAGCTAAAGTTTGGCTAAAGTTTGACAATTTTAACGGTGAATTCTCTAATGAAACTACCATTCTGGAACAAGTAAATTCAATCATCCAGCTTTTAGCTTCAAGATTTTGTATATAAAGTTATCCAGAAAGTGACAGTACCATCAAGAATACTAAAATCAAGGTTCTATCACTTGCACAGCCTCAAGGTATTTAAACAGTGCTAGAAATTGTTGAGACTTTAAAGATTCAGAACTAACATTTCTTCGTCGATCAAATGTAGCTCCTGTAGATTGCAATGAGCATGTGTAAGCACTTCGCGTGCCATTGTCGACAATGGGAGAAGCGCGGTTGAGAGATCTCTCACCTCCACACACCACAGCATTTTCATTGCCTCTTCGCAAACTAATAACTAATACTAATAATAAAATAGAGGACACTATTTAAGAAAGTACATAACTTTGATTCTAATTGCCTTTGCATTCTAATTCTAATTCCCTGAGCACATTCAAATTTTCAAATTTCACAAAATTCTCGTACCTCGTTGATTCGTAAAGTGATCAAAATATGAGTTCTGCAATTTTTGATGTACTTCTTTAAATTTTAAGTGAATCTGAAAAGAAGCAAAGGTTTTTAGTATATTTTTGCCTCAACCTCAAACGAATCACAGCTTGTTTCCATTTTTTGCTAACGAGATTTGTTTGAAAATTGATTTCTGCATGAAATTGACAAGGATTGACATCAAATTAACACATGCATTATAATAAAATTTTATTATATGGTTTTAAAGTTTTAAATTAACTGAATATTTAAACGAAAATCGACTCTTGCGTGGTTTCCGGGTTTTTTTCGAATCATCCCGCTTTGAAGGCCTATAACTTTGTCCAGAGATAATATTTTTGTTAACAATTTATATCATTGTACAAAGAACATTTCAGGCTTTCAAATGATACCAAATAGAGCTTTATTGGATAATTCAGTCCAAGAAAATCAGAGCCAACTCTGAGCCAATGAGTCCTATCAAACTCAGGTGTCGTTTCGCCTTGTTTGCATGGGAATGAAAAATCCAGTCAGGCTCTATTTGGTATCATTTGGAAGCCTGGAATCTCCTCTATACAATGATATTAAAAAGTTAAGAAAAATATTGTCTCTGGAAGAAAGTTATAGGCCTTCAAAGCGGGACGATCCGTTTAAAATACCCGCAAACTTAGGCAAGAGTGAAATAATTTCAAGTTTTGATTGAAATGAAATGAAAATGGTTTTCCCATGGAGCAGGATATTTAGTTGGTACCATTTGAAAGTCTGAAATGTTCTCTGTACAATGATATAAAAAGTTAAGAAAAATATTGTCTTTGGAGAAAGTTATAGGCCTTCAAAGTGTGACGACCATGTTCAAAATACAAAATTCGATTTTTCCAAAATATCCGGATTCTTTCAAAATACAAAATTCGTTTAAAATAACTACGCAAGAGCCCAAAAAAATCTTTAGCGTTCTTATCAGAAAACGCTTTTTTTTCGCGACAGAGTCGTTTTATTGACGAATTCTTTTTGCTGATTTCTTGTTGAACTGGAATTTTGTCTTTAAAGCTTTGAAAATTGAATTATTGTAAGAAGCTCCTTTATAAATCTATTATAAACTTTATTATGCACATATATTACAAGAAAATTCAATTATATATCTACAATTTCTTTGAGCATAACAAGAAAATATCCTCGGCTTCGATATATTTAAAGTCGTCTGTTTTCTCGACATTTCCGAAACCGTTTTTCTAAAAAAATTTTTCTGAAAACTACGCTGATATTTTGTTTTCTGATAGAATTAAATAAAAGCTTTTATCTTTCTCTCAATTTCTCAATCATTCAAGACAATTTTTTTCGAACAAAGCAAAAAGATCTCCTCGGCCTCAATGTATTTGAAATCATCGGTCTTTTCCACGTGTCCAAAGCCGTTTACCTTAGAAAAATACTTATTTATAAAAATTTTGAGTATAAAAATAACTTTTAGCATAGAATTTTATCGAAAAAACTCACTCGCAAAGCCTCAATAATGTGCTGTTTTCGCAGACGATGCGATCGAAATTGTTTCCCGTCGAAATTGTAAGAAGTGGCATCAAGAACACCGCCTTGTATCTAAAAAAACAAGTCTTTTATTGTTTCTACCAGCCGGGAAATCCGCCTAACGGGCCGACCCACGCATCCGACTCCAATTTTACTTTTTAAAAAATCCAAAAGCACGTTGCACAACTACATTGAATCCCTATTCAACGGCGCAGAGTTCTGAAAACGGTCCTCTGGGAGCTGAGGAGTAGCGCGCAGAGACAGACGGACAGACAGACAGACGGATGGACAGACAGACAGACGGACAGACAGAGGTACAGACAGACAGACGGACAGACGGACAGACAGGCGGACAGACAAACGGACAGACAGACAGACAGACGGACGGACAGACAGATGGATGGACAGACGGACAGACAGACAGATGGATGGACAGACAGACAGACGGACAGACAGACGGGCGCACAGCCAGACGGACAGACAGACGTCTTAGTTCCTTTATATATAGTAGATTCGATTAAATTTTAATTTACTACTGTATAAGGTTCTATTCTAACTAGATTTAAGTATTAGATTGGCAACTTGAAAGTTGATACACTTTTTCGTATTTTCCATAAAATATTTTTAACATTGAATTAGACTTCTCTAAATAAAAGTTATTTATTATAGAAACCTACAAAATCGAAGTTTTTCTAAATCTGTCAAAAGACTGTCTTAGAGCATAAATAGACCTTTTTATTCGTGGAAAATATAGATTAATTGGTCCAATAGTTATTTCTAAAAAGTGCAATCAATAAGTGTACCAACTTTCAAGTTGCCAATCTAATCTTTAAATTTCTTTTAACAAACCAAATATCCGCCATCTTCGACGAGTGAACAGGCACTGCTCACCGCTTCGATGTACCCATCATACGTCTGAATTTATTGAATATTCAGATATTTTATTTAAAATATAATATACTTACTATGGAAATCGATTTTTTTTTTTTTGATTAATATTTTCATTTCAAAACCCGAACATACCTCACACGAGTACTCCAAACAGAAAACCGAGGAAACAACCTGAAAATTGCTGAGAATTTATAGCTGACAATTGCAAAAACCATTCCAAAACAATATTTAATATCTATCCGTTTTTCCGAACTCACTTGAAACTTTTCCGGCACTTTCACTTGCGCATTTTTCGTCCATTGAATATTTTTGACCACCGGCTTATGATGGACATCCACCTAATGTACCGTATTTTTTCGAATAGAAGACCGGGTAAAGAGTATCATCGCGTACTCTTAGCGTACTCCTGCGTAGCAGCCCTTTTTAAAATTTCTTTTCTGCATAATAGCTTTCAATGAAGTGCTATAGGGCTGGAAAATGACTCAAAAATACCACATGAGCTAACAGATTTTTGAGCCATTTTCCAGCCTTATAGCACTTCATTGAAAGCTTTTATGCAGAAAAGAAATTTTAAAAAGGGCTGCTACGCAGGAGTACGCGATCATACTCTTTACCCAGTCTTCTATTCGAAGAAATACGGTAATATCAACTAAACTTGGTTTCCAAAACGAATCGAATCGCTCTAATTCTATTTGATTCGAAAGATTTTGACTTTCGAACCAGACCGATTCGATTCGATTCGAAAAATTCATTTGAAAGTCACCGAAAACCCGGTAATATCAACTATAAGCAAGTGTTTCAAAAAAAAATACTTCTAAAACAGCCTCGAGCTTGTCCCTGGCTGCTTGTTGCATCTGATCGGCTGTCTGAAAACAGTTGTTATCCCGATTTTTTTTTTCGTTTAACCTGATTTGACGCTTCGATCGAAGCAATCCATTTGCACACCTCTCCCCAATCAAAGGTGGATCGCTAAATGTTTTAATGAAATAAAATAATACTTTTTCTCCGCAAAATTAAATGAAAATCTCTCTAAATTACGGGGAAAAAACGAAAAATGACTAATAAAGTTTAGGGCCTAAAACCTTTTCAGCCCATTCGATGAGTGCCGCTCGATTGGCAGGTGCGTAATCGGATGAAAAAATTCGCGTCGCTCGATCTCGGATTGCGATCGGGAAATAAACAGTTGGCCCAGCGCCCAAATCGAGAAAAGTCGTGATCTTTGTCGGTACTCGATACAGAATACCCGGCAAAAAGAAGAGCACAACCTAAAAAGAAATTTCAATCGAAATCCTTGTTGATTTATTGCTGAAATTCTAACCTGCATTGCCGTGTCCTCGGTGGCCGATTTGTAAAAAGCGTTTAAATAGGCGTGTGGATTGAATTTGTCATGATGTTCTTCTGGAGCACACACCTCATCTTTTTCATCGGGTTTTTCACCTTTTCCTTCTTCACTACCATCTTTCTTAGCATCTTCACTACCATCGTTTGAGCTCTCGGCTTTGATATTCAAATCGGCGAGCTCTGTCTCAAGAGTCATACTAAAATCAATTATCATGAAAAATAACAATTAAAGATTAATTGCAGGAAACGTTTAAATAAAAAAAAAATATACGATCAAGAGGGCTTTTCTTTGTGTAGAAATGACTTTGAGTGATGTGGGTCTCTTGCGCGTTGTACAGCGATCTTTGAGAGGAAAGGAGAAATTGAGAGATTTGTGAAGGGGAAGATTTGAGATGAAAAAAGACGAAGACAAAGAAAAGACAAAAGAAAAGAAAGTCCAAAGGGGTTCTTTTCGTTTGCTTTACAATGACTACTCAAATATTTAAAGTGTATTTAATTTCAGACTATGATTTGACTTGATTTCTGTGTTTTACTGTCATTTCTAAGTTTGGCTTTGGGAGGCGGTTATTTGTCAAAGATTTGTATTAGGCTTTATTCAATTTCATACTTTTGTTTCATACTTTTCATACTTTCCTAAGTCTTGAGCCTTGAAAAATAAAAAATACACCAAATTCACTTATTTATATTTATTTATTATATATATATATATATACTTTATCCGACAAGGAAAAGTGACAATGCAAACAGATTGAACAGCGTAGACGAAGAAAGATAATTGATATACAAACACAACTACAATTAGACACGTGTATATATGATATTAAAAATTAATTTAAAATTGACAGAGCTACAAGATCGAGCTTATATATTGAGGATTTAAAATAGTTATTTGTCAAAGATTTGTATTAGGCTTTATTCAATTTCATACTTTTGTTTCATACTTTTCATACTTTCCTAAGTCTTGAGCCTTGAAAAATAAAAAATACACCAAATTCACTTATTTATATTTATTTATTGAATATCTTAACACTATATCTTGTAAAGTTTCAATTTAAATTTATCTACTTTTACTTATTGCTGAATTCTAACCTGCATTGCTGTGTCCTCGGTGGCCGATTTGTAAAAAGCGTTTAAATAGGCGTGTGGATTGAATTTGTCATGATGTTCTTCGTTGGTTCTAAACTCATCGCATAAATAGTTTACTTTCGTTTAACTTGTGTAAAATACCACTTGTGTAAAATGCCACTTGTGTAAAATGGTCACCCCTTGAAAACAAGTTCGCTGTCGGGAGCGGAAGCAAGCTTGTAGCCATTTGCTATTATGAGAAAGAAAACAACTGGTGGATTGCCAAACACATCAAGAAGCCCATCAAATAAAAAATACACCAAATTCACTTATTTATTGAATATCTTAACACTAGATCTTGTAAAGT
The DNA here is from genome assembly GCA_958450365.1 of Mesorhabditis belari. Classification (NCBI taxonomy): domain Eukaryota; kingdom Metazoa; phylum Nematoda; class Chromadorea; order Rhabditida; family Rhabditidae; genus Mesorhabditis; species Mesorhabditis belari. The sequence goes on from CAUEEP010000743.1 coordinate 6,747,338, forward strand.
TTCAACTTAAATTTATCTACTTTTACTTGGTTCTAAACTCATAGCATAAATAGTTTACTTTCGTTTAAATTTTATTTTAAAATAATACAAGTACAGTCGAACTTTGATATAACAAATAAACAAACAAATTTGAATTTGAAATTGAAACCGTGACACTTTACGGAAACAACGTCGCTATCTTCGGCTGAACCGTTTCCAGCGAGTCCGTTCCTTAACCAGAGAAGAGAACTCTGGCTCGAGCCTAGCTAGGTGTCACCGAGTTCATTTGCGTTACCGCCCGATGCACTCAGAAGAGTACAAATCTCCGTATCCGGGTACGGGAATATTAACCCGTTTCCCTTTCGATTGCCGAGAGAGAAGAGACTTCCCGCTCTCAGTGATACAAGACTTTCGTCAGTATCTTAGGATCGACTGACCCACATTCAACTGCTGTTCACGTGGAACCCTTCCCCACTTCAGTCTTCAAGATCTCGCTTGAATATTTGCTACTACCACCAAGATCTGCACCGATGGAAGCTCCAGCTGGACCCACGCCCAAAGCCTTCAACGCAAACCACCGCGACCCTCTTACTCGTTGCGACCAGGCGGGCATTGCGCTCAAGTCGCTCAAGTCTACGGGAATATTAACCGTTTCCCGAAAACGTGTCTCAAATTTTCTGCGTAGCTGCCTTGATTGTATTTGGCTGGGGCAGCTAGGCAGAAATTTTAGGCATTTTTTAGAATTTCAAATTCGTTGTATCGAAGTTCGACTTTATTATATTGTCAGATATATCTACTGGATATAAACAAATAGGACTGAAAAGATATTTTCTTGCTTTAGAGGCTAAAGCAAGAAAATCAATAGTGAGAACTTTATGCCAAGAAGATCCCAATCATTTCCTTCTAGTTCAAAAAAATATTTCTCTTCTTTTGCTTTTAAAAGTCCCCTAGTCATCTGTATGTTTCTTTCCATTTTTTCACTCGTTTGTAATAATCACGTTTTCGTTTTTGTTTTCATTTCGATCTAGTCGAAACAAAAAGTCGGCTACAACGCAATTTATAGTACATTTCCGTTTTTTTTTTTCATTTCTCATATCAATAAAAATTTATTTTCTTTCTTAGATAGAATACAGAGTATATTGATAGCAAAAAAAATAGTCTTTTTTAGGGAAATAGATTTGTTGCGGTTGATCACAACAAAACAAATGGTACAGTCGACCCTCGATTTAACGATTTGCTCGGGACCAAAAATTTCGCTTTAACGATTCTAAAACGTGCCACAAATTTATTGCATAGTTGTGTCCTGAACGGTCAATGATTGCATTTGACTGGGCAACTACACCAAGAGCAACTACACCATTCTAAGACACCAAGATCGTGTTTTTAGAATTTCAAAATCGTTGTATCGCGAGTCGACTGTACTTGGGAGGCACTAAATCTTCTTTTAAAATAAAACATACTTCTTCAAAGCTAATCACTCACTAAAACAAAGGTATTCTATAGATATTTTATATTCAACTTAAAACAGCAAAAAAAAATCAGTAAATGGAATTGATCAAATTTGTACGAGAACAAAGGCCTTGTTTCTTTGAGTTAAGGGTAAAATCTTTCACAAACGCACAAAAAAAAAAAAAAAAAATGACATCACAATGAAGACCTATAAATATTCCTTTTGGTTCTTTTAGAATAAGAAAATCATTTCTATTCCGGGGTTTTAAGTGACACTTGAAAACAAAAAAAGTCCATTTGAGAAAACACCGAGTAAAAAGATGAACGAAAAAAAAAAGTTTTGAAAGTAAGACAGTTTTCTTTAAATTTAAATTTAAATTTAGCACTTCCGGTAGTCAATATAATAGAAGGCGACTAGAAAAAGCATTTTAAAAAAATCATAAATTTTCTCAACTTTGTTGAGAGTAATCTGAATGGAGCAAATGGTCGAGTCGTGCTTAAGCTGAATTTTGCTTATAAATATTTGAAAACTCTAAAAACTATGGCCTATGGCCGGGGTGATCAATCTCTTGAAGAAACGTTCAACTGCTTTGCGAAAGTTGACTCGATTGAGCTGGAGTGCTTTGTGATTGAGGAGAGTCGACATGGTAGCTGAAAAATGAAAAATTGATGGTTATTCTTCTTAGCATTAGTGAAATGTATTTCGCAAAAGTGAAAAGTAATCTAAATTTTGCATTGCAGCTAAGGTTTGTCTAGAAGCTTTTCTATTCGGTTTTCTTATCCAACACAAAGAATAGAGGCAATTACGATCTGGATCTCAGTCATCTCTAGCTAATATTGTTAGCAAAACGGGGCTACTTTCAATAGAAAATTCTTAAGAATATATGTAAGTATATGTAATCCTTAAGAACATCTGTAATCAATGTCAGCTTTATGTAACACTAGTGTCGATTTGTCTTTTTGAAAACTTACCCTTCAGCGAGAAGAAAATCGGCAATATCCCCCCAAGCCTCATCATCCATTTGTGGACGTCTTTTGTCGTTCCCTCGCTGAGCTGAACTCATTATTGGAGCGCTACGTTGTGGGAGCGCATCATCTCCGGGTATCGGTTGGGTTCCTGCAAAAATATATGTTTAAAACTTTCAATACTCGACTTGAGCTTTGGTCTTAACTCTAGGCAAACTTTACACTTTCTATTTTTTAAAGTTGATGGCTTTTGGACTTACAAGGGAAAAGCATCGAGCCAAGCTTGGTTCAGCTGCTTCGGTGGTCTAGTGGGTAATCTGCTAGACTGCCGAACTATTCAATTTATTACCCTCAAGTTCAAGTCTCACTCTCGTCAAACTTTTTTTGCTTTTTAGAAAACTGTTACATATTTGCATTGAATTATTGACTCGAGTTTTACACAACTTTCTGTAACTTCAACAAATAATTGACGAAAGCTGGAACCCTCCAAAGTATTAGACTCAGTAGATAAGTATTGAAAAGTTTAAAATTTGTTACCAAAGCTAAGCTACAGATGCATAAAATTCAACTCTATTATTCACGCAAATACGTAAGAAAACAGTTTTCTAAAAAGCAAAAAAAAAAAGTTTGGTGAGAGTGGGACAAGAAATGTAATAGGTTTGGCAGTCTAACAGACTATCCACTAGATCACCGAAACAGTTGCTGGGGAGCGTGTGACGATTATATAAGGAGTCCGAAATTTAGATATCTCGCATTTGTGAAGCGTTCTGTGAAAACTAAAAACGGATTCGAAATCCCCATGATCGACTCTATAAGATAGACTTGGTCTCAGTCAAAAGGCAAGCTTGACTATTAGTTTATTAAGCTTCAAAACAACCCATTTCTGGTAACTTTTTCATTACCCTTTCTGTGCATTCGACACATTCCTTCCCACAATTGCGAATCAATATTCATCACCGCTCGTCCACAACCATTTTCCCGGCAATATGAGAAAAGACGCTGGTCCACGTTGTAAAGAACGTGTTGAGCACAATGATTGGACATCGGAATACAAGGCAAACGACATCGTCCATTTGATTGATCGTGGTGTGAGCAGACTCTTTGTTTGCGAGGAGCTGAGTCACACGGAGGTTCACCCATTAAACGATGTCTAAAGAATAGCTCATAAAGAAATTGAAGAAATTGCAAGTCACCAACCTCAAAGCGGCTCCGGCTGCAGTCGGGAATCTTCTTGCGACATGCAAGAGTGGGACATTGAGGTGAGCATGTCGAATGAGATTGTGCCTCTCGAGTCTCAATTGTTTCTTTGTCAGGTAGAGCTGTGTGGACACATCAGCATCATCTCCTACTGCAAGACAAGAAGACAACGATGTATCACATCCTGACGGCCCTGGCTCCCATTCATCATCTGAGGGTTCCAAGCCTGAAATGAGAAAAATATATCTATGCACACAGTACAATTATAATAAATTTTTGTGCTATACAAACCAAGTGGGAAAAGATCAGTGCTGTCAAAGTCGGCATCCTCCATTTGGCGACACATGTGATCAACGTGGGGAACCTTCCGATACTCGCCAATCATTTTCGGCTTCTGTCGCTTTTGTTTCAAGTGAATCATTTTCTGACGACCGTCCGTCTAAAGTTATTGAAATTACAATCATTTTTTTAATTTATTAAAAATATTGCTTTCAACAGAAAGTCTTGTTCGCCTTTTTAAAATTTTTCTTTATAAATGAATAATTGGCCGATAAACGTGTGGTGTGCTTTAAATAAAAAAGATTTCATTTCAAAAAAGATTAACGATTTCATTTAGCTCATCTTTAGGCAAATTTGAGTTCACTTTGAAGCAAATCTAAACGGGAACTCTTATTTTAGCTAAAATCCTTACAATGGACATAGCGGTGAAATGCTTGGTGAAATGTTATGAAAATTTGTCTATCTGCCTAACTTTTCATTCTCTATCTTTTATCTTTTGACATCAAAATAGGTTTCTGTGACAAAAACTGCTCAAATCAGAACTTTGAATTTCATCGTTTTTAATTGCTCGACTTCGTATCTTTCAAAAAATTAACTAATGCGAGCTTTTCCTTTCAGCTTTTCTTAAAGGGCAATTTGTAAATAAACAATAGAATTTTCTAATAAAACAAACTATAGATCGATTGATTCCTTATTAATTTCAAAAAGCAACCTTTAAAAAAGCGGACAAGACTTTCCGGCCAACCTGATAACACTGGTTATATGTTAGTTTTCGACTACCTGAGGAGCTGGCTCAACGTCCGGTGATGGAGGTCTCATTGGTGGAGCGTGAACAGGCAAAGGCATACCTCTAGCCTGATCATTTCGCATTTCTTGAATGACAGCCTGAAATTTAAGCTTTAATGAATCATTAGAATGAATTTACCGGATGAATTGTTTGTGGTGGTTGCGGTGGCGGTGGTTGTCCCTTTCCGCTTTCTTCTGAATTTCCCAACAATCTGGCAGCCAATTGAGGATGCTGACGAGATATTGAGCCTTGTTGAGGCTAAAATGGGCAATTATAAAAGAAATACTTGATTAAATGCTTACTTGGGCTTGTTGTTGTTGAGGAGGCTGTGCTTGGGGTTGTTGCCTGACACGAACAGGAAGTCCCGATGGCGGTGGAGAGGGACGAGCGGCTGTTGCTAAAGCTTTAGCTATGCATTATATTTAACAACATTTCTTATTCAAAAACTTTCCATACCTTGTGGCTGCTGTTGAGTTTGCTGATGGATTTGCTGTTGTTGAGCCGTTTGTTGCATTTGTGGCTGCTGTTGATGTTGAACTGGCAGTTGTTGAGATGGTTGATTCATTTGTTGTGGAGATTGAAGAGGCATATGATGAACAGAAGGAGGCACAGATGGCAAAGCTCTCGTCTCAATAACCGCTGTTGGCAATACACGGGTTTCAATCGTGTGCGTAGGTGGTGGCTAAAAAAGGTTATTTAAGAAAAGATTACAATAAAGAGTTTTTATAAAAAGTATTTCAAAGTTACCGCTTTGGCTGGAGATGGATGTTGAGCGGGTGGTGGAGGCGCCATTTGTGGGACATTCTGCGGTGGAAAAGTGGTAATATTTCCTAAAAGAGAACGATTATGTAAATTTTAGCAGCTTTTTCAAGTATTTAGTGTTAAATAAGATTTTTATCAATGCAAACCTTGAGCCAATGGAGAGGGTGGTGGTGGTCTGTGCACAGGAGGGCCAGATTGAATTTGCTGTTGTTGTGGCTGAAAATTACTACGATTACTTTAATAAAGAAAAGTTGATTCTAGAGAGGGGATTGAACCCTCGACCTTTTGCTTACCACTAAGCTATCTGGGCTCTTACTTTGCCGAGAGAAAGAAGGGAATACAAGGAAGAAAGAAAGAAAAGAAAAAAGATAAGGAAATGCATTGGCTCATCGCAATCTATTCGTAAAATCCGTAAAATTAGTTCTTGAATACCTCTCTCATCGTTTGAGTGGGAATTGGATGTTGATTTGATTGCTGATTTTCAATGGGCACATGTTGCATCTGCATGGGTCCATGTGGTGGTGGATGCATGATTGGTGGTGGCTGAAAAATAGTGATTATATGGCAAGTAAAAAAAATTACAATTGTTAAATAAGAATAGAAATAACAAAAGAGCTTATGGAACAATTGATGAGCAGATTATCTTGACGTCTGACTTCAATTAATTGCAAGTCTGGAGCAATTACATTAGCTTTTAAGTTAATAAGGAAATTAATTTAACACGCAGAAGATAGATCTAAATCTAGCAAATGTTTAAATATTATAAAAGTTACCAAGTGAGGATTGCGAGAAGGTGGAAGCTGCATTTGCGGTGGTGCATGCATTGGAGATCTAGGTAGAGAACCTGGTGGAGGATAGCCGTGAAGATGCTGCAATTCTTTTGTAATACTAATTCTAAGCTATCAATCTTTACTAATTGATCAATTCCTTTATAATATCAATAGTCGCACCAATAGTAACTCCAATTTACCTGTTGCATGTGTCCGGAGTGTTGACCAGGATGACCGGGATGCTGTTGTTGATGTGAGTGTCCATGTGGGCCATGGGAATGTCCATAAACTCCAGGCGGTGGCAGCATTTGAGCCAAACTTGTTGATGGGTGTTGCTAAAAGCAATTTTTATCGTTTATTGTGTTAAGACTCACTTGATGCATATGTGACTGCGCTCCATAGGGGCCAATCATTTGTGGATGATGATGGGGATGAATGTGTGGAGATGGGGGTGCGGTGTTTGGTTGTGATGGGAGTGGAGAGGTGAGCGGAAGGGATGGTGGAGGAGCCGAGCCTGGCCCCATCATACCAACCGGTGGCGATGAGAGTTGAGGCGAGAATGGGGCTTGTCCCTCCATTGAAACATCAGCTAAAATATTAGGCTTTTGAGAAAGTCATTTCGTTTTATGGGTTTCGTATTTCGTATAATAATTATCCATTAAGACGCCATTTTAGTTGTTGTTTTTGTTTAAAGCAAACAATTTGAATGTCAAGAATAATCCAATGTCAAATGCTGACTGGTTATGATTCGTCGTTATCTCACTTTTGATCAGCGACGCGCGAAAATATGGAAAAATTGAGAACGATGAGTAAAAGCATTGATTTTATGCACTATACTCAGTATGTACGTATTTTAAAATGTATTTTTGCTTTTTAAAAATTACCTGAATCATGTGTTAATGATGGAGTTCCACCGGAGCTATTAGTCTTTCCACTGCCTCCTGGTTTCTTTTTCGGTTCCTAAAATTGAGTGCATTATTTTTTTAGTTCATGTTTATTTATTTTTCAACGCACCTTAAGTCCTTTCATAATCATATGTGTACTGCAAAATACATCATCACCATTTTTCACCGCATTTGTGCACTGAAGATTTGTGTCTCTCTTGCCTGAACAAATTTTCAGTTTGATTGCCAACTTTACGATTACTTTTTGGCTTTCTTTGATGTAAACATTGCTTATATGGAGCACTTGGATCAAGTAGAATATGTCGAATGCAATATTGATAACTGATTATGGCTCGCTGTTTGCACTAAAAAAAAAGTTTTGTGATCGAATTTTTGAATATCTTTCAACCTGTACTCGACTCGTTTCATCTATGTTTTGACATTGAATCGATGAGGATTGATTCTTTTCTCTTTTTCGTTTCGGAGCTAAAATTTCTTAGTAGAATTCTTATTTAGAAATTTACCTTTCCGCTCTTCTTCCTCATCTAAACCCTCAGCACCGTCTTTGCTATCTAAATTTTTGTACTGAAGCTTGTTTTTTTTTCTATAAGCTTTGCAATATTTTTTTATAAGCTTTTCAAGTTTCAATTTTTTTTTTATTAAATTGTAAGCCTAACCATCATTTTCTTCCCCATCCATCGTCATCCTAGAATGATTCATCGGCGACATATGATACTAAAACAAGGAAAATAATTGAGGTTTTTATATTTCATAACTTACATTGGAATCTGTTGACATGAGTGCCATTGCAAATCTAGGCTGTGAAGAGAGATCCCTAAAAGTTTCTGTCACCTCCTTGATCTTGATGTCTCTTACCTATCCGCCATTTCATCATCCATTTGCCAGTCATGACTGAAATCATGAAAGTCGTTCATTACCGCATCTAAACGTCTTTTTGAAAGAACAGCACCGACAACGAGAAGTTACACCTAAATATTTTAAATTTAGAATTCTCGAACTAATTTTGAATCCTTTAGCAAAGAAGACAAAAAGTTATGAGCCTTTACGTTTGCGTGTTTTTGCAACAAATGATAGCATTTACCAGATTTTTTTATGTTTGGAAAGTTTTGATAGAGATAAAAACATTAAATGATAAAGATAAAAACACGAAGAAATAAAGGTCGATTATATAGTAGGATGTGGATTAAAATACAAATTTTAGAATCGTAATATTTAAAGTTTGTCACAAACATATATGCAATTTTCATAAAAATTTATTTTGCATGTAAGGCTTTTTTAAAAAGTTTCTGTCTAACGGCGAGGTTTATAAAAGTTTAGAAATGTTGCAATTTGTGTCTGATTAGATTAGAAATTAGATTGCCGCCAAGAAACCAATTAGTCTAGGGAGATTGGCTACCAACGCATTAATTCCGTTTAGAGCACTATTCTTTGGTTTGAAAGAAATCATAGCGTGATGTTATGTCATACGATAGTGCTTTTCGAATTTGAAAAACCTCCTGCCTAGACAGTATACGTAGTTTTAAGCAATATTAAAGTTGTTTAGTAAACGAATCTTATTGGCTGTCGGCGCCTAATGTGGTTGAACATTCAATCATTGTGCTCTTTCGAACAAAAAAATCCAAATTCCGTTTTTTAGGAAACCTTTCCAAAACCAAGCACTTTTTATAACATTCGATAAACAAACAACAAAATACATCGATTCAGCGTTTTTTTTTCGACTCGGCGCTTAGCAACTTTAGGAGCTACGGTAAATAAGAACTCGGCTCCTCAAACATAGTGCACGTTGTGCACAAAGCACCGTATCGATTGGCGCGAATAATCCGTGAGTAATACAGCAGGAAGGCCGCAAAAAGGCTTATGATTTTGGATTAGAGCGGAGCCGGATGTTTATTAAATTTTTTTGTTGCTTGTTTAAAATTCCACAAGCGCCTTTTTTCGATTTGTAGTCATAAAGTTAGATTAGCCTTGACGAAAATCCGGCTTTGATGATTAGAATTTAGCTATTTTTTTCTTGCTGATTTAATCTTTACTTGGGTTTTCTATTTTTAGCACGTTATGCGCCATTTTTAAGATTAAACGCTTATTTTTTTTAGAGATGTCTGGGTGTCCGGTGCAGCATTGGGACCTTGGCGTTGGGCCTATCAATTGTCACGCTTGGAACAAAGATCGCTCTCGTAAACATTTTTTTATTTTTCTTGTTTAGTTGTTATTTTAGAAATTGCGGTATCAACATCGGATTGTGAGATCTACATCTTTGAGTGGACTAAAGGCTCTTGGGTTAACATTCATGTTTTAAAAGTAAGTTTTAAAATAAATTTTTTGATAATCTACTTTCTTTTTAGGAACATGATTTCCCTGTGACCGGGATTGATTGGGCCCCAAATTCGAATCGAATCGTATCTTGCTCGCAGGATAAAAACGCATATGTCTGGACTTTTGAGGGAAATCAATGGAAGCCTGAGCTCGTTTTTGTAAGTTTTCGTGTGTTTCTTTGCATTAACGACATATTTTAGATTCGATTGAGTCGCGCAGCCACTTGTGTAAAATGGTCACCCCTTGAAAACAAGTTCGCTGTCGGGAGCGGAAGCAAGCTTGTAGCCATTTGCTACTATGAGAAAGAAAACAACTGGTGGATTGCCAAACACATCAAGAAGCCCATCAAATCGACGGTGAAGTGCATTGATTGGCATCCGGATAACGTGCTTATTGCGATTGGTTCTTGTGATCTCAAGGCTCGCGTTTTTTCAGCATACATCAAAGAGGTAATGCTGTTAGCTAAAACTCAGTGGGCAGTATTGTTTTTAGGTTGACGAAAAACCCTCGCCTAATCCATGGGGCTCTAAAATGCCATTAGGTACCTTATTGTGCGAACAAGCAGTCAAAGGATGGGTAGAGCTATTTTTATCTACATAAAATAGAATTTTTAGGTTAATCATATTTCGTTTTCTCCATCTGGTTGTCGCTTAGCTTGGGTGGCTCATGATGCAAGCATTGGTTTTATTGATGCTAACGTAAGGTTTATTCGTTGCTATTTTCAATAAATATTTTTAGGTTGATAATAACACAGCTCAAATTGTTCGAACGCCCAATCTTCCTTTCACCTCAATTAAATGGATAACGGAAAACAGTGCCATTGCAGGAGTAAGCATTTAATGTTTTTTTCCAAGTATTTCTTGAGTTTTTAGGGACATGATTGCTATCCAACTCTTGTTACGGTAAAAGATGGCAAATTGGTGATAGTTTGCAAGCTTGATATTCCAGCTGCAGAAAAGGTAAAAATTAGTTTGAACTATTTGAAAAGTATTTTCTTTAATTTTAGTCAAAAGTCTCAAACACTGCCCTCGAGCTTTTCAAATCGATTGACAAGCGATCTGCTTTGGAACACGCTAATATCAAGCTTAACACAATGCATCAAAACTTTATTACGTAAGCCGTATTATTTTTTTACGTCTAAGCTCCTGTTTAGGGAAATTCAACCACACTCCGGCTCATCACAAAATATTTTGAAGTTTTCCACTTGCAGTGTTGACGGACAAGTGGCTTTATGGGACTTAAAGGTTTGGTAATTTAAAAATCTTTTCCTGAAGCAAAGTTGCTATGGTTGACTGGTCCGCGCCACATTTTAGGAAACGATAGAATTTTGCCGAGCGCGGTGAGAAATAGCGAGATTATTGCATGAATGATTTTGATGTTTTACAATCTAGCATGTTTACAATAACATGTGTGAATCCAGATTGAAAACTACTAAAAATCGACTTGAGCAACTTATCAATATATGATTTCATTTAGAACAACACAGCCGTGATACATTGAAGTTGCTTGCAAAGCTGAAACCTCTGGCTCAATGTGATGCTGCCTTTTCATTTGAACTCTGTGCGTATCAAATTTGTTTGTAAGTAAGTTTTGTTGCGCTTATAAGATGGCTTATTTTTTGTTTTTTCCTTCTTTGTAATGGAGCTTTAATCTTTTTGCATTGTCTTGACACTTTATCATGTCGCAGCTATTCCATTTATTGTGATTGCCAATTCTATCCTCAAAATTGCATTGTCTTCAATAAATATACCAATGCAAAAAAAATCACAGCAGTTAGTAATGCAAAAATCATGAATGTAAAAAGTTATAGAAATTATTGCAAGACTTTTCTGCAAAATCATAACCAAGAATCTGGAAAAAATAATTTTTTGGAATATCTAATGGTTTTCAATAAAAACGGAATGTTTTTTTACGAGTTCTTCCACAATTCGTGTTTCAATTTCCACCCCAGCATTTACTTCATTGTCACTAAGTTCGATAGGCTCAGCGGCGGCGAGTTCCACGAAAACTACCTAGAACTTTATTTTCGACGCATGTAGTCGTACATGCGTATATCTTTTCATTACTCACCTTTCTTTTTCTCATCTGCAAAACATTTCCGATCACTAGCTCATGTCCATATTTCTCCAAAGCTCCGCGAGCCTTTTTGATGAGAATCGATTCATCAGTTTCCAGCTAAATATGTGTGGCGTGTTGCCTCTTTTCTTTGTTTGACCTACTTTAAAAGAAATGGTAAAAGCCTCGGGGACCAAGCTGCTGATCACGCTGCCCAACTTTTTGGGAACCACCGAAAGGGAAAGATTGAGATCACCGTCAGAAGATTGGATTTTATGAGTTGGCTGAAGATTGGTTCATTGGTGCCTATTTTTTAAAAATCATATTACCATTTTGTCCTGTGAAATATAGAAATCGGACACTGCGGCTGCCAAATAGAGCAACGCCAAGCGACCATGATTCGCTAAAAGAGCGCACAACTTTTCAAGCAAATGGAGATAGTCATCAATGGTTACAAAAGGCACCTAAATTGGGTATTAGAAAACTGATTTTGTGCACAGCTACCATGCAAAGATCATCTTTGTATTTGTGTTGCTCGGTGACAGCCTCCGTAATTCCGGGCGCTGTGCAAATGGCCTATTTTCGATAAAATTTGTGAGTAACTTTTAGGTACCTTTCCATCAATGACCTCGATGTCTGCAAAAAGATTGACAAATTTTCGAGAAAATGGCTTAAGAGACTCTTCGCGGTGGAAAAAAATCACCGCATAACCGGCACGAAGGAAATGCCTGAACGATTGAAGAGTTTATGCAACTTCTTATCACATACTCGGCACTCGATGCTCCTCGGGTCCCCATCGAAAAATTATCAATATAGCGGACGGTGTTTTTCTCTAAAGGCACCGTAGTTCCGCCACTCTATAATTAAGTTCTTTTTTCTTGGAATTGATTTATGAAGTCCTACTGTAATAAACGCAATCCTTCTTGATGAATGGGCGCGCAAAAACGCTCCAACTTGTTTTTCCGATTGCTCCCAGTTTACCGTATGCATCTAGGTCATCAATAACTTGAGAAAAACATGCACATTGCCCAAATAAAATTTGTCCTGTTCAAATGGTCACAAATTGCGGAGTTAAAATATTTTTATCAGCAAACACCACCAGTAAAAATGTAACCGTTTACATTTTTGAGATTAAGATACACATTCCATTACCACAGAAATACAATAAATATATCAAGGAAACAGGCTTGCACACTTTAATGACACAAAATTGGATAAAGATTCCTTAGAAACTTAGATCTTACAATAATGATTCAAGCTTAAGATTCCATTGTGGTTGCCACATTTTGTGCCTCAACGTTTTCTTCTGCTTCCGCTTTATCCTTATGGCAGATACGAGGCCCGTAAAGCAGTACATAGGCGGTATGCCAGTCACCACCACCGGATAGTTTCAAAACCTAAACCCAAAACATATAACAACTTAAACAAGAGTTGACCAACCTCCTGAGAAGTGATTTCATGAACTTCATCATCATCGCACATAGCCCATCTAAAATAAGACTTTAAATCAGATCAAATAAGTAGGCTTACTTATCGCCTTTGATTCGAACCCATGCAACATAATGCCCGCTGTCGGATGAGCGTCCCTTGTGCGTAATCACAGCTTGCAATTCGTAGAATGCACTATTGTTGCTTCCGGGATCATCTTCAAATGAGAAAGGCAAAGGTTCGCCATCATCTTCCTAAAAATAAAATTAAAGAGGAAAGGATAAACCTAATAGTAAAGTACAAGGTCAAAGTAGAAGAAAAATTATGCAACGAACTTTACGGTATTATGTATGGAGTTCAGATTCAAAAATTAAAACATTGCTTTTAAATGATTTCGAACTAGATCTGAAAAGATGCATACCTCTTGAACTTCTCCCACCCTGGTAGCGGGATCTTCTAGCTTCTTACGACGAAGTCTTTCGAGCTTGGCATCTTCATCCGCCTAAATTAATAAAAAACTATGCCAAATAGCTAGTTACAAACCTTGAATGCGTCACGGTGCGGGCGGCAACGCTCCTGAAGCTTTGGTGTACACAAATCGTGTAGATCAAGGACCAATGGGAACTTGACATCTTTAAGGATTTTTGCGTTAGTCTAAAACTCAAAAAAATATGCGATGTTTCAATTTTACAACCAACCCCAACATTTTCCTTGTAGAAGAAGCGAACCATTTGCACCGACACATAAGCTGGAAGTCTATCAATTGTGATCTAAAAGTTTGGTAAATGCCTTTTCTCCAAACAGGTAAACAAACCTTTTTCTGGTACTTTGCATTTCTGTCGAGAGATGGACTATGCTTCTCTATTTCTTCGGTTAGCTTCTCTTTCAGGCCGGTTTGCACGTATTTCACCTCTTGCGAAAGAAAACACGAGAGCTAAAACTCAAACGTAAAGAAACAAAAAAGACAATTACTTGGTAAAAGTCTTCGTGAGAATTTTGTGCTGGCTCATCAGGATTTTCCATATTTTTCAATTCAACACTGTATTTTCCACGGAAAAAGCTTTCGATCGATGCGTCCCATCCAGCTAAAATAATCACAGTTAAGTTACTGTCCAACATAGCAAATATAAAATTTATTTGTAACGTACTTGGTTTGATTCCCTTGATTCCACTAAGCACAACTCGCAAAAGCTCGGTGAAACATTCGTTTGCGTCTTGTTGCTGTGGCTCTCCTCTTTCACCAACTGTAGCAAATTGAGGAAATTGAGCATGCAAATTCTAAAAAGGGAGTTTTTGGAAATAAAAGTAAACATACGAATAAAATCGACATGGGAATCAGAGATGATGGATTCTTATTTTGCATGAAGCGGAAAGTTTCTCGAAGGGATTTGAGGAGTCGTGTAGATTGATTATCATCGGCACCCGAATACTTCTCCAGACATTCCGATAATTCGGGAATAGTCTAAAGCTTAAATTGTTTACGCTCTAAAAGATACCTAACCTGCAGTGATTGAAGGACCGAGTTCATGTAGCACGTGTTTCCCAAGTTTTTAAGCCCCAGTGGCATCGGCAATTCCTTTGCCTTTTGACCTAAACATAAAATAACCTAACAACTGCTTTCATTCTTTCAACCTTGACCGCTTTGATCTTCACTTGTCAAAACGGGTGCCTGCGGAATGGCATCAGCACTGCCCATCATCATGATCGTCAGTCCTTCGGCGATGGCAATTCCCTCCCACGATTCATCAGGAAGAATTTTACCCTAAATTATAGTACCACTAACAGCGATGGTCAACAAATTACCTTAATGACAAGTTTTTGGCGATCGGGCTGCACACCAGTAAGAGCGAAAAGTTGCGATTTGAAGACAAATGGAGGATCCTCCGTGTTTGCATCGACAGTGTACTTTTCGCGTCCCCATTTCACATTGAGCGTTGGCATTTTCACTAAAAATGACAGATTGTAAACATTTTAAACAACTGATAACATCAGAGACCAGAAATCTTGAACTTTTGAAAGAACGTTAATGCATTGAGGCAAGATACTAAGACGTTAAAACTAAAACAGAAACAGAAGTGAGAAAAATCATCATTTTCTAACACGATGACACTACGTTTTGCTCATCTTTTCCTTGCAAATAGTGTGAGATTTCAAAAAAAATATTTATCATTGTCTTTTCTTTGAGTGCCACAAAAAACAATCGTTCATAGTACCGGTGCGTTTATTTTCGTCTAATTTTTGCGCGCACGTGCATGCCCTAATGGGTTTATGAAAGTATTATTAATGTCCAACGATCAGACACCCAAATGAGGCATGAGTGGAGTCAGCGTTAGCCTGCATGAACCCCTTCTCCCATCAAATGAACGCTCGTTGAGTAAGTTTGAAAATTTTCTAGTAAAAGTTGTCGCGTCAGTTAGCATATAAAAATTAGCATACACAAATTTCACAAAGTCAAAATAGCGCCGTTCAAAATACCGTATTTTGAACGGCGCTATTTTTGTATGGGTACTGTTATGGGGATCCTATTTTGACTAGGCTCCAAATTTCCCCGTCGAGAGCTCGTCTCAAAAATTTTTCAAACTCCATTTTAATAGTTGCGCTTTTCTTGGAAGTTGAATTTCTAAGAATACCTATTTTAAACGAATGTTCTCACTGTGGCAACATAATTCGGAAGAATCAAGTATTTTTATTGTTAACTTTAACAATAGTTTTTTTTAGGCAAGGATCGCCGTCGATTTGTTGTGATATCGGTTTTCGATTGTACCCTAACCGTTCTATTATGGCTAATTTGGACGGTAGGTTCTCGAGAATTTTTCGTTGCTTGAATTCAAAAATATGTTTTAGGTTTCGAAAACTGATGACTGGAGAACCGCTTTTTACCAAGAAATTAACCTATTCAATCCTGATTTTTTAAAGAAGTCGTTGTTTGATATTGTCATGGTATCTTTTTTTATTTATATGTATCATTAAATTTTTTTAGGTGGCTATCCTGAGGCTATTCCTGCTCATTATTGTTTACGGATTTATGCGTGTCAATAGTTGGGTACCAGTGGCTCTTTCCACAACAATAACCAGTATTTATTTGATCATCAAGGTAACTTTGGTTGATTAGACGCTTAAATTTGTTGATTAGGTGCTATTTTTCTTCTCAAAAGAACAAGGCGGCCTACCCCAATATCTTCTGATATTGTCATCGTTTTCAATTTCATGGTAAGCCATTGTTTTTTGTTTACATTCTGCTTGGTTTTAGGTTTGAATTATGGTTGATGCCTTTTCGAGTCCTTGCAAGAGAACGAGCTCACGACCGTCCCAATGAAATCACTGCTGAAGCACCGCCATATTATCAACAGGATGCAGTGAATTTCGCGGCACGACACGTTGGGGTTTGTGTTTAAAAGTAGATTTGACGGCTAATGTTTTGTTCAAGGTAAACACTTTTACCTATATTAATCCAAATCATCTTAGAGTCGAGGGCATTCTCGAAACCCCGCTGGTGCCATTAATTCAGCTGACGAATTTCATAGCGCCATAGATTTTTCTTCTGGTGAGAAGAATTATTTCATATTTCAAGATTGAGTACTGTTTTTAGATGATGATCGTTATTTACGTGGACGCCTCACAACTTCGGTACAACGCTTGTCGGTAACGTCGGTTGCTCCGGATAGAACAGCGGCTTACGAAGCTGTAAGATTAACACTTTATTCTGAAAAGATTTGTTTATTTTAGTGTATCATCAGGTGTATTACAAATGTTGATCGCTTGCTTGGGGAAGCTCGCAGTGGCCAATGGAAAACTTTGCGAAAATCCGATCCTTTGGTTAGAGTATTTTTACTGGGATCATTGCTGCTATTTTTAGGTTTGCCAATCATCACATGGGGTATTTTACGTGTCCGCCCTTTTTTCTGTAAGCACCCGGATGAATATTTTTGATTCGTCTTGGAAAAACACGACAAGTTGGAATGATCAAGTATTGGAAACAAAGGTACAACAGTCATGGCATTCATAAAATTAAAAATTTTAGACGATTCTTAATATTGATCCGAATACGGAAATATTTTACTCAGTCAGCGCCCCAGCGATGAGGGGATATATTGCATCAAGGTTATTCTTATCAGCAAAGTAATAAAGTTGCAAATTTTTTAGAGACTTCATTGATATTCGTCGAGTCGTTGTTGATGAAGATAATAAAATCATTTCCGGCTACTTCACCAGTTTTGAAGATCCTCAAATTCAATTCAATCATCCGGATCGCAGCGTTGTTAGGTAAATTATCCAAATGTGATGTGCAACAACTAGACCTTATTCAGAGGGGCAAACGGACCATCCATGATTCGCGTGAGTTCCCAGGATGATGGCTTTAATTTTGAGTGGATGATGCAATGTGACTTGCGCGGTGGGTTGCCGAAGCGGATCGTCCAGTCAAATATGGTTTCCTTCTTCGTCCGCTACATAGAAAAACTTCGCAAACACGTCATCTCTTTGGATCCAACAATTGCGACCTAAAGTATTTTTTTTTTGTTTTCAATGCGCGATCGACTCATCACTTTTGGTGCAATTTTTCCTTTTTGTGATACATAGTCAGTGATTGTTTTAGCACTTTACTTAATAATTTCAATGCTCAACTAATAGTAAGGAAAAGTGATGTCTTGAAAACTCTCAGATCAGCGCTTGATTTTTGTAGTTGATCTCAGACTGTGATTGGAGCCTCTGTATAAAATATGAACTTGATCTAAAAGGTATTTACCTGATATGACGGTTCAATAATTCCAGCTGTGCCATTTTGTTGTTTTTTGTAACTTATCAATTTTCGTTGACGAAAACCGCTGACAAGTCATGTCTTTAGTTTTATGAGCTTTAATGATTGTGAAACGTCCAACTTTGTAGGTTCTAGTCAGTTAAAATTTTTATCATCATATGTTCACTTCAGCTTTGTAAATTAACATATCGTTTGAGAAGAAGAATAAATAATTCAAGTCAAATATTGCACAGGCTATGCATTCAAATCTAGTGAGCTTCGGGAACTACTGAGCAAAAGGTATATCACATCACCATAGATAAAAAAATTCAAGACCCTGCGGTAGAATTTGATGAGATGGGTTAAATTTTGTAAATTGAAAGCTAAAGAATAAACTATTTTGAGACTCTAAACATATCCTTGAAATGCCCGCTGATTGTACGCCGTTTGTGAAGATCTTCGTCTCTGAAACGAATGGCTTTGACGTAAAAATGTTTACTAACCTGATTTGTCGGTCGCCACTGATTAACTCTAACTTGCGGTCTTGACATTCTGCAATTTATGATAATGCTAATTGTCACTTTTGGTTCCAACCTATGGGACAAATGAGTTCGATAACAGATCCCGATCACAGCTGCGATCAACACCAACCATACACCCGCTAGAATGCAAGGAGCTACTACGAAAATCCCTGAAATTCGTTTTAATAATGTTTCTTTTATCAACAAACAAATGCTTGAATCGGATTCAGGCTCTTCAATCTTTTCATGCACTTCTACGAGATTTGGATTCACTTCAATCTCCGACGACGGTAATGGTCGTATCTTTCCTATAACGAGGCTCGCAATGCTTTTTTTTGTGCTTTTTTTTGCTTTTTTTTACCTGCAAAGATCAAATTGGGTCTTTTCGCTGCTGGTAATGGTGAAGCGGGTTTTTTTGTTGTTTTTGTCGTTGTGGTGGTGGTGGGAATAGGAATGGGTGTAGTTGAGTCAATCTCCCATTCTTTCATCAAGAACGGTTTCTCATCATCAACTTGCACTTCGCTCGACGAAGAACCACCTAATGCTAATAAATTGAATGTCATGCTTATAGGTCAACCTTGTGCCTGCAATGCTTTCAATTGTTTTGTTGGTTTTGGTTCGACAAGTTGGCTACAGGTGAAACCATCTCCATGAAATCCGGGTCGACATTGACACATCTAAATGGCAATTATTTAAGAGAATCTATTTGCTAACCGGTGAGGAGTCGATGTCCACACAATCGGCATTTGGTGAACATGCTTGATTAAACGATGAACAACGTCCTTTTTCTGAAATTGAATATCTTCGTTTTGTGGAAATTGATTTTATACCTTCACAAGTTGTTCCATTTCCAATGAACCCTGCAGCACACACGCATTCGGCGCTACCAATTTGATTTCGACAAACGGCGTTCGCGTGACAACGTAAAATGCCGGTGGCACACTCGTCTACGTCTAAATCAAAGTGTTGTTTTATGTGATGTATAGGTTGTTGACCTTGACTGCATGTTTGCCCTTCAAATCCAGGCGTGCATGCCCCGTTAGCGCACATTCCGCTGATGACATCACAAGCCGCCCCGTTTGCACAATGGCATTTCTGGGAACAAGCTTCACCCCATCGACCGTTTACACACTCTGGATTAGTTGAACTAGAGTTTTTCAACTACATGCCATTTACCACTCTCGCATAGTGGAGGCTTTCTTCGACCGGCTGGACATTGAATCGGCAATTCGCCATCAATTCTCATCATCCACTTCCCCGGGTGATCCACATTCGATCGAGTGGTCAGAGAGTCTGCAAAGTGCAATTGAAAAATGCAATGAAATGCCAGTGTTTTTCTTTGACTTACCAATTGGTATCTCAAATTTATCTCCATTCACTAGCAACATCGCCTTTCCACCGTGAAGATTCACTTTTTCGTAGAGTAACGTCAACAAAGTCATTTGATCAGAAGTAGCTATTACAGCCTAAGAACATTTTTTGTTTGCAAAACTTTCTTTGTAGTACCTGAAAAGAATTCAAAGCTTCTGGGCCACCGTCTTGTTGATGCATACGACTGAAACTGAAAATGTGAAGTTGAGAAGGAGAAAAGTCATCGATGGCCCATTGAGATGAAGCAGATAAAGTGGCTCGGTGAAGAAGAGCTCGAGATGAGTCATCCGAAGCTGAAAAGGACAATGGCACGGATCAGATTTTGCTCAATTCGATGAGGAATCACAAGGCTCAGTCAATGGTGGAAAAATTGGCTGATTTGATGAAAACTAACGGTTTATCGACGATGTTTTTCTAGGTGCATTTTAGAAAGCGTGTTTACTTGAGAGGAACACAATCTATTGGGTTGTCCAGTTATGAATGCGCGTTTTTTACTATTTTGTTAATTTCTCAAGATACCGAAATCAAGAAAAAGATATATATGAGTATTATTCGAAAGCTGAAGATCTCCTCTACATTTTGATATAAAAAGTTTTTGAATTTGTCCAGCTTTTGGGCAAATCGACTGCACAGAAGAAGAGGTGGCCAAAAAATGGAAGGGTGCCTTTGGATCAAGTTTTGGCTCCGCTCAAATTGAGTTAACCGTTTGATGTTTGGCCAATAGATATATCAATATAACTTTTTTAAAAATACAACAATTTCAGAGCATCTTTACTTTTCTGTTCTTTTCTGGGCGGTTATTTTACACCATAAAACTTGAGGAATAGCTAAGCTGAAATGGGTTTTTTTCGAAAACGACCGACCTCTCCCTTTGTGCAGTCAATTTCCCAAAAAGTTGAATGAATTCAAAAACTTTTTTATTCCAAAATGTAGAGGAGATCTTCAGCTTTCGAATGATATATAACACTCATATACATCTGTTCGATACCTTGAGAAATTTACAAAATAGTAAAAACGCGCATTCATAACTGGACAACCCAATAGGCTTGCTTTCAATCAGCATACCATTTACTCGTGTGTAAGTGACAAGTCCCTCTGTCGCATAATCAAAATTCGAACTCAATATGAAAATCGAAGGATCATCGAACTAAAATTTTAGAATTTGTTATTGATTTAGGATTTAGGATTATTGTAGTGTTCACCTCAGTTGATCTTGACTCAGATCTTGACTCAGATCTTGACTCAGATCTTGACGTCATTCTCTGTGAGAAAGTGATCAATCCGTTCGGAGAAACCTGTAATCAAAGAAGTCTAACAATAAGTTTTCCCTTTCACCTTGACAATAGAATATTCTTTTCCACCAATCTTGATTGAAAGCGAAAGAGCAAAAGTGGCTGATGAGTTTCCCCTTGGCACTACAAATGAATCATTTGCGATCGGGTAGAGAATCGTTTCTAGAAATGTTTAAGCATTAGCTTTGAATTCTCTTTAAACCGTGACATTCCACTCCATTCCCAATGAAGCCATCAATACAATCGCATGTGAATGAGCCGACGAGATTTGTGCAACGAGCCGCTGCATGGCAAGGGGACAGAGCGCATTCATCTGTAAAAAAAAGTAGAAACAAGAATAGTGGAACGATTTAAATGTTTATAAAGGATATGAGGGTCTGTTAGAAGCATTGCGCTTACCAATATCCGTGCAAAAAGCCTCATCATTAAGCCTCTCAAAGCCTTCGTGGCATTCACACTCAAAGCCACCCTCCGTATTCGTACATTCCGCGTGATCTCCACATCCATCCTCTTCGCACTCGTTTTTGTCTAGATTTCCTGTTTCTAGTTAATCCCCATTCATTTACCTGAACATCCTTGAGAACTAAGCGGATTTCCCTGATATCCATCCACACAACGACACTGGAAGCTACCCTCTGCGTTCACGCATTTCCCTCCTTCACCACACACCGCTCCTTCTGCACACTCGTCTTTGTCTAAAAGAGTGTTTCTTCTAAATATTCATTTTTCGTTTTACCTATGCATTTTTCTCCATCATATCGATATCCTTGACCACATGTGCACTCATAGGAACCAATTGTGTTTATGCAATTTCCCTGATCACCGCATGGTGATGATTCTAAACTTGTATTTTAAAAAAAATGACTAGTTTTTAGTAGTTGAACTTACGTGCACATTCATCAATATCTTCACAACTTGTTTCTCCATCGCCTGCGTATCTGTAATAACGTGTTTGTTATAATAGTTACAATAACAAACCCGGATTCACATTCGCATTGACCAGCGTTACAGCCAGCTCTTGGATGACAAAGCGGGCAATTTGAGGAGGAGGAGGAGGACGAGGACGAGGAGGAGGAGGACGAGGACGAGGAGGAGGAGGACTTAAATTTTACTTTAAAAAGTTGTCAATAAAAAACACCTGTGCAAGTGGAGAATTTAAAACAGTTGGGGTGAACGATAGTGGTTTCCGTGTGGCTTTGGTTTGAAGAGAAATCGATGGCTGAACCGGCTCCACACTCACTGATCCCAATTTTGTTTCTTTTTCTAGCGCTTCACTTCCTAATACAAATTATTTTGACTACTATGAGACACAAAACCTTTGCATTTCCCCTTCGCTTCATCATATTCGAAACAAAGACACATGAAAGCGCCAGGCGTATTGACACAATCCGGTTGAGCGGCAGGGCAGACTCGCGGCTGGAGACACTCATCAATGTCCCGGTCACAGATTGGAGCATGTGCCCAACCGGGACTGCATCGATCTGCAACAATACTTGATAAAGAACAATTCAGATTTTTGATACTTGATGGACATCGTCCGTTCTCCGGATCGCATTGATCCCCGTTCTCACAATGACATCCCCGAGAACAATCGTTGAACCATTGATTGGGAGAACAACTCTCCACACACTCTAGTCCCTAAAAGTTTGAAGCTAGTCCCCCTTTTCTTGACTAATTTTTACTTTAAAACCAGCTCCACATAAATAGATTTCGTTTGGATCGACTCTGAAAAGCCATTCGCCCGGGATTCCAATGTCACTCTTCTCCTAGATTTTCATATGAAAAGTTGATCTTGATCTATACCCGTAGGAGAATCGAGTCAGCCGTTCCCGAGTCAGGAAGTGAGAAAGTGATATTGCCACCATTTGAAAAGCCCGCCTAAACTTTACAAGCTTTAATCTTTGTACAATTTTCATCTTTGTACAAATTTCAATTTAGCAAAAAGAATCAGATAAGAGTGGCCTTTTGCGGATGATTCAGGGATGTTGGTTGATGAAAAAAGAAACGAGGAGAAAAGGAAAATATAGTGGCACAGAAACTTTTCATTTCACATTTCTTGATTTCTATTTCTATTTCTTTCAAAAAGAAAATCCATTCACATACAGTACTGGACAATGAAATGTTATATTTGAAAAAAAAATATTACCATTGTATTGTATTACCAATGAAATATCAATCAATGAAATATGATATTTGAAAAAACGATCGTCACTTTCGCGCGTCTGTAACTCACTTGTCTTTCAGTTTAAACTATTAGTGTTATACATTAAATTTGTACATTCATTACAGTAGTTCTCTAGTTTTAAATCCACTTTTTACTTCGTTAGTGTCAATTTTGAGATCAATAAAGTATAAAGAAGGATTGAATCCAGTTTGGCGAATTCTGCTTCATGCAATTCCTAGGTTCTCCTAGCCGCTCCTCAACGTCGTGTGGCAACTCTACGAAAATTCATCAAAATTGCTATTTAGTAAGCAAGATACTCTAGCTACAGTACTGGACAATGAAATATTATATTTGAAAAAAAGATCGTCACTTTCGCGCGTCTGTAACTCCCTTGTCTTTGAGTTTAAACTATTAGTGTTATACATTTTCTGAAAGCTCTTTTTAAGGGCTACACAATGGTAATATTAATATTTAGAAATACGGTAAAGACAATGGAGTTACAGAAGCGCGAAAGTGGCGATCTTTTTTCAAATATGATATTTCATTGTCCAGTGTATCATGTATATCCGAATGTCTAAATCTTTTTTTTTAAAGTTCTTACGATCAGAAGTAATGCCAAGGTGTGGGACTGATCAAGAGAAAGTCCAGACCTGAGCATCACTACTAATCGATGAATGGTGCTGATTTTAAAACAGTTTCTTTAGTTTAACTTGATTTCTTTTCTTTTCTTTTCTTTTCTAACTTGATTTCTTTTCTTTCTTTTTAGTTTAACTTGATCATTTCCGTATTTACACGAATGACAAACCACAGCATCTCGATTCGAAACAAGACGACTGTAAATGAAATGTGCGAAAGTCATATCATCGCCAATCAAAAGACCAAGTTGAAAAACATTTCCATCAAGACTCTAAAGCTCACAAACTCATCAAGACTTTATTTTTCTTTGCATACCGCTCGATTTGGATCTCGCCCACCCTCCCACGTAATCACCACAACACTTCGAATATTGAACACCTAAACACTTTGCTCATTTCCTCAATTTCTTTCTCTCACTTGTCCATATCGGTACTGAATGTTGACCTCATTGTGAGCCAAATTGAGAATGCTTGCATCTGAAAAACATTTTTTCTGATCTGAAAATCCTTTCACTTTGCTTCAGGGAGGGATTAGGATTGATTCTCACTAAAACCAAATTATCTTGGTTTCACACGGTGTAGAAAATTTGTAGAGAAATAGAGCCAATTTGGGGCAAAAATTGTGCCCAAGGATTTGGCCATAGTGGCAATAAAAACGGTGAAACCCGGTCAGCATTCCCTATGCCGGTCAGCATTCCCTATGCCGGTCAGCATTCCCTATGCCGGTCAGCATTCCCTATGCCGGTCAGCATTCCCTATGCCGGTCAGCATTCCCTATGCCGGTCAGCATTCCCTATGCCGGTCAGCATTCCCTATGCCGGTCAGCATTCCCTATGCCGGTCAGCATTCCCTATGCCGGTCAGCATTCCCTATGCCGGTCAGCATTCCCTATGCCGGTCAGCATTCCCTATGCCGGTCAGCATTCCCTATGCCGCCCAGCGCTCCTTTTCACCCTAAAAGGGGAGCACTCTATGCTCGGACGGTTTGCCAGATGAAGAGCGATTACGCGGTCACACAAAGAACACTGTGTCAGTCATTTACCGGGGATTCCTCCTTTGCTTTGTAGATGATACAAAAAGATTTATACTGTTTGTAATTTGTACCCGAGGGTTTTCGGGGACGGGGAATCGATTGGAGCTATTCATTTTATTGATATTACTAAATCTATCTGTTAATTTGGCTTTATAGTTAGTGAGAAGCAATCGAAATTCGGACTACGTCTTTGAGCGATCGTAAATTTGCCCCTAGCCTGTATTTTTGTCAAAGATATCACTCAGGAAAAGAAAGGGAAATTTTGAGGAGAGGGATTTTCATGAACCTGGATGATAGTGATAGTGATCGGGAAGAAAGGAAAAGATGCTCATGTGGATTTTCGGATTGGATCGCTTTGAATCGATCACTCCCGATTGAGCGGTGATCAAGAAAAAGGGCAAAGAGATCACTCATCTCAATCATCGCTCTTCCCGGTTCCTTGCTTGCTCAGCTTTAGCAATTCGTTTACAAGGGAAATGGTCAAGAATCGAAGCCAGCCAAAAGAAAGTGTTTCGAGTTTTAAAGTCAAATAGATAAAGGGATTTGAAATGGTTTTGCTTTTTTTTTTTTTTTTTTTTTTTTTTTTTTTTTTTTTTTTTTTTTTTTTTTTTTTTTTTTTTTTTTTTTTTTTTTTTTTTTTTTTTTTTTTTTTTTTTTTTTTTTTTTTTTTTTTTTTTTTTTTTTTTTGCTTTGTCATAGCTTTGCTTTGTCATAGCTTTGCCTTCACCTTCCGTTTGCCGATAGTAGACTTTCCCGCCACGAGTGGGCATCCAAAACAATGCGATCACTGGGTGTTGTGAGGGTAACACTGAAATCGTTTCTTGGTAACAAATCTTGAAAGATCTTGTTCTTTAAGACCTGAAGGTTGTTGAGGATCAGCAGTTAAAGTCACAGCTCCATCGTTTCTGATCTAAAATGTTATTAAAACTTCATTTTTCTCTGGATTCTCAATCTTCTAGCTGGGCTACCGGTTTTCGGCATCAAAGTTTTAGACAAAAAGAGAAGCGCACACAAAGCTGGAAACTATTTGAGGAGGGGACAAAAAAGGACAAAAAACGGAAGCGAATGGTGACCCCATAACGCCAATGATCCTCTATGATTCATTTCAAAAGTTTAAAAAAAACTTATGAAAGAAAATACTCCCATACTCATTGATATCATTTCTGGTGTTCAGAAATGAATTTATTCAAATAAAATCAATAAATCTAGAGTGTTACAATCTGAGAAAGCTTGATTTTCTTGCTTGGAATATACCGTAAATACTGTAATAGTACCCCACCTCCTCGTACAGTCACGTAGTCGCTAAAAGTTTTTTAGTTTTTCATTTTTTTCAAAGCGCCCGTACTTTCAAAAAATGCGTCTTTGGTATCAAAAAATAGCTGAAATTCAGGGCTATTTTTTGATACCTAAACGCGGATTGTAGCATAAACCAGTGTCGAGAAAAACTCGTTCAAAGCTAGACTACGCAACACTCCGCACCGTCAGTATCTTTGATATCAAAAAAATAGCCCTGAATTTCAGCTATTTTTTGATGCCTAAACGCGCATTGTAGCATAAACCAGTGTCGAGAAAAACTCATTCAAAGCTAGACTACGCAACACTCCCCACCGTCATTATGGGGGTGGGGTACTATTCCAGTATTTACGGTAGCTACTTAAACACTTACATAAATAGTATCGTAGATAGCTCCAAGATACGAAAAAGGCTCAATGAGAGAAATCGCTTGCACAGCGTTTGAAAGAATTCTAAAAGAAAAAAACAAAATATTATAATGCTAGAGTTGTCAACTTGTCGCCTTTGTCAGGTCCATAAGGGTAAAGACGAGCCGAGAAGATGTAAGGCACCGTTGTGTTTAGATCGATCGGAGTTCCACCCTCAGCTTCTCCTAATTGTCTCCGATATCGAGCATGTTCTGAATTTGTTTTGAAAGAAGAACCATTTAAAGTACCTTTAAAGTAAAAAAAGTACCTTTTAACGAGTTTTCAGTCGCCAACGAAACCGATAGTAGAGTGAAAAAGAAAAGTTTGAATAAAAGTTCAAAAATTATTCGATCGTGACCCGTCCAAGGCATTCTAAAGGATAGAGTTTGATCTAGAAAAAAAAAGGATACAAGTGATAAGAAGGAGATCTTTTAAGTTTTGCGAAGTGAAGCCTTTTGTGGCGATCAGTGGGATGCTGAGAAGAGGCGAGAGTTGTGATCGTCACTCCTCGTAAATTGGGAAAGAGAAAGGAGAAGGAAAGGAGATGAGAAGGAGATGACGAGAAAGCGAGCTCCCGATATGGAGAAGGGAATAGATCTAAAGAAAAGAATGGATAAAAAGGAGTTGTGGATTGTGGATGTTGATCCTTACAACCACCTCTCTCCAATTTCCCCCATCTCATTCCCACACTCATCGCTCAAAAGCAATTACAAAACAATTCTCTTATAGATCTTTTCGTTTCTCTGAAGATTTAACTGTTTAGCTCAATGTATCAAGAATCCTTACAATTACAATTTAACTAGAAGCTTTGTATGTAAACCTTGACGATATCAAACGAGATTTTGGAAAATTTAATTCCCTATTGGCAATCCAACTTTAAGCTCAAATATCTTCGTATCGAGCTATCCAATTTCAATAGTTTTTATACCAATCAATAGAGAAAGACTTGGCGTATCCAATGATACCAAGAATGTTTGGATTGAACAGTCCAACACCAAGATATTTGAGCTCAAAGTTGGATTGCTAATCGCAAAGAGAAGTATAAAAGAGAAGCAAAGTATGAAATTTCCGATAGCCATATCAAACTGTTTTAGAGATTGAATCTTTGGTAAGCTCACAAATCTTGGTAAGCTCACAATCTTGGTAAGCTCACAGGTAAGCTCACAAATCTTGGTAAGCTCACAAATCTTGGTAAGCTCACAATCTTGGTAAGCTCACAATCTTGGTAAGCTCACAATCTTGGTAAGCTCACAATCTTGGTAAGCTCACAATCTTGGTAAGCTCACAGGTAAGCCCAAATCTTGGTAAGCTCACAAATCTTGGTAAGCTCACAGGTAAGCTCACAATCTTGGTAAGCTCACATTATTATGATATCATAACAATTCAAATATTATGAATCAAATCGAACATCAAGTCAGAGTCGAGCACAAAGTTCACAATTTTATTGACAAATTTCATCGACTTTCAAGAGCAAAAATTCAGGGTAAAATGGAAAACTTTCAAGCTGAGGTAACGATCGACTGTCGACAGAGAATGCAGATGAAAGTGGTCATAAAAATTGGGGTGGAAGGAGCGGGCGTTGCCATTTGTGGGGGATGGAAGAAGAGAATGTGCCTCTCCTTCTCATGAGCGACAAACAGCTTGCCCCAAATCTCTCTCCCCCTTTTCCTCCTTCAACTTTCCTCATGGCACGATTTGCTCTCTTTCAGCTTCTTCCAGTTTCTTTCAGCTTCTTCCAGCCGCATATCCAAAGACTCTCCCCAAAAAATTTCTTTTTTTATCCCCTTTCAGACAAAACCCAATGAGATAATTTGACGAGCCGCTTACGCCTGATTGAGTCGCCGCTGGCCGGTATGCAAATTTCTTCGCGAGTGAAAAGGAAAGGTTTAAAAGAGATAAGGAAAGGCTTTTCAAATGGCTTGATATTATCTGAAGAGACAAAACTTTTTTTTTTTTTGTGATTTCTCTAGATTTTCAGCCATGTCATTTGCTCATCTCATCACGTCTGTCCACAAATTCCACCTCAAATTCCATAAATAAGTGAAATAATAAAAACCAAAAATAATGAAAATCATCTAAGCGATGTCTCTAATTAATTAATAGAAGAAAAATAGATATTGAGACAATTTGACGAGCCGCTTACGCCTGATTGAGTCGCCGGAAATGTTTTTTGAAAAGTGTTTAGCACCAGATGTTTGTCTGTGAATGGGATTTGTCCATTGCGATTTGTTGAATGAATTTGTTCATTTGAATTTGTGCTATTATCGAGTTTTTCACAGTTCCAACAACAACTTAAACTTCACTAGAACTATCCTAAATCTTTTGAGAATTTTCAGCAATCGAATTTCGACAATCAAGAGATCCAACATCTCTTGATAGCCGAAATTCGATTGCTGAAAATTCTCAAAAGATTTCGAATAGTTCTAGTGAAGTCTAGTCTTTTGTCTAACATACTTTAACAAGAGACAATCTTTACAACAATCTATTCAAACAAAACTAATATAAACAAAGGCAAAGAGTGACTTGCGGCCTTGTCAACGTCATTAACACGCTTGATTGCGTTTTTAAAAGATTTTGAAGAAAAAAAAAAGGAAGAAAAGAAAGGGGAGAAGAGATTGAGGAAAAGAAAAAACAGAGAATGCAAGCTCTCATGCCCTTCAAATTTGCGAAACGCGCGTGTTGTTAAAAAAAGAGAATGCGAAAAGAACGGTAGATAGGTTGTGAGTCGACTGTCACTCTTTTTTACTTCGATTTCTCTGTATTTCCTCTGTATTTCCTCTCTTTCTAGACATATGTGCACTCTTTGGTGCCCAATGAGATCACACAAAAAAATCACCTTTCACTTGATTTCCTTGTCTCTTTTCCATCTTTTGATTGATCATCATCTTTTTGAAACATTTTTCTTATTGGACTTTAGCTTTTTATGTTTAGCTTTAGCTTTTGAAAACACGAGAAATCGGACTGTAATCATAACAAATCTTTGATGTTTTCCCTTGATTTCTTTTTCCTTTTTTTCATTTTTCTTCAAAACTATTTCTTGTTTTAACTTCAAACTACAGTACTGTTCAATTATTTGCATTTTTCTTCAATTTATATATATATATATGTTGTGTCCGATTTAGATTGAACTTATCGCGGACGTCCGATTTAGATT
Organism: Mesorhabditis belari; assembly: GCA_958450365.1. Classification (NCBI taxonomy): domain Eukaryota; kingdom Metazoa; phylum Nematoda; class Chromadorea; order Rhabditida; family Rhabditidae; genus Mesorhabditis; species Mesorhabditis belari. The sequence goes on from CAUEEP010000743.1 coordinate 6,776,832, forward strand.
ACAGTCTATATAGGACGTCCGATTTAGATTCAATCTAAATCTTATATAGATTGAACAATAATATAAACATGCTTAATATATGTTCTTAAGCGTTTTCTGTAGTTTTCTGCATTTTTCAAAGGTCTTTTATTGTCTTTTTCTGAAAAGAAAACCCAACTATGAAACAATAAGCATGTTTATATTATTGTTCAATCTATATAAGATTTAGATTGAATCTAAATAGGACGTCCTATATAGGCTGTAATCTAAATCGGACGTCCTATATAGGCTGTAATCTAAATAGGACGTCCTATATAGACTGTAATCTAAATCGGACGTCCTATATATAGACTGTAATCTAAATCGGACGTCCGCGATAAGTTCAATCTATTGGGTTGGGGATTATGACTCGGCGCCGAAAATCAAAAAAATGTCTAAAACTTCTATTCGACTTTGTCAAATAATATGCGTTTGATATGAGTAGAATGGTTAACTAATTCTCTACAAAATGACATTTAAAAGAAAATTCAAACAGCGCCTCCGCTCAAGAAAAAGCCATTTTTTCACAAAAACTACAAACTGTGATCTAGAAAAAACCATTGGTGGGATCTTCCTGCAAATTTGGCAACTTAAGTAATTGAATGTGCTCTATCTTTTTTATATAAACACCAAAGAAGGTTTATGTGAAAGAAACTGTTCAAATGATGAGTCGGGCTCTTTGCCATTTTGACTAGCTGTGTTTGGGAGTCCATAAACTCCACGAAAGAAAAGCTTTGTGGAATCTCTCAAAAGTGATTTTGTAGAGAAATAGTGGATCCTTTTGATGAAACCAAACGTATATTTAAAGAAGGCTTTATGTGTGCAAAAAGTCCCTTTAAAGTTTGGCGCCGAGTCATAGTCCCCAACCCAATAAATCGGACACAACATATATATATATATATGCTTTATTCAGTTGAATAGCGACAAAACAAAATCACAATAATTACCCTGGACACCACTCAAAACACACCCAAAAGATAAATAGATACCTCAAGAAAGAATATGTAAAAGTATCTACGATTCAGCACTGTAAATCAGACTAAATTCTTAAAAAACACACACACACACATTTCAAATATCGGATTGAGACCCAGTTAAGAGAAAAAAGTGATGAAGCGAACAGTTAGAGTTTTCAGTCTTCTTATCGGAAACTCGTGGACATTGAGAGAATTCACGTGAACCTTTTCTCCACATTTTTCTTTTCTCATTTCACCATTACCTCATTTACCCCAATCAATTCTCTTTTTGATAAAACCTCTTCATTTTCGCAACATTAATCTTTTCGAAATACTCATTCAACTTCTTTCTTTAATCTTTCTTGAGACCAAAAGCAAACGAGAAATTCACCAGATATGACCAAGCATGACTTAGAAGAAATATTCTGCTCTAAGGGGAAAACCGTTTTCATTTCATTTCAATCAAAAATTGAAACTATTTCACTCTTGCCTAGTTTGTGGGTATTTTAAACGAGTCGTCACGCTTTGAAGACCTATAACTTTGTCCAGAGATAATATTTTCGTTAACTTTTTAATATCATTGTATAGAGGAGATTTCAGGCTTTCAAATGATACCAAATAGAACCTGACTGGATTTTTCATTCCCATGCAAATAAGGCGAAACGACACTTGAGTTGGATAGGCCTCATTTGCTCAGAGTTGGCTCTGATTTTCTTGGACTGAATTATCCAATAAAGCTCTATTTGGTATCATTTGAAAGCCTGAAATGTTCTCTGTACAATGATATAAAAAGTTAACAAAAATATTATCTCTGGACAAAGTTATAGGCCTGCAAAGTGTGATGATTCGGAAAAAAAATTCAGGAACTAGGCAAGGGTCAAATAATTTCAAGTTTTGATTGAGATGAAATGAAAACGGTTTTTGGGATATTTAGTTGGTATTATTTGAAAGCCTGAAATGTCCTTTGTACAATGATATAAAATGTTAAGAAAAATATTATCTCTGGACAAAATTATAGACCTTTAAAGCGGGATGATTCGGAAAAAGTCAAATAATTTCGGGAACCACGCAAGAGCCAATGATTTCTATAGAAATTTGTAAAAAAAAACTTTGCTGATGAATCTTTTCTTTCTCGATTCTTTCTCATTACTTTCACTTTCTTTTATTTACTTTAACCATCGTGAGCTTTTTTTTTTGCTCTGATTGCGAAGAGAGAGGTAAACCCCGGAGATCGAGGATGATCACTTTGAACAGAACAGAAAAGTTTCCTTCATTCAATCCATTTCAAAACCTTATGCCAGCCAGCCTTAATAAAATTAAATTTCTTTAAATTAAATTAAATCTTTAAAATCTTTACTTTACTTCTTCAAAAATGTTACATTACTTTATTTTAAAAAAATAATTTTTTTTTGTTTCGAATTCCTTGAGAATTCAGCAAATAAATCTTATTTCACTTTCGATTTGTTGTTTGCAATTGATCACTTTGCTCTCTCCTCTCTCTCTCTCTCTCTCTCTCTCTCACTCATTCACATCACTTCAATCCCTTTCAATCAATCCAATCAATCCAAATCTTTTTCTATCTAAAAAAGGATACTTATGTATCCATTTTTCCCTTTTTTCACTACCCTTTTTGACGCATTGATATGTCAAATTTTTGTGACATCCTGCGGCCCAACGGCGCCACTCTTTCAGCCTCAATCTGGCGGGAAAAGATTAAAAAAAAACTCGAAAACAAGATCATTCAAGAAATGAGTTGTCTATGGTGATCATGTAGTGACAAACTCGTGCTCATCAAAAACATTTTGGTGATTGAATTGTTGAAGCAAAGGATTGTTGTTAAATTGAATTGTTGAAGCATTCAATTGTCTTAATGCAAGCAATTGTTGAAGCATTCAATTGTTGAAGCAAAGAATTGTTGAAGCAAACAATTGTTGAAGCAAAGAATTGTTGAAGCAAAGAATTGTTGAAGCATTCAATTGTCTTAATGTAAGCAATTGATTGCCAACTAATCTTGCCAACTAATCACCATTTTATTTCTTCATTTTACAAAAGAATAAGAGGAAATTACAAGTTTTATTCAAGATCAAGAGATCAAGAAAAAGAAGAAGAAGAAATAAAAAAAATCCCAAAAAACAGCGAAGACCTTTCTTATCGAGTCGCCAATCGCTTTAATCTCCTGTCAGCTTTCGAGCTGCCGTTCTTCTTTTATTAAATAGCTTAACAAAAAAAAACACTTCTTGATTTCTCTTGGTGAGAAATTTCGAAAAACGATTGCCTGGCGAAACAAGAGCACGGATTCACAATGGGTTTTTTTTCCACAAGTTTTGTGATTGATGAAATGTTTGAGTGGTGTTTTTCGAGATGGACTGTGAAACTCTTTAATCAAATACTCATCTATCATTTGTGCTTTTCCTCTTCTCAAATCTTCTCCATTTCATTCTCCTTCTCGAAATTTACCCCCTATTTTCATCAATTCCATTTTTGGTGCTCATATTTTCTCATCCCATTTTATTGGATCGTCAGCAGAATTGCTGATTCTCAGTACACAGCTTTGAGCGATAGACTTTTAGCTATATTATTAAATACTTGTTTTATTTGAAAGTTTAGAAAGCAGCAGCTTATAAGCTTAGGCTTAGGCTTGGACTTAGTGCGAAGGTTAGCGGCTAGCGCCTCGCACTAAGTCTATTTGGGTTTGGGCTAAACCCCCATTTTCTGGATCTCAGCCAGTTCTCGGAGCTAAGGGACACCCGCTTGACGATGCTCATCCGCTTAGGCTTAGGCTTAGGCTTAGGCTTAGGCTTAGGCTTAGGCTTAGGCTTAGGCTTAGGCTTAGGCTTAGGGTTACGCTTAGGGTTAGGGTTACGCTTAGGGTTACGCTTAGGGTTAGGGTTAGGCTTAGGGTTAGGCTTAGGGTTAGGCTTAGGCTTAAGGTTAGGCTTAGGCTTAGGCTTCAATGCTTTGCGCTTTGAAAGCTCTCATTATCAAATACAGTTGAACCTCGTTGGTGAACTATGGAAGGAAAAAAATCATTCACTATCGAGATTTGATTAGTACTAAGCGAACTCAGAGGGATCCTAAAAAGAATGCGATTACTATCGAGGTTAGTTCTCTATCGAAGTGTTCCTTACCAAGGTTCGACTGTAAATTTCTTCAGCACAGCTCTCCTTTGATAGCTCATTCCTTTTTACTTATTCAATTGAAGCAAAATTCACTTTTCACAAGCATTGTTACTTCTAAAGCTTTTGCCATAATAATCTCAATCTCAAATAAAATAGTGGAGATGAAAGTTGAGAAAAGAGAAAAATCTTTGGGAAAAGATAGGTCATCAATCATTTTGTGGGTGCCGGTGCCCATTTCTCAGCTAATACAATGACTGATTGCTTCTCTCATTGTGTGTTTATCACCGTGTCGATTGAATGAATGCCTTTTTTTTTGGTGAAAGGAAGGAGAAGAACTGCTCCTCCCGTCCTCCTCCCGTCCTCCCGCAATCTCTTTCATCATCCATTTACTATCACTGCATTAAAATATGTTCAATTGTGCTTGTTGCGATTTTTATTGAATAAGTGAATTGAATTACTTTAATGTCCATTACACATAATGTATTTGAATTACTTTAATGTTCCTTTAATGTCCATTACATTACACTGAATCCATTACACAACAACAATTTAGATCTAAGAACAAATTCAAAACAAATTCAAAACAAATTCATAATAACTTTAAACTTTAAAACTTAAACCTCTCACTTTTTGTTTAGATTAGATCAAAATCTGATATTGTTAATGAAAATAAATCCCAAATGAATCCCGAATGAATTTCTTCTTGTCCCTTAAATCTTTCGATACAATCAGTAAGTGCGTCTTCTTGCCCCTTAAATCTTTCGATGCAATCAGTAAGTGCGTCTTCTTGTCCCTTAAATCTTTCGATACAATCAGTAAGTGCGTCTTCTTGCCCCTTAAATCTTTCGATGCAATCAGTAAGTGAGTTCAATGCGTCTTAAGTGCTTGTTGCCATTTTTACTGAATTAGTGAATTGAATTACTTTACTGAATCCATTACAAAACAACAATTTAGATCTAATAACAAATTCACAACAAATTCACAACAAATTCACACCAACTTTAAACCCTAAAACTTAAACCTCTCACTTTTTGTTTAGATTAGATCAAAATCAGATATTGTTAATGAAAATGAATCCCAAATGAATCCCAAATGAATCCCAAATGAATTTCCTCCTTCCCCTTAAATCTTTCGATGCAATCAGTAAAATTTTCGAAAATTTTTGCATTTTTTTCTGCATTTTCCTCCGATTCGTGCTTTATGATCGATTTTTTAAAAAAAGATTTTTTGTTTTGTTTCGGGCCGTGGGCAGATTATTGGAGTTGAGTCACTGACAACAAGAAAAAAAAGGGGGGAAAAGGGGGAGGAAAGAGGCGGCCTGACATCGTTACAACATTTTCAAATTCACCACCACAACTTTCAATAATAGATATTCTATAAGAAGTTTCTTTTTGGTCTTAAAAAAAAGTAGCGATGATCCCAGTGCTCGTGAAAAGTGAAGATATTGTGAAAAACGAGGAGGTTGATATTGGTGAGTTGTTCAAAAAGATTTTTTTCGAAAAAGCTTCCGCTTCGCAACTCTTCTTATCTCCAAATTTCCATTCCACCCACTCTTTCTCTCGAATAATTGACTCAATTTGGTGTACACGATGACTCAAAAGGCGATCTTTATAAAAGACTCTATTTCCCTCTCATTATAATCAATCTTGAAATTATGAGCACATCAAAAGATCAGAAAAATGGTGGGTATTGTTACTTTCTTAAGAGTACCTTACTTTCTTAAGAATATCTTACTTTCTTAAGAATACCTTACTTTCTTAAGAATATCTTACTTTCTTAAGAATATCTTACTTTCTTAATAATATCTTACTTTCTTAATAATATCTTACTGTTTGGATTACTTTCTGTTTGGATTGATGGGTGTTTTCCGTTTTGAGATAAGGCGTCACTTCCGTTCTTTTATCGCGTAAAACTTCGTCTTGATTTTCCATTTGTGCATACAATTTGCCCGGCTCTGACAATCCTTTGATGCAAGGAAATCGAGTTTTCATTTTGAAGCTCTTGAATAGGAAATATGATCAAGTATAGAATGTAAATGGTCAAGTATTGCCTCTTTTATCTTCACCACTAACAACCAATTAGCCTCGAGGGCAAAGGAAGAAAATCCGGAAATTGAGACTCATCTCTTTTACCTTCTCTACCCCCCGTGCTTATTATTACTTTTCACTTCAACAAAGCAATGCAATCAAGAGATGGGTAAAGTGTAATGCTTTACATTTTTCGTGTTGTTATCTTGTGATTAATGTTAACAAATCTTTGGTTGATGGCTCTTCCCTGTAAATAGTGTTTTATCGTACTATAAGCCTTAGAATTATCCTCTTTTTCAGCTCACCATTGGTCAACTTGAGTTTATTATTGAAAAAATAGTGTTTTATCGTACTGTAAGCCTTAGTAACCTTCTTTTCCAGCTCATCATTGGTCAGCTTTAGTTTATTATTGGAAAAATAGTGCTTTATCGTACTATAAGCCTTAGAATTTCCTTGTTTTTCAGCTCATCATTGATCAACTTTAGTTTATTATTGGAAAAATAGTGTTTTATCGTACTGTAAGCCTTAGAATTATCTTCTTTTTCAGCTCACCATTGGTCAGCTTTAGTTTATTATTGGAAAAATAGGGTTTTATCGTACTGTAAGCCTTTCCAAGTGGCTGATTTGAGGGGAGAGATTTCTTTTTTTGACAAAAAAAAATTTCTGAACATCTAAAATGAAAGGTGTGACAAATGTCGACATGTGCGGTATGCTTTGAGCGCTTTCGCGCGGCAATTTGTCAAGCTCCTTTTCTCTTTTTCATATCTTCAAATCTCATTCTCAATTCGCTTGTTTCTTGGCTCGCTTTCTTTTTTTCCCCTGTCCACCCATTTTAAAACATTTTCATCATTCCATAGAAAATTTTTGAATAGCTCGTGAGAATTAACGAGTCCCGGAAGCGCGACCGCCTTTAAAAAAAAAAGAGATCTACATAAAAGAGAACTGCACGAAATGCAGAGAATATAAAAGGACGAAAGTCTGCATTCTGGTCTTGAGTTTTTGCAAACGAAGGGAAAGCCTTTTCAAAGGGAAAGCAAAAATTCATTTCATTTCATTTCGAACTTCCTTCACCGAAGTCTCTTGTCTTATTGCCTTCACCGAAGTCTCTTGCAAATCCTGATCGTTTCACTCTATACCTTCGAGTGATTCTTTAACCAAAAAACTCTATCCCAATCATTACTGAACTTATTTACAAACTGAAGTTACAAAACTTATTTAAACTTACAACTTACAAAACTTATTTACACAGTGGATAGGCTGAAAATTCGATTTGAATTCCTTTACTCCTTTCCAATAGAAATAAGCTTTCAGAAACACCAATCATCTGGACGGCTACACCAGCCACAGATTCACGGACGCCTACTTATTTCATTGGTGAGCGATAGCAATTTTTTGTTGAGCTTTTTGAGCTTCTTTGAGCTTTTTAAGCTTTAATGAAATTATATTCCTCTAATTTATTAAGTTCTTCCTTTTCGTTTTAGCTATCTGAAATGCATAAATGTTTTTGATGATGAATTGAAGTAAATGAATCATCGCCACAAAAAAGAGGCAGGCATTGGAAAATGCGAGTGTTTTCTGACAAAAAAAAAAACGTTTAAAGCAATATAAAGATGCTGAGAATTGAAGATTGGGAAATTTTAGAATTTAAAATTCTACAATTAATCTACAATGAACTCGTTTTCAGAAATGCTGGGCGATGGCGGAGTGGTGACCTCGTCTCAAGGGGTTCCGATGAGCTCGGGATATGTGTCCGCGCCATCATTTCAATATATTCCATCCACTCGGGTCCACACCCATGCCACTGATCTCCATAGAATACAAGTAGTCCTTTTTTTTTTTCAATAACTCTTTTTGATCATTTTCTAGAATTTAACCCAATTCCCGTTGGGCTACTATGGTCACCAAATGGGGTACACGGGCGAGCACGCGATGCCAATCAGTAGCCATCATTTTGTAAGTTGATCAATGGGGAAAACCGCACAATTACTCTCCCATCGAACAATCCCTCCCACCGAACAATCCCTCCCACTAGGGGATAATTAAAACCGAACACTCATCAACTTCCCCATTTGGTTTGAAAACATTATGGGAGTGGAACAAATGGAACCTTTTTTTTGCGCGCCCGGCCCACTCTCATACTTTTGTGAAAATTTCAGTTATCAGGACCAAAAGTTATGATGTTTCGCTTTTTTTTCTTTGCTTTTCATGGGGTGGCTACTTTGCGCCAAATGTTTTACGCAACTTTCGTAAGACGTTAACAGCCATAAAAAAGCAGTGAAACAAAATGGGTGAAAGCAGTGAAACAAAATAAATTACTTGATTATCAAAACGATTCTTCATTTGATAAATATTAACAGAAATTTGATTAAAAACTTTAACAATAAAGAAAATAGTGTTTTATCGTACTGTAAGCCTTAGAATTACCTTCTTTTTCAGCTCACCATTGGTCAACTTTAGTTTATTATTGGAAAAATAGTGTTTTATCGATTAGGCGTAATCTCCATTAACCCATTAACGATTTTTAACCCATCAAAGATAGTTGCTGAGAATTGTTCTCCTTCGTTTTCTGGCACTACCATTTCACCTACCGTAAATACTGTAATAGTACCCCACCCCCCTCGTACAGTCGCGTAGTCGCTAGTCGCTAAAAGTTTTTTAGTATTTCATTTTTTTCAAAGCACCCGTACTTTCAAAAAATGCGTCTTTGGTATCAAAAAATAGCCCTGAATTTCAGCTATTTTTTGATACCTAAGCGCGCATTGTAGCATAAACCAGTGTCGAGAAAAACGCGTTCAAAGCTAGACTACGCAACACTCCGCACCGTCATTATGGGGGTGGGGGTCTAGCTAGTCTAGCTTTGAACGAGTGTTTCTCGACACTAGTTTATGCTACAATGCGCGCTTAGGTATCAAAAAATAGCTGAAATTCAGGGCTATTTTTTGATACCTAAACGAGAATTGTAGCATAAACCAGCGTCGAGAAAAACTCGTTCAAAGCTAGACTACGCAACACTCCGCACCGTCATTATGGGGGTGATGTACTATTACAGTATTTACGGTATGTATGAAAGAAGAAGGCCTTCGGATGTTCCATTTCGTGCTTTTATTGGCTTCTTCAGACGTTGCCAAAAAGATTCGATGGTGTTTGTGTGTATCACGGTCCCATCTTCTTCAACCCTAAAACTTTTGATGTGTTTCTTACATTTCTAAATTAACCGACTTTAAAATTGCTCGGAGTGATTTAACGAGCGATATTTCGGCAAATATCTTCTTGACACCTGCAGATGATCGCCACATATCAGTGTAGACAGCACTTCTCGCGTCGATTTTCTCCTCCAAGATTGGAATCATTGTTTTGGCGGTCCTGTTCGTGCAAAGGCCCGTCGAGTATCACGTATCACGTTCACAACCTAAATTTAATTAACATCCATACAATTTTAATCACTAACCGGCCAGTATCCATGTGGTTTCCCGCTCCTTTTCTCCTCATCCATATTTGTGAGCATGGAAGGCCGTTTCATCTACTTCACAAATCTTGTCAAGTCCGCCAATCGGTCTGTATTCGTCTTCAATTTTAAAAATTGAGATTATAGGTTGAAGAAAACTTACTACTTACTACTTACTTTCCACAAATTTATCGTAAGTAGTTACGATGAGTAATGAGATGAGTAATGAGATGAGACTCATCGTAAGTAGAGTCATTACTCATCGTAAGTAGAGTCATTACTCATCGTAAGTAGAGTCATTACTCATCGTAAGTAGAGTCATTACTCATCTCAACTCTTCTTCAATCTGCTTAGTCTGCATATTTAAAGTTTAGAGCTTTATGTTTTACACAATCTAATAAAATCAACTTTCCACATCAACCTATTTATCCACGTGACAATTAACTTTAAGCATTGCTTGCACTTCATATTGGCGTTTCAAAAGTACGATCCCTTCTTAACCGAAATCACCGAGAAATCTTGCGTTTTTTTCCGGCAGCGCCACTGTATTAAACCAACAATTTAAGGCGTTATTTTAAAATCATACCTCCATTGCTCGTATCTTCATTTCTATTTGGCATTTCTCACACATTGCTTTGTCAACCAGTAGATCTTCTTACATCAACATGTTGATGCACCCGAGTTCGATTTGGAGCGCCTCTTCAACATCAGTCATTGAGTTTTGAGCGCCTCTTCAACATCAGTCATTCATTGAGCGTAGAGTTGACGCCAACGCTATAAAATTTTTTAAAGATGATTCACATTTAAAAACAAATAAAATTGTGCAAAAAAAATGTAGATGGGGGCAATTTTGAGTAACTTTTATGTAGTCGCGTAGATGGGGGTAATTTTGAGGTTTGGGGAGGGTAATCGGTAATCGTAACCGGTAATCGTAATCGGTAAACGTAATCGGTAATCGTAATCGGTAATCGTAATCGGTAATCGTAATCGGTAATCGTAATCGGTAATCATAATCGATAATCGTAATCGGTAATCGGTAATCGGTAATCGTTCGGTTATCCCGATCAATGAACTATTAGGCTTTCCAGAAAGTCTTTTCGTTCCTTTTCGTACTTCCGTTGAAAAATGAAAAATAACAAATTCACCAATTAACCAAGTTCATTTCGTGCATTTGTTGGTTTTAAACGGAAGTACGAAAAGGAAAAGGAACGAAAAAGACTTTCTGAACAGCCTAATATTATAATAAAGCCGAAATTATTCTTTTTAAGGATCCGGTGGCAAGTACATCTGAAGAAGTGAACTGCCCATCGATGAGTGTGATGAGAACGTCAGGAATGGGTGTCCCTCATAGCGTCCCTCCAACCGATCATGCCACTGCCACCGATTCAGCTGGGCACATCACCCATGTGTTAATGCTATACGAAATAGTACTATTTTCACACAAAAAAAAATCTCGAAAATCCATTTTAGGGGAGTGAAGATAAAGACTACACAAAGAAAGCGATCGAGAGTCTCGTGAAGAAACTCAAGGACAAACGGCCTGAGCTCGACAATCTCATCATGGCGGTTCGGATTTTTGGCGATGATAACAATAACGTTAACGATAGACAGTATAAATGATTGCTTTTAGATAACATCCGCTGGAAAAACGCCGACCTCATGCGTGACAATTCAACGATCTCTGGATGGACGTCTGCAAGTGGCTGGCAGAAAGGTTTCAATTTGAAAACTAAAGATTCTGAAGTAAAAATTTAGGGAGTACCTCATGTTGTCTACGCAAGGATTTGGCGTTGGCCGAGTGTGAGTAAAGCTGAACTGCAAAAATTGCCCTGTTGTGCAGTGACGCCGGACAATCAGGTATCGCTTGATCTCTGACTCCTTTAGCCTAACCTTTCTTAATGTAGGGGGAGAATTTTGTGGGAGATCTTTCATAGAAAGTTCCCGTCTCGATCAGTCATCATTGACTGATCGGTCCAATCTTTTATCGAGAAAAAAAAAAGAAAGAAAGAAAGTGGCGGCCACCGTTATCTTTATCAAAGCATAACACGTTTCGCTGATTTGTAGGCTATCAGCTTCTCGCGCTTGTCGCCATTTTTTCGGTGTGTGGCGGGGAAATGGGGGGTGTGAAACTTATGGATAATGGCCTCGATCAGTCTCTCCCACTCAGCAATACCCCAAAAAGCAATAGCCCTTTCTTTTATAGCCCCAAAAAAGAATTTCTCTCGATCACAAACCGACTTTATTTGATTTCAGGACTTTATTTGCATCAATCCCTATCACTACGAGCGTGTCGTCGCCCATACATTTGGTGGGTTTTCATTTAAATAAATATTTCTAATCAACAAATCTACTATAGCCTTTAAATACTAAAAGTGTTAATAATAAAAAAACGTATCAAACTAATGACGAAAAGAAAAAGCATGCTAGCGCTAATCTGAGCTTAGGATAGCCTAAGAATGGGGTAGGCTAATTTCCGCCATTTTATTTGCGCAACAGAGTCATTTGTCATTTGCCAACTGGGTCATTTACACAACTCACCATAACTTTCTTCTGTGTAAGCCAATCTTTATGATTTTTGTGTCATTTTTTTGCACTTGTTGAGATCTACAAAATGACACAAAAATCATAAAGATTGGCCGACTTCGAAGAAAGTTATGGCGAGTTGCGCAAAAAAAAATTGTCGCAAAGTAGCCTATCCCCTAAGAATTCTAAGCTTGTCAGAAATTCGCACACAAATGCTTAGTACTACTCAATTAATTGCTTTCAAACTAATCTTTGTTACTCAATTAGTTGCTTTCAAACTAACCTTTGTTGCTTTCAAAAAAAAAGGTTTCCAATAAGCGGCCGAGCATGGAGTCTAGATCAACTGGAGGTGAAAATTCCGATCGATTCTCATCCCATCTTCCCGAATGAGCTTCATGATCTACAAGATCTTCACGATCTTCAAGCTTACATGCAAATCCCATATTTCTCGTGCTCCGAGTGGGAATGTTCGTTTTTTTTTGTGTCTCTCAGCTCACCGCATGCTTTTTTTTTTTGCTTTTGTTTGTATTTCTGTCTCACTTATCATAGAGCTTGGATTTTTCAAAACAAGCACTATTGTTGTAAGAAGTTCACTTAAGGCAATTAAGTTTTAGATATGACATCGGCTCGAGTCGATCACAGCCTTGGCGCATCTTTTGGCACAGCTACTCCCTCCTCTCAAAACTCAACTCCAATGTTCGCCACGAGTATGGGCACTGCTCAACTATTAGGTAAAAAGCTAACTAATAAAAGTTTAGAATTCAAGTTCAATTTAGCAAATCAGTCTGTTGACCCGGTTCCAATGGATCACGGAATTCCCTATCAGGATTGGTCAAGTTAGTTGTTATCTTTTAATTAACTGGATAGATTCTTGTAGTGTCCACATCGTTTGCTCAAATCAACTATCAAAGTCATGTCTCGATCAATCCAGCTCACTCACAACAACAACAACAACAACAACAACTCGTTCAAGCGATTCCTGGTAAATATAAAATATCAAATATCAAATATCAAATTTGCAAAAATCAAAGATTCTTTCAGTGGCCGACCTCTCAATGATTCAAATTCCACAAATGCTTCTTGGACCATTCCCAAAATATTGGGCAACAATTACCTATTATGAGTTGGACACGCAAGTTGGAGAACCGTTCAAGGTTTGAGATTCGAATTTTGAAAAAGAAGTAAGGCATAAGGCTCTATCCTGTCCGTAATGGGTAGCTCGTAGCTACATGTCGGTGTAGCTCATTGGTAGAGCGTTCGCTCGGTAAGCCAGAGCCAGCCAGAGCCAGCCAGAGCCAGCCAGAGCCAGCCAGAGCCAGCCAGAGGTCGCGGGTTCGAATCGCGGCGCGGACCATCTTTTGTATTCCCAGTCCCAGTCCCAACCCGTAAAAGGACCGACACGTCCAACTGAGATTTTATGGGAAAGGTTTAGGCCCTTGCGTCGGTGGAAGGACGTGAAGTGGTGATCGATGGAGGAATGGATCCACTCGGCGATCGACAGGGACGCTTTTGTCTTGGAGCAATCTCAAATGTGCATCGAACTGAAGCCAGTGAAAAGGCCAGGTTGAGTAAAGGCGCAAAAAGACAGCAAGATCAATGGCTGTGCGGTCTACAGATAGTCATTCATTGCACAATAATCATCTAATCTCATACAATAGTCAAACACAATCTACATTCTTACCCTCCTACGTGCCCATTGAGCCGTTTTAAATTACTTATAGTTAGTTCGCTTTAAAATCCCATGTAGTTGTACAACATATTTTTAAATTTTAAAAAAATGAAAAGTGCTGACACAGGCGGGAGTCGAACCCGGGTCGTATGGGCTAGAGAAAAGTCCGCTCGCACTGCGCCATCTACTAGAGGATGGTCGAGTGGTTAACGTCTGTTGAACGAACGGAAGAGAGGTCCCGGGTTCGACTTCTCTTGCCGCCAATTCTTTTGCTGGTTAAACTGTAAACCCACTGAACCAACTGTACAATTACATCGTACAGTCAGGCTTTTTCAGAATACATATTGGACAGGGGATCCGTCTCTGGTGGCACGATGAGCAACTCTGGATCGTGATTCGCTCCGAGAACTCGGTACTGAATTTCTACATCACAATTTGAACTTTATTTCATTTAAACAACAAAAATGTACCGTAAACGCTGTGAAGGACACTCTCTAATAGAATGACACCGCGCTGATCCCTCGAAATCTTGATTTTCCCATCGAAATCTTGATTTTCGATGTGAGGGTTCTATGTATAGACCTAAAACCCTTGTGAGGGTCCTATGGATAGACCTAAAACCCTTGTGAGGGTTCTATGGATAGACCTAAAACCCTTGTGAGGGTTCTATGGATAGACCTAAAACCCTTGTGAGGGTTCTATGGATAGACCTAAAACCCTTGTGAGGGTTCTATGGATAGACCTAAAACCCTTGTGAGGGTTCTATGGATAGAACTAAAACCCTTGTGAGGGTTCTATGGATAGACCTAAAACGTACTAAAATTTTAATTCTTTTTAAATAAATATAAAAATTTTTTGAAAAAAATCATAAGGGTCCGCCTCACATCCATTTTATTTTGGAGGTGGGTCCCAAATAACAAAATAATCACTTTTAAACATGTTTTTCTTTGTACTTTTTGGACTATCTCAATTTAAAGGATAGCCATCCTTTAAAATAGTTTTTAACGAATTCGAAATTTTTGATTCATCTGCTCCCCGTTTACCTATTTTTTTGGAATCGGTCGATTTTGAGGGGTTGAAAAATAGAATGTCATTCTAAGACAGCATTTACGGTATCTTTATTTATGTAATTTAAACCTTAAACAACAAAAATTGATGTTTATTTATGTAATTTTTGCAGATCTTTGTCCGAAGTCCTTATCTTGATTATTGTGAAGGGAAACCGCTGGGCTCAAGTGTTCATCGTTTCACAAACTATTCAGCTCCAGAAAACAGTGCTA
The DNA here is from genome assembly GCA_958450365.1 of Mesorhabditis belari. NCBI lineage: Eukaryota > Metazoa > Nematoda > Chromadorea > Rhabditida > Rhabditidae > Mesorhabditis > Mesorhabditis belari. The sequence continues at coordinate 6,791,869 of CAUEEP010000743.1, forward strand.
TTAAAGTAAAAAAAAGCAAGTAAAATCAACTATTAAAGCCTTTTTCAGCTTTTTGATCTCCGTTGGGCTTATCATCAGATGAGAGAGCAAACGGCATGCGAAAGACAAGCTGTTGTGCAACAAGCTGCTGCTGTTGCCGGTTTTGCGCCACCGCCATCTGGGGTAATTAGATAAAAGTCTAGTGTACAAAAACATAAGAATCAAAATGTTTTTTTCCTGTTTTTAACTGCTTACCGTAAATACTGTAATAGTACCCCACCCCCATAATGACGGTGGGTAGTGTTGCGCAGTCTAGCTTTGTACGAGTGTTTCTCGACACTGGTTTATGCTACAATGTTCGCTTAGGTATCAAAAAATAGCCCTGAATTTCAGCTATTTTTTGATACCAAAGACGCATTTCTTGAAAGTACGGGTGCTTTGAAAAACACGGAAATACTAAAAAACTTTTGCGACTACGCGACTGTACGAGGGGGGATGGGGTACTATTACAGTACGTTAGGTATAATCGTATAGGTATAGGCAGGTATAAGTATTTACGGTAGGTATAATCGTATAGTACTCTTTTATTTTAGCTAAGTTCGGTGCCACTTTCCGAGTTATCGCTGGTCTCTGGAGCTGACGAGATGCAGCGCGCTTTCTGCTCGATTGGGATTTCTTTTGTGAAAGGCTGGGGAAATGGATACAATCGCCCTACCATTAAAGTATCAAAATGATTACAAAAAAAAAAGTAAACTTTATTTTCAGGACACTCCTTGTTGGGTGGAAGTTCAATTAAGTCGTCCTCTTCAAATCCTCAATGCGCTCCTTAAAGAAGGATTTAAATGAGCAAAAAGAACAAAAAATGTTTTACCTGCTTTTCTCGATTTCACTTCTTCATCGCATAATCTTTTCTTATTAATGTTTCCTTTTTTTTTCACAGATCTTTTAGCCTCGAAGAGGTGATTTGGCACAATAAATATCAGCTTTGATTGTGATTGAATGTTCTTGGTGACTATTTCAGCTTTCTCTTTGTGGTTGTCTGGCTTTTCTGCGTGCAAAGTAAATTTTGATGCATTAGCATTGTTCAATTGATGAACAGATTTCACATTTCTATTTACATAGCTGGATTCGGTTATCCAGAAAGGTTTTACATTTCTTTTCGTATTTTCGTTTAAAACAAACAAATTTATCAATATGTAAACCTATGGTTTTAAACTTAAAGACGCATTGAAAATTGAATTGAACATTGAATTGAAAATTGAATTGAAAATTGAATTGAAAATTGAAATTGAACATTGTCGTGACGATCTCGTGATCGAGATCGCCACGTCTGGAAATGGCCAGATAGACACCTATGTGGACGAACGCCTATTGTGCGAGATTTAATATGCGTCGCTATCCGTTCAACTCCATTGTGTGCAAGACGAGACCAACACCTGAGTTCCGTATAAAAGCAATGTGAACGAGCTGCCGATGTGTGCCGTGGAGGGCCTCTACTCTCCCAATCTCAAACCACTGAACTAACTATTATCGCTGTAATAAAGATTATATCTAAAACAACAATAATCACTACAAACATTGAATTGAACATTGAACTAAACAAGGAAATCTAGAACATTGTTAAGTTGAAAAGGTTCTGTTTGACGTGAACTTATACAAACAATATAAAACATAAAACTTTAATTACCGTATTTTCTCTAATAGTAGTGCTCTAATAGTAGTGCTCTAATAGTAGTGCTCTAATAGTAGTGCTCTAATAGTAGTGCTCTAATAGTAGTGCTCTAATAGTAGTGCTCTAATAGTAGTGCTCTAATAGTAGTGCTCTAATAGTAGTGCTCTAATAGTAGTGCTCTAATAGTAGTGCTCTAATAGTAGTGCTCTAATAGTAGTGCTCTAATAGTAGTGCTCTAATAGTAGTGCTCTAATAGTAGTGCTCTAATAGTAGTGCTCTAATAGTAGTGCTCTAATAGTAGTGCTCTAATAGTAGTGCTCTAATAGTAGTGCTCTAATAGTAGTGCTCTAATAGTAGTGCTCTAATAGTAGTGCTCTAATAGTAGTGCTCTAATAGTAGTGATCTAATAGTAGTGCTCTAATAGTAGTGCTCTAATAGTAGTGCTCTAATAGTAGTGCTCTAATAGTAGTGATCTAATAGTAGTGCTCTAATAGTAGTGCTCTAATAGTAGTGCTCTAATAACAGTGACTTTCAATATTTTACCGGAAAGGAATCCAAAAAATCGGTAAGATTTCTTCTTTTTTAATAAGAAATCATTCGTAAAGAGAGAAAAATGAACGACGGTTTGGGAAGCGATTTGGGCTTTGGGAAAGGAGTGGTCGCAAGTCATGGTGGTGGGAGTATGTCTACGGATAGTGGAAAGGGCAGGTTAGTTTCTAGAATACCGTATTTTCTCTAATAGTAGTGCACCGCGGCGAGCCGAGTTAATGACTATTTTATGGTTTCAAAGTTCTCACAGAAGCGCAACTCTCTAATCCCCACAAGATCTCATCGTCAGCTACATTCTCCGACTCCACATCGATAGGTTCTGATAAGCGGTTCTCGAGATTTCGAGGAATTTAGGCGAAGCTTTTGGTGCACTACTATTAGAGAAAATACGGTATTCATAAGCCAAGAAAAGAAATTTTTTATTGACCAATTAATAAAGGGGTTGACAGAGAAGAGTTTTTTTAAAGTATAAACTGAATTTTCTTTAACAAGTGAGAGTGTTGAACTAAAGAACTTTATTAGGCTATCCTATTTATTTGGCTTTTCATTTCTTTTCCTACTTTTATTTAAAATCAACATTTGAAATAGTTTTTTTCATTAGAAAGGCAAATGATTTCTTTGTAAAATAATATTAAAAAAGATTTACAATGTTTGGGTTTTTCTTGAAAAAACCCGTTTTTCACGTTCGAATTTGCCCATAAGTGAACCAAATTTGACTTTAAAAGATGGAAATTGAGCAAAAAAACAAAAAAAAAACAAAAAAAACACTTTTATTTAGAGAAAAACGATAGGTTTATTAGTAAATTTGTTATTTTTCAAACGGAATTACGAAAAGAAACGAAAATTTTAATGGGTTTTACGTTGAATTAATCAATGATGACTTTCTTTATTTTAAAAATTGTTTCAAAGTATGATTGAAAATAAAAAAAAAAGAAAAACGATAAAGGCCTCAAAAAAGAGAAATATGTTTCATAGAGAAAATGGAGCACTTTGATCACACAAATACACGTTTGTTTTTCTTTGACTCGAGCATCTACCGTACACCATCTATAAACAAAAAGTGAAAGGTAAAAATAAAACGAAATGACAATAATTAAAAGAGGAAGACTGGAAGACTTTAAATGAAAAGAAAAATGGAAATGAAAGAAAACATACCGTAAATACTGTAATAGTACCCCCACCCCCATAATGACGGTGCGGAGCGTTGCGTAGTCTAGCTTTGGACGCGTTTTTCTCGACACTGGTTTATGATACAATGCGCGCTTAGGTATCAAAAAATAGCTGAAATTTAGGGCTATTTTTGAAAGTACGGGCGCTTTGAAAAACACGGAAATACTAAAAAACTTTTGCGACTACGCGACTGTACGAGGGGGGATGGGGTACTATTACAGTATTTACGGTATGTGGATATTTTTATCATGATTTATGGGGATGAGAAATTAGGATAAGAAAAAAGGTTTTCTCGTTTACCGTATTACTTATCCTTTTGATTGTTCTTATAAAAACTTCGAAACTAACATCATAGAGAAAAATATCGCAACAAGAAACACGAAAGCCTGAGCCATTTGAGATAAAGCTTTATGGGATTGATCTGTTAGAGTGTGCTCCTCTCAGTTACTGTGTTTGTAAAAACTATCGATAATCTGCTTTAGCTTTTATTTAATCAATCTATTTTTTGATTTCTTTTGATATTAAAGAGCTCACTGGGGAAGTTTACGATAGCTTTTATGTTTTAGAAAACGCTTTGGTCGAGAGGAACATATTCTACCGTTTTTTTAAGCCATCAAATGAATAAATGAGAGAAAAATTAATCTCTTAAATTTGGTTTACTATGAAAAAGAGTTTGCACTGACCCAAAAAGCACATTGTTCATCAAAAAAATGGAAGGTTGATCCCGTATAAAATACTATTGAGAAGAGGAAATGCACTGATAAAGTTGAAAAAGGAGAATTTAGTGAAAGCCCGTAAATTTAGGGATTTAGTTTGAGGATTAAACGATTAAACGATCAGTTCTTGACAACTCTGACAACTGTCCATTGTTTTGTCGAGGAGTTCCGTTTGAAGAGTGATCGAATGGAAAGCGTATTTCTTGGTCAACATCCGTCGCGCGTCTGCCGACGTATACACAGCTCGATCAGCAGATTCTAAAAAAAGTAATTTCATTGCTTAAATAGCTTTGAAAAATCTTATGAAAATCAATACTATGCTTTATAGAAAGTAAAAAATTTGCTTTTCTTTACGGTATTATATCCTATCGTAAAGCAAGTGGTGTTTTATTTATTCAGCTTCATCTCCAGCTGTAGATGAAAAACGATTCAAAAACAAACTTTTTGAAGCTGTAACTCTTGTTCTACTTAAAACAGCTAACAGCTATTCAATCCTCTTCTTCACTCTTCACTCACCGACAGCCAAGTGAGCTGAGAGAGCCACTTTGTCCATATTTAACGCCCACACATGTAAATCGTGAACTCCTTTCACACCGCCGACTCCAAGCAAATCTTTGTGCACATCTCCAACATCAATGTTTTCTGGGGTAGCTGAAAGAATTTGATTTTTAGATTCCAAATTTTTCTTCTCTACCTTCCATCAATAGCATTCCGACATCTCGCAGAACGGGCACTGAGGTGAAAAGGACAATCACTGAGAAGAAAAACGTACACATCGGATCCGCGATTTTGTACTCGGTGTACTGAATTTTGTTTTGTACTGATTTTCAAAACGTTTCCCTTTTTACCTTGACGATAAAAGCCGAAATGAGAACTCCAAATGATTGAATGAGATCACCGACAACGTGAATGAATGCGGCTCGAACATTCATATTTTGCGCATGCGAGGTCACCGATGATGTCTCGGCATTGTGCGAGTGTGAGTGTGAGTGCGAGTGCGAATGGGAATGCCCGTTGCTCGCCATTCCATGGTGGGCATGTCTGTAAAAGTTTTTTTTTTGTAAATCTAAACGAATCTTTATATCAAATTCCTTACCCATGTCCTCCACAGTGTAAAATGGTGGCCATAATGATGTTGAAAATGACACCAGCACCAGCTGAAATCATTTTCGTTTTCCCAAAATAATCTTTCTCTGAAAGCTTACATGTATAAAGCATCGTCCTTCCTTCAATATCGTATTTTCCAGATATAACACGTTGTACGGCAAAGATCACCAAAACAACCGTGATTATCTGAAAAGAAAGAGATGAAAAGGGGGGAAAAAGATCACTCACCCAAAGGATAATCAACGACATGCAAGCACCAAGAATCTCAGCTCGAGCATATCCAAATGAGAGTCGTCGTGTAGCTGAAAAAGAATACGTTTTAAATAAATATGTTAATTATTCAATGCTTACGAGCTGCTCGTGCCCATCGAATCGCACAAATGGAGATCAAAAACGAGATCAAATCGGACACCATATGACCCGCGTCAGACATAATCGCCAAACTATGCGCCAAATAGCTAAAAATAGAGTTGTTGATGATGTTTGGCGTCATTTAAAAGATATTTTCTAATCCTTACCCTCCAACGAACTCGAGGCAAATGAAAAATGTGGAGAGAAAGGCGACAATCCATAGCACTCGTTCGGCTCGTCGATCCTGAATTTAGCTTATTGAATGCTTTACAAATAGATCTTTACAAATAGATCCTTAAACAAGCTTTTTTTTCACACCTGACAACTCTTTTCTAATGTTTCTTCACTGGGGAATTGCTTTTTTCTCAAGTCTTCAATGTCTGAGTCTTGACGACAAAAGAGGAAACCCATAACGGCAGAAGTGTTTCCTACAGAAACGCATGATTAACACTAATAAAAATACAAATAGAGAAAGGAAAATTTATGGGAAAACAAGTAAAACGTTTATGAAAAAAGATTTTGGAGAAATGAGCATGAAAAGTGAAAGGAAGCACTGAGTCAAATCGCATCTTTTCTATGAAGTGCAAAAAGCTGATCAATGGCTGGAAAGGGTTTTTTTTGTGTGTGAGACTCGAAAAATTGGGAAAAAATTTGACAAATTCGAAAGAAACACTCGCGATAATCATTGGTGTATCCTTTTCCCGGCAATGATAGAGATTTCAAGATATGATGAGCTTTTCTGATAAAAATCAGACAAAAAGGATAACATTGTAGATTTACGATAAAGGGGAAATAAAAGTAATGTAATGTGTAAGCAGTTCAAAATACTTGCTTGTGGTGTTGGCGGGGGATTAAGCTGGATGATGGTGGAAAGAAGTTAGACGATTTGATCTAACAATAGTAAGGAAATTTGTCTAGAAACTGAAAGTACTGAAGCATATAAAGAGAAGCGACATTTTTTCTGTGCAAAGTCACTGACTATGAGGTTTGAGAAAGTGCTTTTGCAGAGAAGGGGGTGTCTCGTGGGAAGAGCAAGACTAAGGGGCGGGTTTATAAAAGCGCGGGCGAAGAATTCACTCTTTTTGATCACCGTTGATCCTTCAACGTAACAATGTCTTTTTTTTTTCCAAGTAGTTGTAAAGATTTCAATTTAGGATGATGGCTCTGACATGTAAATAAGATTTGTTATTTAATGAGTGAAAAGATGATGCTTTCGAAAATGCCCTTTTGAAATTTAAAAAATTATTGCCCTTCTGAAATCCGAGGAAACATAACAAATCTTGTTTTTACATATCATTTTTAAACTTTCTTAGAGCTAAAATCTTAGCAGAAAGCTAAAGGAAAAGTCGAAATGATTATTAGAAACACTAGCAGAAGTCACATGAAATAGTAAGTGAAACTGGTGAATTCTGTCATCTCTTCCGATCTTTAAAAAGCTTTTAATCTATAAAAAACCATTCGCTTGATCCGATCGACCACCAATTTTTATAAAAACTGACCATCTTCTTTGATGGTTGGTAATAAACACGTGTTTCTCGCTAAATAGCAATGAGGGAAGGGGATTGGTCAATCGGGTTCAGAATCAGTGTAATCCCGAAAATAGCCTACCACAAGGTTTCCGAAACAAATAAAACCGCCTCTCCTTAAACTCAAATTGAGCATACACCAGAAAACCAGGTGCAAAGTACAGAGAAAAACGGGAGAGATTGGGGAGCAAAATTTGGCAGTGTTTAGATGGAGGGATGATGTCTCGAGTACATCGACTTCTTGGCCGAAAAGGAGCACGTGCTCAGCATGCCCGTTCGAGCTTCCTAACGTCTTTTCTTCTCTCAGACATCCTCTAGAGTCTATCATTTAAGTGAATGGGTGATCGGGGGCGCTCAAAATGTCCTGTTGATCGAAATGTGAGACACATCTTGATCGGCACTGCTCCCCTGCTATTTTTCTCTCTAAACTCTTCAAGTCATTCCCCCATCCCCTGATCACTACCCTTTCGAAATCTTTCTCTTTGTGGGACCGAAATTGCAGAGAACAGTGCGTCACTGTGCTGTGAAGATCGCTGTGTGCACTGTTAGATTGGTGTCTTCGAATTCAAAGTTTTGAGCTCTAGCTACAGTATCTTTTCTCATTTTCTCTCAAAAACATTTCCTTGACAACAACGATTATAGATCACCGGATTTTTGCTCAAAAAGTTGAGGGAAAACTACTTTCAAGCTGACAGAGAAGAAATGGCAAAGATCAGTGGTGGCACCAAAAGTGAACAACACTTTTTCTCAAGTGTTTACCACAAAAGTCCTTGTTTTTTGAGAGTAAAGAAAAATCGTGAGTGAAGTTTGAAGGGGAAATAACATTGAATATGGCTATTTTCGGGGAAGATGAGCGAATTCCATAAACAGCAAAACATTGGCATTGACAACTGGTATCACAACTACACTCTACCACCACCAGAGAATCAAAATTGACAAACCTCCTTGGGTTTTTTCAATCCATAAAGACTGATCCGAGTTCCTCGTCGACCCAGCGGGTAGTCCATTATCGAAAGCTTTCGGCTTAAAGGGGCCACATTTCCATCGGCGCCTATGGTCACTTTTCGATGCGTGATCTCCGGCTCGTCGTTGCTCATCATGCCAATATTGAGCGATGATCGGAGGTGCTTGTTTCAAATAAAACACGGGGGATATTTTCGTCTCGAGTAGCCAATCGCTCGATATGGATCAAATCGAAAATGTTTTCAGCAGAGAAAGTATCAAAGTATTCGCCGTCACAACCCGTGCCGCCGTTGAGAGAAATCGGTCCACTCTTTTTGATGCGGCGAAAAAAAAATGAAAATATCAAGATGACCCCAGCGCAGGCGTTAATGATCACAAATTCAAAAGAGTTCACTGAACGTCTGAGAAATTTTTGAGGTGATACTTGTTACTTTTGTGATTCGATGGCGGAAAGCAATATGGGGGTTTTGTCTAACTTTGGAAGTTAGACTTTTAGTACAGACTACTTCTTACATAATGACACGAGTTCCATTGAAACAATGATATTCCAGTAATTTTTAAATGTTTTTCACCATTGGGCAATAGAAAATACCTGGCATAGATCAGGCCATCCACGAATTAAATGGCAATGCGTTCGAATTCCGTCATCATTGTTATTCCCATTCATATTCACCACCAAATGTTGTTGCGAAGTTTCGGTATCTGCAACAAAAAAAAAGTTTCTTTTTGCAATTTAGCTGATTGCAGTTTTTTTTCATCAACTCACCATCATGATCTTCATCATCTTGCGAGCCATCGATCAAAATCCTCGCCGTGTCATGTGTGTCTAGTTCATTTGGATACAGTCTGTGATGCGTCTCCATTAAGTGGTATTCGACTCCTGGAAAAAAATTTTCATTATAGAGAAATACATAGACAGTCTAGGCTTTTATTGTCTGGAAAAATTGTTATCTAAAAGTTATCTAAAAGTTCATAGCTTGAAAAGTAGTTTTCTTTTCAACGACAGTAAAAAAAAGGGCTAGTGAATGGCATTCCGCGATAAGAGATACACACTCTATCAACTTTTGCCAGTTTCCGCAATCAGTTTCCCGGAAAAAAATGAAATTGAAAAAGATGAACTAAATATGTTCACTTTTTCAGAAATTACAATCGATTAAAGTATTTTTAAAAAGAGAATCGCTTGATAAATAAAGGTAAAATTAGTTCGTAATTGATTTATGTCCACGGAATAAACTAGCGAGTGTGAAAAAGCAAGTGCAGCGAAAAGAGAACTCAATTGGCGCGCCACTGCGCATCGATTTTTAGTTGTTATCTTTTGCTAAAGGTTCATTTAGATCATTTCCCACCTCGATTTGCACTGGAGAAAAGTCGCATGAAAAATTCGAAGAAAAGGCACAAAGAAATCCAGTGAAATGATTGGAGTCTTTATCAATATCTAAAAAGTATCCACATCTACATTGATCGACACCAGTGATAACAATATTGACACATTTCTTTTGATTACACCGAAAAATGTACGGTGTGTTATAGTGGAGAAAATGAAAACGTGCTTTGGTTGGTGATTGGTGGAACAACCCCAATCAAATTTTGATGTATACGCGGATCCACAATTTTAATCTTCTCCACGAATTGCCTCGGCATAATTGCACAATTGCGACCAAAAAACAAAAATATTCCAATTTATTATAAATATTTTGCAAAACTGAGAAAATCGTAAATCTTTATTAAAATCTTCACTATAACTTGACAAAATCTTCAATTCACAGGTGCTCAAAGTAAGCTCACGAAAAAGAATGTTCGAATTTTTTAGAAGAAACCAATTCACCGTGAAACCGATTTTAAATAAATGCGAGTAGTGCCTTCTTCACCAAGGCTGTACGAGCAAGAAATCGAGAACTACAAAAACACCTTAACTGGATAGAAAAAGGCTAAATGATATGTCCCCCATCTTATGAACTTAACAAATGTCATAGGAAACAAAATGGCAATCATTACTAACACAATCACAAGCTAATATGCCTTTACATAAATAACAATTATGTAGAAAAACAAAATAGCTAGGGCTAAACAAAACTTCCAAATCATTTGCGGAGACACCGATCAAGAGGATAGTGTTCCTGAAGATAATAAATGCAACTAGCTATCTAAAGAAACAAACCCCATATTCCTTTAAATGATTATCCAATTCATCTCTTTGTCTTTTCAGCAGTTCAGGAACCTTAATTTTTTACTAATAAAATCTTCAAAAAATTACATACTTGGTCGTATACTCCTTCGAAAAGTTCATGGAAATGAGCAAGCTTAGTCTTCTCCGCATCTCCGAAGGCTTTCAATACTCTTTTCCTCACCTAAAACAAACAAATAAATACTACCATGCTATGATCCAATTTAAGTAAAAACTAAAATGTCCTAACCTCTTTTTGCCAAGCCTTCTCCTTTTCATCATCCCACCAATTTTTTTCGACCAAGTAAGTTTTGAATCTCTCGATTGGGTGATCTTTATCGCCCCAAGTTTGAACCTCTTCGGCAGATCAAAAAGATAAGAAATTCTCGGCATTCTTTACTTTTAAAATCTAACCTATATGCAGTAGAGTCATCAGATGTTGAATGATGGCCAAGTCGGTAGGTCATTGCTTCAATCAAGACTGGCTTATTGGTCAAGGCAACTCGGCGGGCTTCTTGTGTGGCATTGTACACCGCAAAAAGATCATTTCCATCAACCCTAAAATAAAAATATTGATTTTCATAAACAAAATAAAGAACTGACCTAATGGTGTGTAGTCCATAGCCAGGGCCCTTGCCAGCAATACCATCACCTGCATATTGTTCGGAGGTCGGAGTTGAAATCGCGTAACCATTATTTCGGCAGAAAAAGATAATTGGACAATCCTATATGGTGGTGCTATAAAAATAGGATTTAAAAAGTACCAATGTAGCTGCAAAGTTAAAAGCGGCATGAGCATCGCCTTCCGATGCAGCTCCGTCACCAAAGTAGACACAAACAACTCTGTCGTTATTCGGTTGGCTTAACAATGATTTTTCTCAAAAGAAGTGAGTTAAACTAACCGCTTAAAAGCATAAGCACTGCCGACAGCCTGTGGCAACTGTGTCGTCAGTGGACTAGAAATTGTGACGAAATTGTGTTCTTTGGATCCATAATGAACGGGCATTTGTTTTCCTTTTCCTAAATACTCGGCAGGTAAGCATTGTTGCTCAAACAACAAACCAATATCCATGCTATTGCCATAACATTGGTGCATAAATTGTTCTAGCGGGAACCCTCTCCACATCAGCACGCCAACCTAAACAGACGTAGAGAGAAAGCAAAAAAAGTTGTACCTCTCGATATTGACCATAAACAAGATCAGAATTTTTCAAAGCTGCTGCCGATCCAACGTGATTCCCCTAAATACGATAAAAAAAATTTTATTTTTAAGATCAACCTCTTCTCCAAAGTTTGTCATGTAAAATGAAATTCTCCCTTGTCTTTGTGAATCGTACAAAATCCTGTCCATAATGTTGAGCTGAGTCATTGTTTCGTAGATTTTAACGGACATTTCCTAGAAAAAAAGATTTACGAATCGTTTTTTAAAAACCTTTCCAAATTTAGGATCTTGAGAAGAATCGATGAAATTTCCCAAACCATCTGTGACACGGTAGATCGGAACAGCTTCCGCTTTGGAAGAGTCGATTATCTCGAGTTTCTCGGTAAAGACAGCCTACAAATTACATTCTCAAAATAATCGACAAAAACAAACTTTTCTGTAGCCAAGGTATTTTTGAGAATACTCTTGAAGTCGGAACTCGTCTCTTTCTCGTGCAGTCGCAAACGATCGAAAAATTGAAGTATTAAACGGCGATCTTCTGGATAGTCGAGACAACATGGCCTAAGGAAGATAATTTGCTTAATATCACTTTTGGTCAAAGCAATGATGCTTTTAATAGTAAGTAACATATAGAGAAGACTTTTAAAAGAATCCAATTTAATGTAAAACAATTTATCAGTAAACAAATAACAACTTGACAAAACAACAATTACTATGAAATAAAACTTTACTAAACAAACAACATGAAATCTAGATCATAAATCTTTAGCAACTAAACAACATAAAACCTATACAAACACTAAACAAAACAAATCTATGCATTAATCCAAAATTTTAAATAGTTGGCGCTTCAACTGGCTTAGTATTGTCAACAATTTCCACTTTCTTTGGAGACGAATCAAAATAGTGGAAGCAATCAAAAAACACTTCAATGATGATTAAGACAATGATCATCCATTCAAGGTGTGAAGCCTAAATATAAACCACTAAGATGATTTTGTAAAACACACTTACGTGTCTATGAGCCAAATTGTTGTCGACCATTTTCACTAATTCTTCACAATAATCAAGACGCTTATTTAAAGACCTAAAAAACTAAAGTCAAGTATTTAAATTTTTACGCACGTGATCCTCCGATCAAGAGCTAGATGTTGATATGTCATTTTGTAAAACTTCTGAAGATCGTCCCTCTCCCAATACAGGTCTTCGTTTAGTAAATTGCATTCGATATTGATTACATTCCTAAAGAAATACAATAAACACAATATCAGCTAAAAAGAATATTTTTGACCTCAAATCAGCAAATTGTCCAGCTCGTTTGAGTGCTTCTTGACGTCCCCAAGTAATTTTTCCTCTTTTCAATTCCTAAAAAATTAGGCTTTCAAAAGTCTTAGACGGAAAATTTTTTAAAAGTACCTTGATAACATCAGCTTGAGTCTCTGCTAACAAATTGAGCAATTCCTCCCAGACACCAACTTTCACTAAAAATTTAAAGATGATATCATCAAAAAGTTCATTTTGTGGCATCTATTTACAGTCAACTTTACTACGCCACTAGTACAATAAATTTGAAAATAAATGGTGGCAAAATATACTTACCGCTGGCAGCTAGTGCATGCGAAAAGGCTAAGCGTTGTAAAACGGCTTCATTGCCTTTGTCTAGAGCTTTATGTAAATCCTCGGAGAGAACAAAACAATCAAATTTGATTTTGGACATCGGTCTAAAATGAAAAACAGTACAATGGATATATAAATGTCGACTTACTCTTCTGTGAAACCATAAGGCATTGAATCCTGTTCTTGACCAGCAATTGAACTTTCATAAGGATCGACCATAAATTCTTCAAGTCCACGCAACAATTGCACACGCTAAACATTATGATAAATAAAGCTAGTTTTTTTGATACTTTCTTACGTCTTCAATTGAAACATTCCAAAATACGATAACGCCTTCTTCAAAGATGTAGAACTCGCTCTCACGATCGTTTTTGTGCACACTATATTCCTCTTTCTTCATAAGATGCAGAACATCATCGAACTCTAAACTTTTATAAAAAAATTCCAATTTTTGCAGCAAAAATTTACCTTTATAGACGTACGACGCTTTGTACAAAGATAGGAAACCTCTGCTACGCAACAGTGCCTTCAAATCAATCGTCTCTGCCAACGGGATAGCGACAACTTTAGGAAGCCTGTCCTAAAAATGAATTTAAAAATGGTCTTTGAAAATGCCTACTCTGTCTGCCTGGGCAACTGAAGTCGCTCGTCGTTTTCTTTGCTTGGGCCTCAGTTTCGAAGCGGCCACTTCTTTCAATTTTTCCTCATGTGCTAGGCTCAACGGTTGATAACGCGTAACACTCGTCGTTGCTCTGGTATGACTAAAGTTTAATAAAAATAAGAACCCTGCATTCAAATAACCAACAGTATGTGATCACCGAAGCTTCTTGCACGAAAGAACCTCGATGTCGTTGGAAAAAGGGATGAAAGCCGGGATAAACTCCTTAAGCTCATTCTTTACCCTGAAAAAATATATTGTAATTCGGCATCTATAAAACAGGAAAATAAAAATGTTGCAAAGATTTTACGGTTTTCTTAAACGGGCAGACATTTTTTCGTTCACTAAGCAGCTCGAATACTTTTCCGGCCTATGAACGTTGAGAAAAGAGGCAGCTAATCTTGTTCTTTCTCTTTTTAAGAAATTTTTTAGGTAAGTTCTTATATCGAGTTAAAAATTATTGTAATTCGTTTAAAACAGGACGGAGAGGAATGATTTAATTTTTCTATTTTTTTTGATTTTTTAAAAACTGATCACTTGTGCAACATTTTGCAAATTGTGACACAAAAATGGCAGTTTTTTATAAGCAAATATCTCAACAAGTACCTCAAATTTGTGTGTTCTTGTTGTCCAAAGAATCTCCCGCCTGACTAGTTTTTGTCTTTTGACTTACAAGTAAAGAATTTGTTTTCGCTGTGCTTCTTTAGCAACACAATTTATGCGGTAAAACAAACAAATGAATTGCTCAAAAAAAAAATACACAATTAGATGCAGCTAGCCCGTTTGGAATTCAAGAATGTCGTCAAGCGCACACATTTCGAATAGAAGCTCTAACTATATCTGAATGAACACCCACGGATATTTTTACTTATAAGATATCAGCTATCGTTATCGAGAATCTCCATTCAAATATAGCCTCAATAATTTGGTTAAAAGCAAAAAAAAGTAGAGATAATGGCATAAAGTCTAGCAATAACGTAGAAGTTGAGCGTTTACGAAAACCGTTATCACAGAGGGTTGTTGCTTTGCAACGAAATAAAAAAAGTGTTCAAAAATCAGATCAAAATCGATGAAGTAAATGAAAAGTCCAGGAATTTAATGCCGTAGAAGTGGAAGCAAGACGAGCAATGCAAATGAAGCAAACATTGATGAAGAGCCTGAAATTAGCTTGTTTTTCATTTTCTTTTTATCTTTACTTCTTGTTCGAACATCTCTTGGATGTGAATCAGAGGCTTGTGTCGGTTCAGGCTTTGGCTGGGGTGTCGGTGTTGGCTCAGGCTCGGGCTGCGGCTCTGGCGCCTTACTTGTCGTTGGCTAAATTTTCATTTTTGTTAATCTTGTCATGATTTCCTTGCTCTCACCAATGGCTCGGGACTGGCAAGGACACAATTGTTATCAAAAGTGATTGCGTAATCCATGTGCAGGGCAAAGACATGAAGCAGAGCTTCAAAGCCACATTCCGTCTCGATCATCCGCGACGAGCAACCCATCACTGAGTTCATTCTAAACATTCTTTTTCCATTTCTTTTTTTTATTTATTTCACTTACACTTTGCACACGTTTGCTGCCGCATTTTTCGCTGTCCAATCAAGAGCTTTGAATGGAGCGACGCATTTTTGTCCTTCTGCTGATCCTACCACTTTTGATAGGCAAGCACCATGAGCTTTTTGGTCTCTAAATTTGGAGGGCTTTATTGAGATCTTTTATTGTTAAACCTCAAATTGATTTCTTTGTTGCAAATTGAATCAAAGAGACGCCGATTGGCACTGGATACTGGCTCAAATTTGCATTTCAGACCATCAATGCATGGTGTATAGTTCTTTTCGACAACTCCACAGAACTCATCCCACTTTGTGGCATCTCTAAAAGATAAGTACTAAACAACAAGCATTTTTTAGCTCACCCGATGATCGAGATTGGAGAGAAGTGGAATTTATCGATAATCATGTCACAGTTTAAGTATTCAACAAAGTCTTGCTCAGAGCATCCGGTTAGCTCGATCGTGGGAGCAACGATCTAAAGCCATTTGTCTACGTTTGCCTAGTCGTTTTTCAAAGATTACGTTGCACTTTGAATCCACATATCGTGCGTAATCAGCCATGGCTGGGAAAGTGTAATCCATCGCCGGGCGACCACACTCAGAAGTCACCTGTAAATGGATTATTACGGAGGCCGTTTCCTGTCGCCTTGGCGCAGTCGGAAGCGCGCTTGTCTACGGCCCACACGACCCGAGTTCGACCCCCCGTAGTGCCACTCACTTTTTAATTTCTTATTTAATTTGATTTATTTCATTTCTGAAAACAAACTTGTGAGGCCATACAGTTGGCGGCCGCTTGAATCGCAGCACAAGCCTCTTCCGGTGGTGATGAAAGATATTGAGACATGCACGAAGAATTCTTAAAAATCTTTGATTTCATCTTTTTTTCCGACTCACCTTTGAAATCACATTCTTCAAACAGATCTTGTGTTGATCAAACGCCGCTCGGCTAGCGCAAACTTGCATTGTCATTGCCTAAAGTTCCCCAATTTCTCTCAATAGCAAAGCTCAAACTTTGAGTCCTCTTTGTTCCGGTGTCGCACAAATTCTCACCGCTTGTGAACATGAATCCATTATCGCAACATCGGCACAAACCTAATGAAGAAAAAAGTAAAGTTTTTGGTTTTCCACAACCTTGTCCATATTGTCAACATCATTGAGAAGTGCGATTGGCAGCATTCGATATTTTGAGTAGAAAGGCATCACGCATTGGTCATAAGCTGTCTTTTTCTCAGCATCACAAACAGTCGGCTCAACGCGAGCTGGTACAATTCCTGTAATTTTTGATTGTTGGCAATATTGAGAAGACTTACCAGCAGCCATTGGTTGTACAGGTTGAACACCTTCATTGCTGATAGGCTTAGGCGGACCGGTGAAGACTGGTTGCATGCGAATTGGAGCTCCACTCAATGGGCACAATTCAGGAGAAGAAATTGAACGAAGGATCTAGATAAGTTTAAGAATTTCCAACTGAATTCTCATTTGATTTCACTTTTATAGGGACAAGTCCACATTTTCCTTTCACAACGTCTTCAACACAGTCGGTGAATTTTGGTAGAACAGATCGGAAAGAAGACAAAGAGAACTGCTTGACAGTGGCCAATGTTGAACGGACACATTTCGCGAAAGTTGGTTCTTGAACCTGAAAGTAATTTGAGAAGTTTTTTTTTGAATGGTTAAGATCAACCTGTCCAAACAAGCAAGAAAGATGGTCATCGATTGCTTTGACTGGATCGGCTTGGGCACAAATCTCTTCTCCGGCTTTTACCTACAACAGGTATAAATAATAAGTATTTGTAATGATCTCTTTACCATGCAATTGCTCACAATACATGGGCTTTGCCCGGAGAGTGGTCCCGCAGCACACATTCTAAAGTTTACACATCAACTTTGAACTCTCTAGCTTTCCCCTACCTAAACTCATCGGTCAAGTTGCAAGCACCCGCGAAAATAGGCGCCAGCATATTTGCATTTTTCACCAATTGATTCAAACCACCCTGAAATTTCACATTCTTGTAGAATTTTGTTGTTTACTAACATGGAACATCTCCTCCATTCGTTGCCCAATGTCATTGAGTGGAGCGGCACAGTTGTCAACGAGAGCTTCCTCTTCCACTGAGCAAGACACACCAACGACACGACCAACTAAATGTAATTTGAAGTAAGAAAGCTAACAAGCTGACCTTTTGACTAGTCTCGACTCGATTTCCCTAAGTATTTGCAATGAATTTTATGTTTTCAAAGCTTTTAGAAATGTGGCAAAAAATGTTAAATTTCTCAATACTTATCTACTAATTCTGATCTTTCTGTTTCTAATTTGTAAATTATTTGTTGAAGCTACAGAAAGCTGTCTATAAACTCAAGCTATAATCTATAATTCTATAAATAGAATTATAGATTATAGCTGTCTATAATCCATAATTCAATGCAAATATGTAAGGAAACGCTTTTAGAAAAGCAAAAAAGAAATTTTGGCGAGAGTGGGACTCGAACTTGAGGACAAAAAGTGTCACAGACCGGTAGCCTAACAGACTACCCACTAGACCATCGAGACATCTGGCAGGGGAGCGTTTGGCAACCCCATAACGAGCGGAAATATGATTCAAGAAGATTCAAAACTCAAGATTCAAGATGATTTTCTATACCAAATATCTCGCATTTGCGAAGCGTTCTGCAAAAACTAAAAACGAATTCGGAATCCCCATAGCCGACTCTATAAGGTTGATTTGGTCTCGAGTTAAAAGGTTGACTCAAGCTTGACTTTTCCCTTGTAAGCTAAAAACAACATGAACCCATACTTGGAATTTGACTGGCCAGTTTGCATCTGGGATCAATGGCAGTAGCGAACTTTGTCACATAGTCAATGATGAATTTGGTTCCATTCTGTAAATTTCACGGTCCAGATCATGATAGTTTTTACTTACCACTCCACACTCTTGTTCTACTGGCACCATGGCACAACTCAAGAGTTTATTCGCTGAGAAGCACGCTTGTTGTGGGGCTCCACGTGAGAAAATGGCTAAAATGATGATTTTAAAGCAATAAATTGTTTTCTTCAAGACTCACCAACGCATTCTTTGACATTCTGAGCTTGAGAAACTTTGCGAACACATTGTTTCACCTGAATACTTCTTGTAATTTATCAGATTACATTTTAAACGTGATCATAGGCTTGCATGCCTTCTCCACAAGCGAACTCAAACATGGCGCTCATACCCTTCGCCCACAATGGATGACATTCAATGCCAGTAGTGCATGTTTTGAACTCATCAAACTTAGCGCAAGCCTAAAAGGTTTAATAGCTGGTTTAATAGCTTTAATAGTTGTTTAATAGCTTTAATAGCTGTTTAATAGCTTTAATAGCTGGTTTAATAGCTTTAATAGTTGTTTAATAGCTTTAATAGTTGTTTAATAGCTTTAATAGCTGGTTTAATAGCTTTAATAGCTGTTTAATAGCTTTAATAGCTGTTTAATATGCTATTCAATCTTACCTCATCGATCTGTTTTGGCACTTTGATGACGGAAAGTGGATGAGGTTGGAAAACGGTCATTGGTTGGACGCAATCTTGGAATCTGAATCAAATAGAAATAAACAAGAATGGAGATAAACTTTTGTACTTTTTCTGTTGTTCGGGAGTGCATGTAGGCACAGGTGTGACAGGTCTTGGAGAAGAAGGAGCGAGAGGACGAGCCTTTGGAGCACCCTGAAACATTGGAATGAAATTTGTTTCATTGGTGAATTTGTTATTTTTCAACGAAAGTACGAAAAGAGACGAAAAGAAACGAAAAGACTTTCTAGACAGCCTAAAAAATCCACTAACATCGATATCCGATGCTCTTTGTGGTGGTGGAGGGATGGGGAATGGCGTCGGCCTTTGCACGGGTCTAGCGATGATTTCATCAAGATTTGCTGGTGCCACTTTTGGACAACCCTCTTCTTCGCCGATCTCCGACATCTGTACTTTTTAAAGTTTAATTTTAAAAGTTTGATTTTGAAACACGCACCTGTTGCTTCACTTTTCCCAAATCGACTTTAGCTGCTGCATCGCAAAATTCGGCCACCTGAAACCTCGACTAAAATTTTTTGCTCAATCCTCTAACCTTTCTCTCGCCACACTCGAAAGTGTCACGGATAACGTAGAACGATTTGCAGAGAAGAGCTTCTGAGTGAACTCCCTAGAAAGTTTGGATTATGTTTTTCATTTGAAAACTAACCTGCATCATTTTCTGAACAGCTCCACCGAGTCCGCCCAAACCCGATTGACACATAGCCGCGGGATTTTGAGCCAAAGATAAAAGACAATCTCGATGTCTGGCCAACAATGGCTTTGTGCGAGTATCACAAAGAGGTTGCAAACCAATTCTGCAAATCAATTCAATTTGATTGGAGAAATAAAGCTCAAGAAAATAGCAATTGTTGAGCTTTTAAGCTTTCTTTATATAATAAATATTATATTATATAAAGAACTTCTAATATTTCCATATTTATTGTATAATATTTACCTTGCTAGCGTGTTAAGAGGTGAAGCGAATGAGCATCGGTTTCCATTTGTCTCACTGAAGACCGAGGCTTGCAAGCATTTCTCATATTTTTCGAAAAATCCACAAATTGAGGCCACAATTGTCGAGTTTTCGGTAGCAATCTAGAATTTAAATTTGTTTTGTATGTTTTAAACTACCCTAAAGTCTCGAGTATAAGTTCTGCCTTAATTTACATTCGCTTTAACTTGCTTTGAATTTCTTTTTGTTAGGTTTTTATACATTTTTATTGTTATATAAACTTTTATTATTGTTCTTGGAGCGCGGGATACTACAGGGTGACAGCCTATCACCATTGCTATTTGTTATGTGCATGGATACATCCAGACGATAGTGTTGAAGAAGACGCTGGAAAGCATCTCTTTCGACCGTCGACGTGGACTTTGGCCGGATGAAGAGGCCAGGGAGGGATCCATAAGACTGAGCACCGGAGAGGAGCAGGGCGGACGCGCCGAGCCACGCCCGGAGCAACAAATAACAGCACAAAATTGCTATAACCCTCAATAAATTTACTTCTATTATTGTTCTTAAAAAGCAAAAAAGTTATGCTGCAGCGGGGTTCGAACCCTCGACACACCGCACCGGAGACAGCCGTCAATTTGCATGCGAAAACCAAACAGAACTTATACTCGCGACTTTAGGGTAACTCAGGTGTTTTAAATTAAAGTCGAAAAGCCAGATAGCTTGTTTTTTTTACCTCTAACAAGAAGTTTTGACCTTGGAATTGTGCCATTTGTTGATTGATTTCTGACAATTCGACAAGGCAAGCCAATGCGTTATTTTCCTAAAAACGATTTAAAACTTAAAATTTGTTTACAGTTCTCACTTGTGAATCAGTGCATTTAGGAAGAGTAGGATTGAGCGGGAATTCGACTTCTCCTTTTGGCGTTTCGTTCTCCCCTTGCTTCTCCTCTTCCTAGAATTGAAAGTTTGATCTTTTCAACGTCATTATCACCTCTAACACATACCTTGAAACATTTCATTTCAATTGTAACATCATTGATTTGCTCTTGAATCTCAACGACAAGATCTTGAGCCTCAACCGGGCACTCATCGTTCATCGTGATGATAGCACAGTCAAGATTGACATTAAATGCCTCGAGAGCTTCACATGCATTAGTTGGTTCCTAAAAAGTGAATAGATTATTTAAATCTACAAAAGAAAAGCTTTTTTACTGTTTTTTTGACTGTAATAGTACAGTTGCAAAAGTTTTTTAGTATTTCATTTTTTCAAAGCGCTTGTACTTTCAAAAAATAGCCCTAAATTTCAGCTATTTTTTGATACCTAAGCGCGCATTGTAGCATAAACCAGTGTCGAGAAAAACTCGTTCAAAGCTAGAGCTACGCAACACTCCGCACCGTCATTATGGCGGTGGGGGTACTATTACAGTATTTACGGTAGATTTTCTCACCCGAACTGCACATTTGGCTTTTTCGATTGTGGCCTGGAAGCATTGCTGATGTTCTTGAATGTCCTCTTTTCGTTTGCACAGCTCTTTTTGCAATCGGTCGAATGCCTCAAATAATAAATTAATAAATAACATATGATTTTTAATAATATTTACCTTATTCGAAACCGGATTTCCACAAATTTCTTCAATTGAAAGCATTGCTTTTGCAGCATCAACCATTGAAACCTAAAAATTTCGAATAAAAATTTAAAGCCTAAAATTTTACCATTGCAGCCGCTGCTTCGCCAGTTGCGACTTTTTTCATCTAAAGTTATTCGTTAAAATGTTTCAAACAAAAAAACTTGGACTCTGGTGCAACTTGGAGATACCTTAGTTGTTGTTGGTAAAACAGTTGTAGTGACAGGAGTGGTGTGCACAATTGGGACGACAGTTTGGCGATTATTTTGAATCTGTGATTGTTCTCGTCGTAAAGTGGCTTCAAGTTCAGCTAAATCATTCAAATCCTCTGGCTCTTCAACAGCTTCAGTCGTCGTCATTGTTGTTGTTGAAACAGTCGTCATTGTTGTTGTCGTAGGGTTTTCCGTCGTTACAATCTCTTCAGCAACTTCTTCAGACTCATCTCCATTTTCAAAAGCCGTACTTTCAAACGGAGTCTCACTTTCACCACTTCTTTCACCTTCTTTCTCAGTGGTCAATGGTTGTTTTGTTGTGGTTGTTGTGACTGGTGTGGTTTCTTTTATTTCAATTCTCGTTGTGGATGCTCTCGTGGGTGACTAAACAAAAATACATGCAAACGGAAGGAACAAAAGCTCAACTCAACCATTTGAACTCAACCATGCAAATTGAAAGCTTTTTGAAGGGAAAGAGGATACCTGCTTGGTGAGTTGTTCGGTCATTGGGGCAATTGTGGTGACTGGTTCTTCTTCTTGCTCTTTTTCCTCTTTCTCTTCCTCTTTCTCTTCCTCTTCAGGCATCTCAGTCTCATGCAAAGATGGAATGGGCGGGCATCTTTAAATCACAAATAAAAATAATCTCTAATCTTAAAATTCATTTGCTTACCGAATCTCTTTTGCAATGTGCTCGCTTTCCATTTGAATTGGAACCAGCATTTCCCTTGCATCAGCTTCACAGACTTCAGCTTTTTCTAAGCATCCCATATCTTGAATCATTGATGAAACAACTCGACACAATGTGCTTGATCCATCCGGAATGCTGGAAAATTAGTTTTAATAGTAATATTTTAGTAAGAAAAGGAACGAAAAAGCTTTCTGAATAGCCTAAATATCTTTTCTACCTGACTGTGCATTTTGGGTCTCTTTTCTTTTGGAAACATGCGGTGTGCTCTTTGACTGAAGGGACAAGCAACTGGCAGACATACATTTCGATCTAAAAATTTCCTGAAAATTAAAAATAACAGTTTTACTTACATCTTTCCAAGCAGTGACAGCTGGAATGTGATGACAGGTGGGTGCTGCTCCTTCAACGCAAATCTCGTACTCGCGCAAGAGCTCACAAGAAGCCTCAAACTTTTCGAGACTAAACAATTTTGTTATTGGTATCTTAGTGGGTAATTACTTTTCATGATCTTCCATGAGAGACATATTAGAGAGATTGAGACGAGCAAGATCATCAATGAAGTTTGCGATTGGATGGCCGCACTCTTCATATCGACGAGCATGCTCTGCCGGACACTCAATGCCAGTGATTTGAGCTGTTGGAGCTTTTGTTGACTATAATAATTGTTTTGCAATATATTATATTTCTTCTCACCGGTGTCGCCTCATCAAATGCCTCTTCCTCGATTTCCTCTTCTTCATCACTTCCTTCATCAGCTGGAACCGGCTCTACGGGCACACTTTCCATTTGTGGCTTCTGTTTTGGTGGTTTTGCCTAGAAAGACAGTTGTTTAAACATTTATTAGAAAAACTACCTCAGGAACAATCGAACTTGGTGGTGGAACATCGACCGGTTCAAGTCCTTCTTCATCCGAATGATCATCACAATCAGCTTCACCGTCTCCTACCTAAAATTATCATCCTTTTTTCAATACGGTTCCAATACGGTTCCTATTTTGATCTAATATGATCTAATTCTATCATACTCAATTTTTCAATACTCGTTTATTTTTTATTTAACTTTAAAGCAAATGTAGAAAGGGTTTAATGGTGAAGTGATTGATTTTGATTGATGGTTTTGATCGGTGAGGGGATTCATCCTCTTCTCCCTGTTCCCTGTTCCCTGTTCCCTCACTTTTCCATTCATTCTGGGGAGAACTGGTTCATCTTCCTCTTTTCTTTTCACAAATCTGGATTGCCTCTCTCACTCGTGGATACCCAAATCTAGCATTCAAAAAGTCATCTTATAAACGAAGGATTAAAACATGAGAAGCCAAAGTTTGAGAAATTTTCCAGAACCCATGATTTGCTCGAGGATTTTGAGGAGAAAACCCTATTGGGTTTCACCCCTTGAAGCCTCTTTCTTCAAATTCAGAAGACTTCAGTCTCGAGTCTTGAAAAAGAAACAAGAATCGAAACTCCTTGAGTTTTCCCCTCAAACCCCATATCGGTTTGAGACGCAGCTCTTTCTCTTTCTCTCTTTTTCATTCTCTTCTCGCTCCTACCCTCAAATTATGCGAGAACCGGCCTCTCTTTTTTTTCCTCCCTTCCTGTACTTTTTTTAGTCACCCCTTTCTACACCGTTACGTTCGCGAATGTTTTTAGGCTCAGTTTTTCATTTTCAGGCTACGTTCGGATTGTTGAAGTGTCAAGATTTAAATCTTCTCGAGTGGTCAGTCAACAAACCAAATTAGGATTGTTGAATTCTTGAAAAACCAATTCTATACAAAAGGGGGCTGTTTGTTTCTCATAATAGGATTGCAATGACTAGTTGTAATTGAAATGAATGGGGTCGATAAGAAAAAAGAGAAAGAGGGTGGTAGTAGATGAGGCGACCTTGTGAGAACGGGGGGAGAAAAATGCTCGATCACCGCTCTGATAGCGCATTTAGAAGGACCGATTTGACCCAGTTTTTCACGCCATCTCTCCTTATTGGATTTCGACACGGGCGACGGCTCTTTTTCAACAAGTCTCTCGATCCTTGATTTGCAACGATTGCACAATGAGCTCAATGGAAACCTTGAGCGCAATGAGCTCAATGGAAATCACAATGAGCTTTTGACCGTTAGAAGTCGAAATAACGTTGAAACTTTAAAACCTAGCATTTCACATCTTTGTAAAATGAGTCTTTCTTATTCATGAAGCTATCCCACGTGTGGGATCTAATTGAATCTAATTGAAGTTTAGCAATAAAAGTGTTTTCTTAGCCACAATCTACAAAGATCTCTGACAAAGATCGTTGCTAGGGATCACAAAAAAGATAAATCAAAAACAGGGAAGAGATCAACTTATAACAGCTGATCAATCAGCTGTTATAAGAAACATTCACAACCACTCACCCAATCCTCTGGGATACACGATCCATCTTTGCAGGTAAATGTATTAGCTGGACATGGCGCCTGAACAGTGGCAGTGGGTTGAGAGGCAGCTCTTTTTTGCCCGAGAGTAACTCCTATTAGGAGTAGCAGTAAGAGGACAAAAATCCTCATTTAAATAAATTCTGGTAAAAGTACAAGGGAAAGGAAATGAATCGATCCTAAATGAACAAATCAGTAGCGGGGAGAAGGGGAGTATCACTCTGGTAGAATGGGGGCGGTTATCGGTGGGTGGTTAGGTATAGAGAGGAGAACGGGGGATGGGATGGGGGACAGGAGACTGGAGATGGAGATCGGCGGGGAGCCCCAGGCTCTTCCTCACACCCAGAAGGAAGAGAGCTATTCTCTCCACTTTTCTCCACCCCTCTCCCCTTTCCATTGACCCCGCCCCATAGACAGAAGACAAAGAGTTTTTTTTTACTTTTGCCAGTGACTCAACAGCGACTGGCTTTGGTGCTCTTCTCCGTTACTCTTGGCAAGCTAGATTTTTTCCTGAACGAGTTGTGACCGAAAGTCTTTCCCCTCGTTTATGAGTCTCTTTACTGCACGATAAAAGAAAACTTTACTTTTCTCAACAATTGAAAGCATAGTAAGTAAGCAATTGAAAGTATTAACCATTGCTCATTTTCAATTAAGCTTGGGCTTTCTCTCTGTTTCATTTTCGAGGTCAAGGTTTCGAATAAAAAAAACGGGATACGAAATGATCAACTCAAACTGGCTAGGTCATTGGATTTTTCTCTTTGAGTTTCCTAGCAAAAATTTGTAGCTGGAAGAAATGAGAAATGTTTAGATCAAGAATTCGAAAAAGAATCCCAATCAGAAAGACAAGTCCAGTCCGGTGTTGAAGATTCGGCACATTGTCCTAATCGAATCACGTGTTTAGCCACTAGCCATTCCAAATAGCCAGCTTTCGGCCAAAGGAAAATGTTTTGAGAACACTGAATTTGAAAGGCACAAAAGCTATCAGGAAATGCCATCGTATAACTGTTTCCATAACTAAAGTGAGGCTCAATAATGGTGTTGTCAGCCTTTGTTTCCTTTTTGTCGACTTAATTTTAAACCTTTTCATGACGCATAAAAGTTTCTCAATTTCTTTGTTGAAAACAATTTGATGAATAAGCTGTTGAGAGAGAAGAAGCGTTCGGATGAGCAATTTCGAGCGAGTTGCCGGTGTGAGGCTTTCGGGTTTTTTTTCGGTGAGGATTGCGGTCTGTGAAAGGGTGACACTCAACGATGACCGTTTCATGATTTACTCCATTGTTTTTTCTTTTAAAACCGTTTCCTTTAAATGCCAAGGGTTTTTTTGGACAATCCTTGTTCTTCTTTGCCATAAAATTGGTTACCATTGTATGGGAAACCCATTTCCGGATGCAAAATTTTATCTTAAAGAAGAGTGGTTGAAATGAAATGGCGACTGGAGTAAACATCAAAGCAAATCCAAATCGATTTCAATCAAAGAATTCTCTCATAAAGAGCGACACGATAATGATTATCACCGTGTTCTATTTATGAGATTCGAAATTTGCTTTCGAGCTCATTTCCACGTACCAATCTCCTTTATCACTTGAAAAGGATTTCCAGGAAAGAGATGTGCGAGCAACTTGAAGTTTTTATGCAAAGTACGATGTCTAACTCTGACCGATTTTCTGAATTTGTTATTCAAAGCTTCTTCAAATATTCCCGGTTTCTAAAGGATCAGCTCAAAAAACAGTCGGGATTTCTCAAAAAAAAAAAGAGTCAACAGGTTTTTTGAAGTGTTCCGATTGATTGTGGATGTTGAGGGGGCTTTTTGAGACTCAGCGGGATGTCGACATATCCGGTGGAATGGACAAACGGTCCTTGAAGAGGAGGCTGAAGAAAGGGCTTCAAAACAAGAAGAGACAACCCGCAGGAGAGGCATCCAGGCACAAAATTTGCATATCACCGTTTTGTCGGCTGTCACCGAAAACGGGAAAAGAAAAGTTGGGGCGGTGAGAAAGGAGAGAAATCTTCATTCTCCATCAGTAGAATCGGGTCAAGGCGTGGTTGGTAAAAAGGGGAAAATGGTGGAGAGAGTCGGCAAAAAGAACAAGAAACCCCCTCTCTTTGGTTAAACATTTTCAACTCGACCATCCATGAGATTCTCTCGATGCAAAAAACCATCTGAGTACTTTCTGCGTCGAGAAACACACGCCACTTTCACTCAAATCTTTTTTGACCGTTAAATGAATGTTGGAAACAAAGGCAAGAGTTGCTGATTTGGAGCGAGAGTCAAATTGGAAAAGAGCAGAAATTTGTTGCCTGTTACTGTTTAAGATATCGAAATTTTTGATTTTCAGCAATAAAGGTTTAATTACTCAAGTTTGAGGTTACGAAGCGACTACTCGTGACGGAGAAGAATGCTGATGAGGGGAAATCTGCGTCACCCCTATAGCCTCTACCACCGCCAATCGAGCCAATCAAAACTCGCCCCCATCTTTGAGGACATCAACCTAGCGAAGAAGCTTGGACCGGAATACCACATTGTCGTAGAAGGTTTGCCGGAAGCCGACGTGTACCCAACAATCTCGCCTACCGTGAGAAGGAATGCCGATCGTCATTTGGTTGATTCAATCCTTGCGTGCTACAGTCTGGGTGGCGTCAATCGTATCTAATGGGGATCTTTTTATCATCTCATCTCATCTCTTTTTTAAACAATGAACAAATAGATGAGAAACAATTTTGTATCAGCTCACCACGGCCAAAGAAATATTATTTACTGCAAAAAAATTCAGCCCAAGCTTCACCTATTGTTCTCATTCCTTTGATTTTTTGCACAAAGTTAAGAAGATGATTGTTTGAAGTACTCTCTATTGCATTCTAAAACAAATATGCAGGATTAAAATTGTAAAACAATAATTATTTTTTCAAAAATGCAGAAAAGCACCAACCTTTTCTAACTTATCTTTGTGATGCTTACTCAAATGTTTGGCCAAATTAGTTGTTGATGAAGAATTCCCGATCGTGTATTTTGTTTCACAATAGTTGCAGAATTTTCAGCCATCCTTTTTTGTAAAGTGTTGCCATACAGAGAAAATACCCTAAAACCTAAAAAGACTGTTAGAAAACAAAGTTTGAATTTTTAAAAATGGCAAAAAAATGAAAAAAAAACTGGTTTATATATTCTATCTGGTGACATACGGTAGCTTGAGCACGCTTTAGAATTCACCGTGGTCGCGTAAAATCTAGTTGAGTCGGTTCGAGTCGAATTTTCCGATTTCTACTCGGCTCGATTCGAGGCACATGTCTACACCCCACCCCTACCTCCCAAGTTTGATGCTTGCTTTTTCCCTAGTTTTTCTTTTTTCTTACTAATGCCCATAGCACCTCTACTATATAGATAAAAAAAATAATCTTTGTCTGTCTGTGCGCGCACTACGCGCGTCCCCCTCCCCCCCTTTGAGTATTTTAAAAAACTCTGAAACACGTGTCTAACGAAATTTCATGTAGTTGTGCCTTTTAAAAATCAGTCGTTTATCAGCCGTTTATCATGTCGTTTATCAGCCCCCTAGCGTGAATCATACTGATACTTCTTGTCTGTTTGTTCATTTATCACTATTCTTGCATGATTCGGAGGTCAACATTTTACTAGGCCATTTAAATTTTCATTTAACCTATTCTGGTGACAAATTTTTGTTTGATAAGTATCGCCATCCCACCATTTTGCTAGAAAATTTCCTTATTACATGCTCTCTCTCTATTTTAAATACATTTGCTACGTTCTGCCGCTATTTTTATATTTTAGATCTGGTCTTGTCCGATCCCCCTGATGCCATCATGGAGCTGAAGCGTTTGGAGCCTCTTCCTAGATCTGACCATTATGGGATCGCGTTCAAAATTGGAGGACTGCAATTTTTGACTCCACCAGGAAAAGGTTTCGTGTATTTTGAATTTAATCCCGACCAAGCGGCTCCTCCCCTCCCTTAGAGTGATAACTCCCTTAGAGTGATAATTCCCTTAGAGGGGACTCTTTCTGCTTTAGGATAAATTCTATAAATGATGAGAATTTTCTCTAATCTAAAATCCTCGGTACGTTGGTGGTTGGGAGGGGTCACTTTTATCCTGGTGGAGTTGGATCTAATGTTTTGAGTGGTTGTATTGATACTTTTTATCTACCTATTCTAAGGTAATCAAATATGCTTATACTTTTAGAGCATTTACAACATGTTTCAACTTTCATATTGTCGCTTTATTTGATTTTCAAGTGTAAGCAGCTTTGAGGTAGCGTTTGGTGGTTAAAGTACATGAGATTAGGCTAGAATTGTCAAAAACTTGCTAAAATAGTCACCAATCTATTAAGCATATTTGATTACTCTAGCATAGATAAAAGGTATCAATACAATCACTCAAAATATTAGATACAACTAAGCCAGGATAAAAATGGCTCCTCCCAACCACTAAAATACCAAATCCTCTTTGCCATAGAAAACTTCTGCTCTCACCCTGTAAAATAGTCCCAAATCATATTACGAGAGCTAAAGCAAGACCTCTGCGTTTTTTAAAGATCTAGCTCACAAATCCTTTGGTTTGCCCACTAGTAATCAAAGAGCCGTGCAAACTCTCGAAATTTTGTCAAAAGTTTGAGTCAAACATTGAAATGAAACCTGTTTATTCGAAAAATTTCAAAAAATCAATTCTACAGCATTAAACAGCGTTGGCAAAGAGGATTATATCAGAGATCTTGAAGCCCATATTTCCACACCTTTCAATTTCTCAAATCACATTGAAATTATATGTCGTAAAGCTTCTTTTGTGTCTAGTCGTATCCTAAAAGCAATTTGTTTTCTGAAAATTGATACTTACAGAAAATATTTTATCTCTTACGTTAGACCCATTTTAGAATATGCATCTATAGTTTGGTCTCCACATACACAAGTTAGTATCTCTCGTCTAGAAAAAATCGAGCAGAGGTATACTAAGATAGCTCTATGGAAAATAGATTTTTCCAAATTTGCAAACTCTAGTTACACTGATAGACTTAAAATTTTTGATTTTAAATCCCTTAGGCACCACCGCTTGGTCACGGATTTAATAGAATGTTTCAAAGTTGTAAAGGGCAAGCAACCTATCCCTCTTTTTCGAGATTTATTCAAAGTTAATCCCATAGTTAATTCAAGGAGAGGAGAGGTAGAAATTCCAATCATCTCCAATAATCTTGGTATAACTCTTTTCCAAGGAAAAATGCCAGAATTTGGAATCTACTCCCTAGAGTTTTGAGAGAGTCCAATAGTCTTGAAATCTTTAAATTATTTGCAGATGATCTTGATCTTGCAGTTCTGGCTGATTCTTGACTTTATCTGTTCTACCCAATTATTACATACATTACATCGTGTTGCTTTCTATAGGTTCTTTTTGTGTGTATGTGTATGAATTCATGTGTATTAATCTTTGCACACTTTATTTCATGTCCTGAATCTGTCTCTTTCACCCAAGATCTGTCTTTAGCAATTATCTAAACATTGTTATTTCTAAAGCACGGGAAAGTGGGCAGATGTACGGTGTAAGAGAGCCAAAGGCAGAAAGAAAAGTGTTGTAGTTTGTCCACAAAGAGTTGCCGATATAAGAAGTCACAAGGATTTTCCTGCCAGATCTCATTACTTGATTTTCTATTTCTTCGAAATACTTTCAGCAACATTGCAAACTTGCGGAATGGAGTCGGAAGTCGTCAGCGATGAAGGAGCTGTGGTAAGGAATTTGAAGTTTCTAAGATTTTTTTATTGTAAAGTGAAAGTCATTTTTAATAGTTTTTAAAAGAAATCAATTTAGGAAGAGCCCGTTCAAGATGCTTTGAATCCCGAAGAAATTGAGGAAACTGAAGAAGCAGAAGATGTCGCTGCAGGGACATCATCGGGAAAACCGATCAGGAAAAGGAAAAGGAACAGAAAGAATGACTTTGTCGAGTTTAGCGAGTAAGTTTATCAAAAATATTAATAACTTTTCTTTTAAAAGTACCCTGGTCATACTTTGTAGTAGTTATTTATCCAATCGGCTATAACGGATGTATCTTACAGAATCAAAGATGAGCTCAATCCATGGGCGAAGCTCGGCGAGCGAAAGAACACATTGGTGTTGTCTTATGTTCAAAAGATTCAGTGCGTACATTTCAATTTTCTAAGCTTATTGATATTTGGAAAGTTTAGGAAAGAAACCCAAGAGCAACGAGAGAAACGCCTGGAGCACATCCGACGACTGAACCGGCAACGGTAAGTGGTAAAGAACTTTTTATGCACACAATTGCAGATATTTTTTTTGCCATAGCAAGTAGCCATTTTATTAAACAAAATATTAAAGCATATATGCTTTAATATTTTTTGCTCTCATTAATATATTTAGTTTTGCTCATTTTTGATACAAAAGATCATCATTTAGACTGCAAACCGAGACGCCGGAGCAGAGAGAGCGACGCTTGAAAGTTCTTCGCGAAAACTCGAGAAAACGTCGAAATAGGCTGTGAGTAGAAACATCTCGTAAACGGGCTTAATATGTTTATTGTAATTTAGACTTTGAAAAAGTAAAGTTACATTTACCTAAGCCAATATCTCTGTAGGATTGCTGAACGCGGTCTTGAGGATGTTCGACGGAAACGAAAGGAGTTCCGCGTGTATGACGAGTGAGTTTTATTTTAAAAAACTATTTAATTGATACAGTAATAAATAAACAAGTGATGTGTACATTTTCAGGTCAGACTCTCTCAATGGCCCGGTGGACATTGAGAAACTTCAGCTCGCGGAAAACAAGGAACGGTGTGGTGTTTAGAAATGATTTCCTATACGCCAAGTTATTCAGCTATGCTCCGCTTCAAGTAACAGCCCTGAAGGCCAACGAGTTCTTGACCGGATTGGAACAACAAAGGTTGGTTTTGCAAACAATGTTGTTCGTTTCAACTCACCGATTTCAGAATAATCAATCGTGGCGTTCAATTTCCCGACAAACAAATCTATGTTCTGCACAGTTTTTGGGCTGAAGTAAGCGACAGTTCAGTTTTTGAAAAATCTTCTTTTCAGGGAATCATCATCAAAACCTTGGACGCTATACCGAAGAGCCCATTGCCGCTCATTCAGTTACCGCAAGGACTCATCGTAAGTCTGACTTATCTTGTTTTAGCTTACTGATCTAATATGATAACGTTTCATAAGTAAAAATTCTTAGAAACCCTACTTTGCCGCGTATCAAGGAACATCTCGGTACCTGCAAACGTTCGATTATTTCCAAGAATTGGGCGATAATGCTAAAACAAAAGGAGCCGATTTGAATGGTTTTCCAATGACGTACAAGGAATGGGTTGAGGTTTGAAATATACCAAAGCTAAATTTAAATATGGATCCAAAATCTGAACATGTATTCAATTCAGTTTGGAATGCCGGATACTGACATGACACCAGACATCGAGGGCGGCTATTTCGAGAAAGAATTCTTAGAGGTAATTGATTTGTTTTATTAGAATAAATGGAAATGATACATACTATAGATAAACGGCTAAAACTATAAATTGTTAAATCTATGAAATTATTCAGGTGGACATGAAACAAACGCTGAAGCCGGGCCAGAGCCAGGCGTCGACTCTCCTTTTCGCCCAGGTCAAAGAGGAGATCGAAGAGAATCCTAGTAAGTGTAAAAAGCTTTCGTTTTATATAAAATTAAATAGTTTTTGATACTTTGTTTTAGTAATCAATTTAGGACTGTACCAAGACATTTTAGTGCCAATTATTGACAGTGAATTGTCCGATCAGATCACAGATGTTTCCACGATGAGCGATGAGAAGAAAGATGTTGTCAAAATGTGCTGATATGTATTTTTTTTTAGTCCTTTTTCATATTGTGCCCTTTAATTGTATACCCGTTTACTTTGTTTTCCTATTGTACGGGTTTCGATATTTCGATAAATTGTCCGAAGGTTTTTGGAAAAAAAGCAAAGTTGCACATCTTACAGAGCTTATGTTCGTTTTCCAAAACATGTCAACTTTAATGTACCGTGATTTATTCAGTATAGCTAGTTTGGCAAGCCTTTATCTAATTAAACCAAAAGTAGATAGGTTAGACAAAACTGCTGACAGGTGACGGTAGCTGTTTTAAAAAAGCAGGCAAACTTTATACATAATTTGAGGCTGACCATGTTTGCTTGACATTGTACGATCTTTGAGCATGAATCTTTGCATAGACTACCGTAATAAACAGGGGATTCTTTTCATGTGCAACTATTTATTTCCCCAAACAATCGTCTGGCATATTTTGCCGTTGATCGGATGATTCATTTGAATTTCAAAAACGAAGGGGTGTTTTCGAGGGCGGTGAAAAGACCGATCGATACTTTATGAGAAATAGCAGGGTGTGGAGAGAGAGAGGCGAAAAGTTCCATACGCCTTTTCCCACTTTTTAGTCACAAAATAGACTAAAACTTTTCGAAGGGTTTTTGACTACAAAACACGCAATTTTTTGAGAACTTTCGTTTCCTTTTTCTGTTTCTTTAGCCGAATTGAAATCTTTTTTTTTTGTATTAAAACCGTTTCAAGCTCTACAGTTATTCATTCAGATGAATTCTCAAATCAAAACCGAACTTCTCGATGAAGAGCTTGCAGTATTTGGTGAGTAAAAAGTCAGGTTCAAAAAAAATGATTACAAGAACTTTTTTTTTCAGAAGCTTCAACTAGTGGGATTTCGTTGAAAGTCGAAGATTTCTATGAAAGCTCAAACGAACAAGGAGAAGAAGCCAATGAAGGTAATACATTTAAAATAATCTTTAAAAAGCGCCGTTTTTGTTGAGGCTCGATGTTTCTTCAAATCAAAAGCGAGCAATCGGAGTGCTCTGAACAAAGCGGAGAGATGGATTTCAATATGGGACTTTGGTACTAAAGCAGTTGAGAGGGAGCACTTTTTTTTTTCTTCAAAACCACTTTTTCTCGGGTAGTTTTATGCGTAGATTCCGAAAAACACAACGAGAGCTTGGGAAAAGGCGTTTGGGGAAAAAGCTTGGGGAAAAAACAGAACAGAAACAGAAAAACAGAAAAACAAGGCCTTTTCCCAAGCTCTCATTGTGTTTTTTCGGAATCTACGCATAAAACTACTCCAGAAAAAGTGATTTTGAAGAAAAAAAAAGTGTAAATAAGTAAATTGTTAACTGAATCTAGAAATTAGAAAACTTTCAGCAAAACAGAGGATGAAGAAGCGGGAAACGGCGGTCGACGAAGCCAAATCCCATCCGGAATGTCTAAACACGTGTACTACTATCAACGAATGTAAGGAAATTAAAAAAAAATCTGGATCTACTTAATGTTTAGGAAAGAAAAGCTCACTCCAGAGCAATGGGAACAACGAATTCAAAGGCAAAGAGAAAAGTGAAGTCTGACTGTTTAATTGATCAGTTTCAAATTTTAGACGTCACATGTTGACCCCAGAAGCCAGAGAGGAACGTCGTTCGAAAGCAAGAGAACAAAGAAAAGAGAAGTTTGTTTTAAAAGTTTCAAAAAAACAAACTATTTGCTTTATAGATTGGCCAGTGAAACGGAAGATGAAAGAGCTTTACGATTGGCAAAGTTGGCTGCAAGGTAAAAGAAAATATCAGAAAATTGGTTTTAACAATTTCAGAACGGCTCGCCGAATGTCGGATCCAGAGCAAAAAGCCCAACGACAAGAATACGCTAGGAAAAATTATTTGAAACGGTGAGTTTAAGGAAAAAATAGAAAAATATTGCTTACTTTTTCTGCTTTAGTGTTGAGACCGAGACTGAGGAACAAAAAAAGATTCGCGTTCAACGAGTGATTGAATTCAAGAAAAAGAGGTACGTTAATATGTTATTTCTGTAGAAAAACCCCCAATTTTATTTATAAATTTAGAAATATTGTTAAAAAGAATAACGTCTTGACAGCAGAAAAAATATATATACCGTAAATACTGTAATAGTACCCCCCCCCCCCTCGTACAGTCGCGTAGTCGCAAAAGTTTTTTAGTATTTCATTTTTTTCAAAGCGCCCGTACTTTCAAAAATTGCGCCTTTGGTATCAAAAAATAGCTGAAATTCAGGGCTATTTTTTGATACCTAAGCGCGCATTGTAGCATAAACCAGTGTCGAGAAAAACGCGTACAAAGCTAGACTACGCAACGCTCCGTACCTTCATTATGAGGTGGGATACTATTACAGTATTTACGGTATCTGTATCATATTCTTTCACTATCAAGAACTATCTTTCACTATTAGGTTGTTGGGTTTTGAATTCGAATTTTTCGCAAAAATATTTTTTTTCCAAGAGAACGATGCTATTAAAACTAGTCCAGTTTGTACCATTAGAAAGGTAAATCTGTGTTCTACATTGAGCTTTTCAGGGATTTCAGGGAAAACCTTCTGTTTTGGGGATTTTTCGGAGGCGCAAAGACAAGTAGTCAGCATTGTCAAAAATCGTTCAGTTGGCAACTTTTTTTGATGGAAAGTTAGCATTAATTTTTTTTTGCTTAAATGAAAGACCAAAAATTTATACATTTTCAATCAAATTTTCAACCAAATCCGTTCAACCGTTTTTTTCGAAATGTTAAAAAAATTTTCGAAAAGTTTCTCAAATGACAAAATACCCTTATTTTAATGCATTCTTCAAACCAAAAATTCTGAAAAAACGGCTAAACGAATTTGGCTGAAAATTTGCTGCCATATACAAAAAGCGTTGTTCAAAAGTTTGAGTAAAGAACATTCAAAATCGATTCCACAAATAAGATCGTTGTTGGCGAGTTTCGATGATTCTGACTACTTGTCTTTGCGCCTCCGAAAAATCCCCAAAACAGAAGCTTTTCAAAATCATTGAAAAGCTCAATGTAGAACACACATTTTCAATCAAATTTTCTGTGTTCTATAAATGTTTGGTCTTTCATTTAAGCAAAAAAAAATTAATGCTAACTTTCCATCAAAAAAAGTTGCCAACTGAACGATTTTTGACAATGCTGACTACTTGTCTTTGCGCCTCCGAAAAATCCCCAAAACAGGAGCTTTTCAAAGTCGCTGAAAAGCCCAGTGTAGAACACAAATTTACCTTTCTAATGGTATAAACCGGACTAATTTTAATAGCTTTTTTCTTTTGGAAAAAATATTTTTTTTTGCGAAAAATTCACATTCAAAACCCAACAACCTAATATAACTTTTTCAGGATCTCTAACGAAAGTCCAGCCGAACGAGAACTCCGATTGTTCAAGAAAAGAGAAGAAAATCGGCGAAGAGCTGAAAAATTAAAGTAACTGAAGAAATTGAGTCTAATAAGAAGATTTTTTCAGAAGGGAAAAAGAAAAGGTCTGAATGCGATCAATCAAATCAAAGTTGAGGCTAAGGAGTGACTCTGTTACTCTGTGTCATTACTCTGTGTTAGTATTTTGAATAAAATAAACATTTAACGAGAACAGAGTACTAGACAAAGAAATCACATTTGTTTCCTAAAAGTGGCTTGTGGCGGGCGAAGGGCCAAGTGAAGAAGGGGCGTCGATTGGTTTAGGGCGCTTGAGTTGAGAAAGCTTTGGTTGCCGCCTCAATATGTCAGACTGAAAGATTACATTGCAATAATAGCAATAACTTGATACTGCAGTCATCTTACTTATTATAAGTTTTTTTGGGACAATATTTAATCGACTATAGCGGTTTAAATCAGAATTGAAAAATCTTGAACCCTTTTTGAGTAAATCAACTTCCAAATTTAGGTGTTGCAGTAGATCAATATTATAACAGTTTTAATAATAACAATTTTAATAATAACAATTTTAACCTAAACAATTTTAACAATAACAATTTTAATCATAAAACTTTCAAATTCTCAAACCTGTTCAAAGAGCGCAACCGAGCTCACACTTCGATGACGCTCTTTATCGAGTGGAGTGATGCTCAATGATGATGGAGCTGCTGATGGAGCTGAAACCTCATTAAGGGCAACTACATTGAAATATACCTATCGAAATTGAGTCTGAAGAGGTGTATTTGCGGATGACGGTTGGTCGATTTGGCCGTCCCTCATCATCACTAGAAGTATTCGATGAAGAAGATGTTTCTAAAGTGATTGTTCCACTTTTGTTTAAAGCATTCCCCTACCCGGCCCTCCACGTTTCCAATCAGGCCGACATGGCTCCGACGCTCTATTAATCATATCCGCTCTTGCTCCATAGTCTTCCTAAAGATTTAGATGCAAGATTCAAAAACCATTATCAATCTACTGATATAGTTCGATTCCGTGGGATCATCGTTTCGTTGAAAGCACACGTTACCGCTAACTCTAATTCTCTGATTGAATGGATTGTTGGAGGATTAGAATGCGGTGGGGATGGTGGAGAGACTCCTGGATTTCAAATAGAAGAAAGATTTCTGAATTTGATTACTTCTTAAATCATCGTCATCCAATGTTTCTACATCTAGTGGTGATTCTCGTATCATGTTCCTCCACTAAATGTTTATATGTCGTAACTGGTTTGCTATTTCAGCCGAGCATATCGGCTAGCTGATTTGCTTTGGAAAATTTTTGCTAGTCGATTTTCTATGAAAGTAATACGACGGCTACGAATTTAGATTACGAATTAGATTTTCTCGGAATTTGTTTCAATTTTTAGAATCTTTCTTCCAATTTCTTTGTGCCCAATTTTCTTTTCTTTGTGAGTTGAAGAAAGGGAAGAAAAGTGTCGTCATCAAACCAATTGTCACTCGCGAACAGAATTAGCGATGTCAAGTTGATCTCATTGATCTCATTGATCACATTGTCAAGTTGATCTCATTAATCTAAAATACTTTCCCAATGATGATTACGAGCTCCTTCTAGTATATCAGGATCACTTAATGAATTCTTCTGAGAGTCTGAAATCCAAGACTAAAGCAAATCAGCTAGCGAAATAGAAAATCAGCTGAAATAGCAAATCAGCTATTTATAATCGATTCTCCATTTTCAAATCACTTGTCTGGTATCTCGGCCTTGTCGCAAGTCTACAGAGTTTGAGGCACTAAAAACTATATATATATTGCTATATATTGCTCTATATATTGCACTTATATTGCTGTTGTTAATCAAACCTCAGAGGTGGTGAACCAAAAAGTGGTAGAGAAGATTGAGAAGTGAAGTGGAGATTTGTTTCAGCATCCTTTGTCGAGTGAGAGCCTTGTTTTGATGGGCTTTTGATGACACGTAGTTGAACAGCTAAAAGTCTCATGTAGTAAAGCTAGTTTAGTTTTTTTTTTGAAAGCCTATATTTAAATCAAATAGCAAACATTCAGAAATTGCAGAGGGAGTTCGGTTAGAGAAGGTTCGCGGGCCATAAGTGCCTCCATCTCCATAGGTGGTCGTGTCCTCTTCGGTTACTGTAGGGATTCGATTCTCGTGCTCTGCTAGAGCTTGTTGCTAAAAGCTTGTTGTTAATATGCGTCTTTTTACAAGATACTGTAATAATACTGCAGTAGTTGATAGTTACTTTCATTCAAATCACAAACTCTGAGGAAATCAGCGATTCTTCCTGTTCTCCTTCCATAATCCTCTTCAATCACCAATCGGGATTTTGTGCTTTGCCCACGGGAAACAGGATCAATATACTACAATATTTTAATAATAAAGTAACTATTTAAGACTCTATATCCATTTACTGTATATCCATTTGCTGGTAAAGATCCCATAGGCTTCACAGATTTCATTGGTGGTTGAGCGGTCGACTCTGGACGTTTCACTCTCCAATTCGCAGTAGAAATTAGAGCACTCCAAGGCTAAGAATTCACAATTTAAGGATTTAAGAACATTTTAAACGTTTTGATAATAAGCCTTTTCAAAAATGAAACCTTTTTTCTCTTTCTATTGTCAATGATAGCGTTCGTGATAGCAAATGGAATGACAAGCAAAGGAGAAACCATAACAATCCAGGCGATTGCTTCATAGACTAAAACAAAAGTATATATTTTAAGAGGAATCTAAAAACGGATTATTTATTATATTATTTGAAGCTTTAATTCAAGAAGGGATCCAAATCAAGGAGCAAATCAAGGACAAGGACAAGGAAAAGGACAAGGACAAGGACAAGTACAAGGACAAGGACAAGGAAAAGGACAAGGAAAAGGACAAGGGCAAGGACAAGTACAAGGAAAAGGACAAGGAAAAGGACAAGGGCAAGGACAAGTACAAGGACAAGGACAAGGAAAAGGACAAGGAAAAGGACAAGGACAAGGACAAGGACAAGGACAAGGACAAGGACAAGGACAAGGACAAGGACAAGGACAAGTACAAGTACAAGTACAAGGACAAGGACAAGTACAAGTACAAGTACAAGGACAAGGACAAGGACAAGGACAAGGAAAAGGAAAAGGAAAAGGACAAGGACAAGGACAAGGAGAATCTCCTTCAGATCGTTCAAGAAAAACTATCCCACTCCATGGCATATTTTGACCCTCAAACGTCACTCTTTGATACGAAAAA
Source organism: Mesorhabditis belari (assembly GCA_958450365.1). Taxonomy (NCBI): domain Eukaryota; kingdom Metazoa; phylum Nematoda; class Chromadorea; order Rhabditida; family Rhabditidae; genus Mesorhabditis; species Mesorhabditis belari. Next base: position 6,830,902 of record CAUEEP010000743.1, read on the forward strand.
GCCGAAGCGAAAAGCAGAGCCTAAAGTTTTCTTTTTTTGGCTTAAACTTTTTTTTGAATAAAATTACCGTAAGAATTGCTGGACAGAAAAGACTCCATGCCCATTTGATATATGGACCAACTGGTCCAAAAACGAACTGAAAACAAACAGCATAAGCTTTTAAAGTCTCAAAAAACAACTTTGAGTCGATCTCTAAGCGGTAACATCATCAAATCATTTGGTGTTGTGGCACGAACCATTTCGCCAATATCCTCAAGAAAACGATCGACTCCTAAATGCTGAAAGTCTATTTCATCCCTTTGTGCTTACCGTAAATAAAACAAATCAAAAACATTTGCAAAAGACCAAGACTGAACGAATTCCAGTTGGCGTTCAGGTTCTCGATTGAATGAAAAATGTAGATTCCACCCTGGATTTAAAAAAAATATATTAGGGTGATGAGAACGAAACCAGTGCTCAGATATCTTTTCAAAAATCAAAAGGGTTGCAAGCCTCAACCAATAAGTCTTGTAGACTATTAGAAAGCCCTGAATCTCTTCTACAAAATAGTGGAAAAGGATTTTGAATTAGATTGATTATTGGGGACTTGGGTATTAAAAAGTAACCGCAGATCGAGGCTTAACCTCGGTACCTGCGCCTGCTGGCAACTATCGTTTCCATTTTTTCTCGGTTGAGATTTTTCCAGTCAAGAATATACATTACTCAATATTTATAGTCACTCAAATCCCCAAGAATTAATTTAATTCAAAATCTTTTTATTCCATTATTTCCTAGAAAAGATTGAGGGCTTTCGAACAGAAAACTCAATCTTTTTATTTTTCAAAAGATATTGTGAGCGCTGGTTTCATTCCCATCATCCAAATATTAAAAAATGATTGTTTAGCAGTGTCTTTTTAGCTTAATATATAAATGAGACATCATTTTTCAAATGTTTAAATCAAAAATTGTTTAAAACCGAACTCGTGTACAAAAAGGTAATCCCAGCACAAAGAAGAGGAAACACAACGAGGCGAGCATGCGATTCTCGACTCGTTTATTTTTCCATCCAAATTGATACATCACCGAACTCGCAATCATCTCCATCCTATATAGTTTTTTTTAAAAATTCGTTTCCTTTTCGAACATTCTAACCATGCAAATTCAGCGTCAAGAGCTGACATAACTAAAGCTGTGAAAAAGAGCGCTCCCCATAAAGGACCCAAATGCATAAATGATGTCACTCCAGGGTAAACGGTAAACGCCAAATACAATGGATCGTGCTCTAGAAAGGATTTCTGTTTTGTTTTGTTTTGTTTTGTTTTCTTTTGTTTTCTTTTGCTTTCTTTTGTTTTCTTTTGTTTTCTTTTGTTTTCTTTTTTTGTTTTGTTTCGTTTTGTTTTGTTTTCTTTCTTTTCTTTTGTTTTGTTTTCTTTTGCTTTGCTTTTTTTTGTTTTGTTTTGTTTTGTTTCGTTTTGTTTTGTTTTCTTTAAAAACATACGCAACACAGTGTTCACTGGACTGTCCGACATATGCGCGAGAAAACCAATGAAAGAAAAGATCACCATTCCGCAGAGCACAGACGTTATAGCGTCACTGGAAGAGGCTCTTTTAGCTAATCAAAGTTTTAATGCTAAATACTTTAGATTTTAAATTATTACAAGATCACCAGTAACACCGCGTCTCGATAGATATTGTTTCGGTATCGACTAAACGAAGCCATTACGATAAGTGGACCTGCATCAATACCCAGCTCATAGAAAACTTGCTCCGCTGCTGATTTCCACATCTTTAAAAAAAATATAAATCTAACTACAGTCGACTCTTGATATAACGACTCTAGATATAATTACTCTAGATATAATGACTTTTTCGATACAACGACTCATTCTTACGGTCCCGATCTTACTTACTTCTATATAACGATGTTCGATAGAATTGAATCGAGAATCGAGTTCGAAAGAACTCAACTGCAGCTCCGACAAAGTCGTTATATCGAGAGTCGACTGTATATTTTTCAACTCAACCAACCGGCAATGACCACAGCTTTTCTAATTTTGGGGTAAAGAAAAAATAGAGTCCGTCATCGGCTCCAGGTAACGAAACACCGCGCAATAGGAGAATCAACAACTAAAATTGACTATAATTTTTGAAAAATTACTAATGAGCACTAAGAGATACGGCACGGTAGCTGTCACAGAGCCCATCCATCCAATGCTGCCAATACCCTAGATCGATTGAAATTTAGCGATCAACCACAGCGCTCACTTTGAATACACCGAAAAAGACGAGAATCCAGGCAACAGCCAACGCAAGGACGAGATGAGGCTAAACACGACTAAGGAATACATTTATTCACACAAATAATGTGATACAAACAATCCTCAAGCAGCCCTAAATGTAGGAAAGAAAAGAAAATGGGAAAAAGAGTAAACTAGCGGCGGGCTTGAACCTTTGACCTCTCGACTATGATACAAGGCTCTTAACCACTCGGCTATGACCAAAATCTTTGGCTTGACCAGCCAGCAGCCTCACCTCAATTGGCCCGAGCTCGAAATCTCCGGTGACTGGTCTGTGAAGCACTTCAAAGCTGAAGAACTTGAACAATTTGATGTCTATTTCTTTTGTGTGAAACTTACTGAAAATAGGCTTCTGGAGCCGTGACTGCTGATCCATTTGTCTCTTTGAAACACTGTTGCAGTCGATGAAGATCACAGCAATTGTATTGGGTCACCCAAGCTAGAACTTTTGCCTTTTTCTGTTTTCGATGCTTTCAAACTGTCAAGACATCGATCCCACGGTAGTCCGATTCCTTTGACAAAACCGCGAAAAGAGAACCAAAAATAGTAAACAGCCCAGGCGACGATCACGTTGTAATAGATGCACACTGGGATTGCCAGCAGAACTAGAGCCCAGCCAACTCCTAAATCATTCAGATTTTAGGATATTTGATATTATCATTGACAATCCAACTTTGAGCTCAAATTTCTTGGTGTTGGGCTTTGCAATTTAAATAGTTTTTTTTACCAATCGATAGAGAAAGACTTGACGCATCTAATGATACTAATAATTTAGAAATTGGACAGCCCAACACCAAGAAATTTGAGTGAGCTCAAAGTTAGATTGTCAATGGGCAAAGGAGCGGAGCCGTTAACCGATTCATGCTTTGGAGATAAAGAAATTGATAAGAATTTTTGTTTTTAAACATTTTAGCTGAAAAGTCCTCTTTCCTTTCAATATTTAGATTCGATATTCTTTCAATATTCTTTCAATATTTGAATATGTTACCACTTGCGATCGGCATCAACTTCCCGAAGGCTCCATTCGGTGAGAGACCCGAGTATTGACCGATACACAAATGCATATAAACAATCGGTAAACCAAATAGGCAAAGAAAGGTGAAATACGGGATAAAGAAAACACCTACAAAATTGTCATTTCACTCTTTCAATTTAGCCCTTCACCTCCTCCATATTCGTAGACTTTAGCCGGAAATCGCAGTGTGTTCCCCACACCAACGATGAAGCCGAGACACGCCAAGAAGAATTCGGTCTGAACCTTGCGCAATTATCTGAATGAAATGCAAAAGCTCGCCTGTGTTTTCCACAGATTTCTCACTCCATTATCAGTCACATACTCGTCCTCTCGGGGTAGACAAAGGAACTAAAATAAATGAGTTTTCATATATTTTTTTGATGAACTCTATTAAATCCAAGTTTTTCCGCAAAATTGCTAGGGCCAGGGTCATTGATTTCACTAGGAGCTGGCTGAAAAAAATCGTTTTTGTAAAATAAATCCTTTTCCGAACCGTTGTACTCGGTGAGTCAAGATCGACAACATTTGACGAGTCAGCAACTCGATTTCTGAAAGAATTTCTAGCAGAAATTTGGCTATTGTTTAAGTAACAAAATCGTTTAAAAAGATGTAAATAATTTATAACTAAAACACAGCCAATTTAAGGCAAAAATTGTCTCCAAAAAATTGGGCCTAGTAAGCGGGGGAAAACGGATCAATCGATCTTGGCGAAAAGGGAAGCATCTTCTACCCGGACCGTTTGCCAGATGAAGTGCGATTACGTGGCCGCACAAAGAACACCTTGCTAGTCATTTACACAGCTATGTAGATGGACAAAAAGATATTCAGCTGTAAATTTGTACCCGATGGTTTTCGGGGCCGGTCAATCGATTCGAGATATTCATTTTATTGAGTCTAGCAATTAAAACTTCTACAATCCTATAATTATTAAGTTTAAACGCCCCCACCTTGCCCTTTTTGTCGCTCTTCTCGTCGTTCTTCTCACTATTCGATCCAAAGCATCCATCTCTCTTGAGCATTCAATGTAAAACCTTAAAAGAAACTGTCGACTCTTCTTTTCCATTGACGTTTTTACGTAGCCGCTTCGGCAGGATTCGTGGCAATCAATTCTCGTAGACGAACAATTCTCGACGCCATGTCCTATGAAAATAAAAGATAGTGATTTCTTTTAAAAGAAAAAGCAACCTTTGTTCGATTGTGAATGAAAGTACACCGGGAAGCCACCTCATTTCTCCTCGCTAAATTCTCGACCTGAATCATTTTTCTCATAAATTTTAGATCAAATAAACTTGTTGCCGAAGGGCGATGATCCAGTCATAGGAATTCATTTTTAGTTTATTGAATTAGTGTGCAATAAGTCTGCAATAGTCTGCAGTCTGCAATAGTTTAATAGTCGTTTTTAGTAGTCTGCAATAGTTTAATGCAATAGTTTAATAGTCTAATATTTTTGGTGTATCGATCAGATCAGTCAAAAGGCGAGCAAGCGTTTTCTTCTCTTTTTCCTCTAAGTTCTCGAGAAAGATAGTTGAGAAAAAAGAACGAGTTCTCGTGACCTTCACCATTTTGTCGACTCTTAAAAAACTAAAAATAATACTTAACAATATATAACAATATATAATAATATATAACAATATATAATAATATATAATAATATATAACAATATATAACAATATATAACAATATATAACAATATATAATAATATATAACAATATATAATAATATATAACAATATATAACAATATATAACAATATATAACAATATATAACAATATATAATAATATATAACAATATCTAACAATATATAACAATATATAACAATATAATACTTTTTAAACTTTAAATCATTTTTTTCTTAAATCAACAACCGTTTTGTTTGTTTGTTTTGTTTTGTTTTGTTTTAATTTTACGTTTTCTTCAAGTACAACTTCAATCACCAATACAGCATCCTCACCCCCGCCAACCACTAGGTTAAACTATTGTAATCACAATCTTTCATAAGCCCAGTTTTTAGTCAATCAACTCTTACTCCAACAACAAGTTGTACTGTAGAGAGAGCGATTGGATTACTTTATGATATGGATCCGTATAATGGAGTGAACTATCGAGAGAACTATCGAGAACTATTTGTTTTAATTTTGTTTTGTTTTGTTTTAATTTTGTTTTAAAACTCCTCGAATTCGTTTTATCATCTGTAAAAGTATAGATTTATCAAAATACGAACAACTTTATAATCGAAAAAACACAAGTAAGAAAAACTAGTAAATTGAAAAGAAAAAAAAAATCTGCACTCTATACACGTAATACTGTCGGTAAATGAATGAAAGAGTTTTCGAATTAGAATGTATCAAGAAAAACTTTAAAGATTCAGATTCAGAAAAGATTCAGATTCAGAAAAGATTCAGATTCAGAAAAGATTCAGATTCAGAAAAGATTCAGATTCAGAAAAGATTCAGATTCAGAAAAGATTCAGATTCAGAAAAGATTCAGATTCAGAAAAGATTCAGATTCAGAAACGATTCGAATTCAGAAACGGCTCAGATTCAGAAAAGATTCAGATTCAGAAAAGATTCAGATTCAGAAACGATTCAGATTCAGAAACGGCTCAGATTCAGAAAATATTATGAAAAAATACCCTGAAAGTGACTAAAGTACGGAAATGACAAATTTTAACAAAATTTCATTTAAAAGACTAGCAAAGAAAAGTTTTTGTCATGGTTTTATTACAGCTTTAAACCGGGAATTTGAAATCTTCTTTTAAATCGAAGCTTGGATATTTTGGATATTGGATAACATGGATATTGGATGTCATGGATAGTGGATGTCATGGATAGTGGATATCATGGATAAGTGGATATCATGACAGTAAATTAAGATAAAATGAGCAGAATGTTGAGTTGAAAATAAAAGAAAAAGGACTAATAGATGAAAAGGAAAAGAAAAAGTGAGAAAAAGATTGGGGAAAAGATTGGAAGAAGATTGGTGTGGTTGAGTCGTTCTTGCGCTCCATACGATGGCTCTTTTCTTGATGGTTTTCTTTCTTCAACTTCCACTTTCATCGATCCTTCCGATTTCGAGGAAGTTGTCTAAATTATTGTTTTGATTCGAATCAGATTTTGCAATTTTTATAGCGCCAGAGACAAAACATTTCTCTCTTCTAATATAATTTCTAAATCGTTGAAAGCTACCATAATCTTGTACAAGAACAATAGTCAATATTTCTTGAAAAAAGCAAAAGAAAAATCCAAAGCCAGGATCGAACTTTTTTTATATACTTGTGAGGTTTCGCTCTGAAAACGAACGCTGTCCCATTCTGCTATGGCTGCACCGAATTTGGGCCGCAAGGAGGCCGCTAAGACCCAAACGATCACATTTTCTCAGTCTTAACAAAACCTTAGACGCTTATAAATCCTCATTTAGCAACAACCGAATACATATTTGGAATCAGCATAAAATTCTGCGTCAAATGGTATAGATTGCAATGGTCAAATGGTATAGATCAAATGATATAGATTGCAAAGCATTTGACCGGCTCAGCCAGTTGATCTTCCCTTGTTAGTTGTGCATCTAATATTTCGTTTTTTTAAAAAGCAAAGATCATGACACAGTCAGGAGTCGAATCAGAAACGTGTTGGCTATAGACAAGAGCGCTCCCGACTGCACCATGGTGACTAAAGTTAGCCAGCGCCATCTAGCCAGAAAAACCCGTCATTCAGCTCTTCGGCTGATTTTTTGGCTGGTTTGTATATACTTCTTTAGTTTTTATTTATAGTTTTATATGATTTTCCTAGCTTGCGTAACGCCTAGAATCAGCTAGAATGTAGTTTTTTTTTACATAAACAAACCTCAGCTTGAATCACCGAACTTGACGGCGCTTCGGTGCCCTTGCGTCTGTGATGAGAGCCGGTGAATTGACATCCAGGCATCAATGTGTTTGTGGTGTCTTTCAGCACTCGATAAATCACCTAAAGTACATTGGAGCCTTGTTAGAGAGTTTTTAGCTTTAAAGACCAACCGCCCACGCCGAACTGCCACAATCTTGCTTGATCGGCGATTTGACACAATCCGAGAAGAAATTCAAAGCACTAAAAAGCTTTTATTTTTAACAATAACAGCTCTTTCCTTTTGTTTTAAGGCTTTTATTGGGAGTGGGACAAATGTGACCTTTTTTTGCGCGCCCGGACATTTGCGCACCTTTTTTCCGCACCTTGCCCATTAGCGCACCTTTTTTCGCGTTTTAAAAAAGCTCTAAAAAGCTAATATTAACCAATTTCTATTCCAAATGTTGTTTTTCTAGGTTCTAGGTAATTTTAGAGCGTAGAATCGAAATTTTGACATATCAGAGCTTGTGGAACCAATTTGAAAGACAAAACGGCTAGATCAAATTACAGAAAATAGTCGATCTTTCTCTTTGTATAACTCCGTCCGTTCGCTTCCACAAGCTCTGATATGTCAAAATTTCGATTCTACGCCCTAAAATTATCTAGAAAAACAACTTTTGGAATAGAAATTGGTTAATATTAGCTTTTAGAGCTTTTTTAAAACGCGAAAAAAGGTGCGCTAATGGGCTAAGTGCGGAAAAAGGGTGCGCAAAAAAAGGTCGCATTTGTCCCACTCCCCTTTTATTACTTTTTTTCTTTTTGATAATTAAATTCTGATTGTATTGATGATCGTTTTGTTTAGTGCAATTCATTGTAGATGTCATTTTTCTTGTATTGATTGATAGTATCTGTTTTTTTATGGTATCTAGTAATAAGAAAGAGCCCAAGGAACTTTTTTAGACTCTTTATTATTCTATTTTTAGAGATTTCTGTACCTGCACATCTTTTCGAGCTTTGTATTCATCGCGAGTCCGGTTTCCGTGTTGGCGAGTTCGATTTCCTATACTTATCCTTGTAATAAGTTAAAGTAAGTAATAAAGTATGTAATTGAATTAAAGAAAATCTCTATATTACAGTCCTCAATGCAACTTCAATTCAAAAAAACTAAATCTAAAACTAATCCAATCTAAAAGAAACCCTCAGCGTCTCATCGTGACAAGCTTTCACCGACGGTTGTCGATCTAACTCCATCAAACATTCAGCTGATTCAAGAAATGCTGAAATAAAGTTATTTTTGACTCTAGTTGAAATCTTTACAATATATATTTTTTTTAATAGTTAGTTTTGAGATCTACAGGGTGCGTCATAATTATTGCAACAAGAGTTCAAAGACCGTTTTCCAAACAGCTTTCTTATTTTTTTTGGCCCCTTTTTTTGTTGTGTTGAGTTCTATCTTCTTTATTCTTGCCTAATTGCCTCCCGCTCAAACGAAGAAGACGGTTCAGGACTGGTGTGTGACCAACTTTCCCTCAGTGATCACCAAGGATGAATGGCCTCCAAACTCACCGGATCTCAATGTGATGGACTTTTCCATTTGGGCAATCTTAGAGACTAATGTCTGCTCTTTGAAGTCTTTGACCAAAGGATGGAAGGCGACTCCTCAAGATGACATTCGGGCTGCAGTGGAGGCATATCCAAACCGATTAAGGGCTGTTATCAAGGCAAAAGGCAGTCATATCGAATGATCTCTTGTTTCCTTATTTGTTACTTTTAAATAAAGCTATTTCTGTTTAAAAATCTTCTTCCAGTGAAACTTCTTGGTGTGCAATGTCTTGAGTATCTTGTTGCAATAATTATGACGCACCCTGTAGTGGTCTTTTTCGAGAATCGAGTTCGAGTTTTTCTCGACTACCAATTCTCTTTTATTCCTTTTCCCTTTTCCCTTTTCCCTTCCCCTTTCCCTTTCCCTTCCCCTTTCCAAAAATGACTCCCAAAGGAGAAATAACAACCATTTCTCATTCAAAGCTTTTGTCGTCTACTCTCTTAATGCGAAAATATTACTACTATTTAAAAAAAAAAGCTTTTATATCTCAATTCATGCTTTTATGTCTCAATCTCATATCAACTTGTACACTTAAACTTACTGCCGATTAACTCCAGATTAACTACTTACTGCTATTTACTTACTGCTACTTACTTACTGCCACAATACTTTTCAAATGATAAACTTATGATAAATCAAATTTTATCATAAGTTTCATGCAAAAACAATAGAAAAAAAAATTTGTTAAACTGACTGTTATAGCCTTCATTGCATAAATATCCATAACTAGAGTCGATCAGCGAAATAGTGACATGTCGGGGACAATCAGCTCGCAATGGTTGCACGCAGCGATTGAATTTGTGAATTAATCTGGAAAAGTTTGAAATTTCTAAAAAATCAACTATAACTTATATAAATTGAACTAAAAAAACTCAATCTTTTTACTGGGGAGATCTTGAAAAATTTTGGTAAAAAAAGAGAAGAGAAGCTCTGTGGGTTTGAGATAAAGAAATCGTTACTAACTCTGGGAAATCTTTACCTATGTTATCTAGAAAATCTTGTTTTTGGAATAGAGTTTTGGAATAGAGAAAAACGATATTTAAAACCAAATCACATGCCATTGATGACATTTTTCTGGCAACGAAAAAACCCAAAAATGCAGAATAGAGTGAAAATATATGAAAACAGAAAAAAAATATAAAGAATTCCCGTTTCGGGGGTAGGCTACTTTGCGTCAAATTTTTTGCGCAACTGGATCATTTGCGCAACTCACCATAACTTTCTTCTAAGTGGGCGAATCTTTATGATTTTTGGTTTCATTTTGTTGCACTTATTGAGATCTACAGAATGACTATTTTATTTATTTACAACAGTTATTCCACTGAATAGCATAAGAAGTTAACAACATAATATAATAAAATTCAAACTTTGGGATTTTCCTTTTCCTCATTTTCTAATTTCCGCCATTTTATTTGCGCAACTCACCATAACTTTCTTCTAAGTCGGTCAATCTTTATGATTTTTGGTTTCATTTTGTTGCACTTATTGAGATCTACAGAATGACTATTTTATTTATATACAACAATTATTGTAGATCTCAATAAGTGCAACAAAATGAAACCAAAAATCATAAAGATCGGCTCACTTAGAAAAAAATTATGGTGAGTTGCGCAAATGATCCAGTTGCGCAAAGTAAAATTGCGGAAATTAGCCTATCCCCCGTTTCGTTTTCATTTCGACTTACTCGCAACCTTTGGCAACATCGTATTGATAACAACTGAATAGTATTTAATCTTTTAAAAAAAGATATTTAAGAGGTAAAGAGACAAGGAATAGTCGGTGGTGGCTAATTTGCGTCGAATTTTTTCCTCAACTCGCCATAACTTTCTTCTAATTGAGTCAATCTATGATTTTTGTGTCATAGATCTCAACAAGTGCAAGAAAATGACACCAAAAATCATAAAGATTGGCTCACTGAGAAGAAAGGGTACTTTTCCATTATACATCCGCAAAAATAACCCCTGATCATTTAATAATCAAAAATAAAGATTAAAATAAGATGAATGGGAAAGGGCAGAAAATCCATTTCGTAGCAATTTGTTGCAACACCGATTCGTAGAAATCGTCCTTTCTCATTTCTTGTCGGACCATCAATTCAGCGAGGTACAGTACTGGACAATGAAATATGATATTTGAAAAAAGATCGTCACTTTCGCGCGTCTGTAACTCCCTTGTCTTTAAGTTTAAACTATTCGTGTTATACATTTTCTGAAAGCTCTTTTCAAGGGCTACACAATGGTAATATTCATATTTAGAAATACGGTAAAGACAAGGGAATTACAGACGCGCGAAAGTGACGATCTTTTTTCAAATATCATATTTCATTGTCCAGTAGTGTAGCTCGATAGGAAATGACGCGCGTGCTGCGATCCTTTTTGTTTCTTCATTTGGCAGATCCCCATAGACGCTCGATCGTCTACGTGTGAATGGCAGGGGTCATCCGGATTCAGGAAGTTGTACTTGTGGTTGACTTGAGCGATTGACTTCAATTTTTTGGTGGAATGTATAACGCTTGTATAACGGAAATGATTGGGGGTTTATTTTTGCGGATATATAACGGAAAAAAAACCAAAGAAAGTTATGCCGAGTTTGGCGATTTTGGCAAAAAAAAAATTTTGACGCAAAGTAGGAATAGTCTTGAGCGATTGACTAATAGACTAATAGACAAATAGTCTAAATTAGAACCACGAATTGTAACCACTTGACTGTAAAAGTAGTAAGTTCATTATGCATTTCTTTTGAATCACTTGTCTAGCTCTAATGTTTATATATAAATATGAATAGATAAATTTAGATAAATCTAAATTCTATAGAAAACTGACTTGCACAACTCGTTGAACACTCGTCCGCCCATGTTGGGCAATGAGAATTGAGCGAACTCTGAGGTGCCACGATTCGAATTCTAAAAAAAGAATTCTTTTCAATAAGAAAATTTTTGTTACTTGTCGGTCTGAATTTTCTTTGATTCAGTTAAAAAGATATTTAAATTTCATCATGCAAAAAGGAAATTAAGACCAACAAGTGATTGTTGAAAGAATTACCGTATTTCTTCGAATAGAAGACCGGGTAAAGAGTATCATCGCGTACTCCTGCGTAGCAGCTCTTTTTAAAATTTCTTTTCTGCATAAAAGCTTTCTTTCAAGTGCTATAGAGCTGGAAAATGGCTCAAAAACACCACATGAGCTAACAGATTTTTGAGTCATTTTCCAGCTCTATAGCACTTGATTGAAAGCTTTTATGCAGAAAAGAAATTTTAAAAAGGCCTGCTACGCAGGAGTACGCGATGATACTCTTCTATTCGGAGAGTATCGATCCGGTCTTCTATTCGAAGAAATAAGGTAGGCTAAAATGCAGGCAGTGATATTTTCTATTGGATAATAAACATTTTCAGCAATATTAGCCAAGTTTCTCGAAAGAAAACGGACATTTTTTTTTCTGCTCAATTCTGCGACAGGTTGAAGAAAAGAAAAAAAAAGAATTTTCCACGAAATTGTCAAATAGTCTAAATTTTATGGAAAAATGGCACAAAATGGGAAAAAGAGAAAAAAATTGAGAAAACTTTTCAATTTATGCCATTTTTCCCGAAAAAGCTATCGAATCTTTGGAGATTTAGGCATTCCGGCAGCTAATTTTTTGTTTACTTACACGAAGAGCCGCTTTCTAAAAAAACAGATTTAAAAAGGAAGATTTTAAAATGAATATCAAGATCTAAAAGGTTTTTTATTTGAAACCTGATTGTCGTTGAGAACTTTCGCGTACTCGGCCACTGGATGCACACATTCTTGAATCTTTGAGCTCACCGCCGCTGGGCAATAGTCAGCTCGACTCAGCCAGAGAGCTGAAAAATTGCTAGATATTTTCAAGAATTCAATCTTCAAGTATAGTTGAATCTTCAAGTACAGCTTCAAGTAGTTCAATCTTCAAGTACAGCTCTTGAATAGAAAAGCTTCGGAGAAAAAAATGTTTTTCGACTTTTTGTCGCAAATATTAAATATTAATTTTCGCACGACGTCGCGTTCCAATTGACGTCGCCGCCATTTAGAAGTAGTCGATGGGAGCATCGCGTCGTCGTTTCTTTTTTCATCGCCGCCATTTAGAGGTAGTCGATGGGAGCATCGCGTCGTCGTTTCTTTTTCGTTTTCAAAGCATTTTTTTTGTCAGATTGATTAAAAGCATTGTTTTACGCGATAGATTTTTTTGTTTCTCCTTGAAATGAAAAATAAATCTATTTTCATTTGAGAGCTGAGTGGAGAATACGGAAAATCTATCGCGTAAAACAATGCTTTTAATCAATCTGACAAAAAGAAATGCTTTGAAAACGAAAAAAAACGACGACGCGATGCTCCCATCGACTTTTAGCCGGACCAAAATGAAGGTCAAAACCAACTATACAGATGATTTGGGGAGTTGAATGGAAAAAACGAAAGCAAGGCTTGTCTTCTCAATCGTTATAAAGCTTACCTGCAAAAACGGCAAGCAAAGTTCGTATCACAGTCATCTCTCAGCTCGCATTGCTAGAAAAAAAAGCATTGGTTTAAATCAAAGTATAAACACAAAAAGACAAAAAAAAACTAGAAGAACAGCTGGGTATGAGGAATGGAGATGGATGTAGAGAAGGGGTGGAGCAATATAGGCAAGGACTGGGAGTCGCCGACTCATGAGCTCGAATAAACAAAGAGAAGTGGGTGCCCGGGATTCCTTTTCCCCTTGAAAGGGACCCTTTGATGTGAGAATTTGGGACAAGAGAGATGTTGGGGGGATCTTCACACAGTTCTACTCCAATCCTTTCTCAGTTTCTCAGTTTCCCAGTGCTTTCCCCTATCATTCCACCGAAGTGAAGAACCCTAGATTTGGGAACGATCTAGTTTTCTTTACACCAATCGGTACGCGGAGATCGGATGAAGTTTGGGCAAAGATTCTTGAGGAAAGATGGTTTAAAGCTTACAATTAGAATCATCTATGGTTAGAATCATCAAATGCAGCTAAGGTTAGAATCATCAAATGATTTAATCTTTTCAAAAACTGTCCAATTACGTGTTAGTGACTCAAAAACAGCGACGAAATGCCCACTATGATTCTGATTGTGAAATACTATAAACTTTTTTTAGGCGTAAACTTTTCTAAACATCTTTAGTTAGAACAAAAGTGTACAAAGATGAGAAAGAAGAAATACGCACCAGCTCGTTCTGCTTGTGCTCGATAATGGCTTAGGGAAAACTGTGTTTGCCAATGGATTGGGACATGGCTTTGGATGAAAAAGGTGTAAAAGGGGAACGAGGAGGGCAGATATGGAATCGTGGAAGCATGAAACGGGATACATTCACCCATTTCACCTTTTTCTCTCCACGTAACCCTTTCCCCTTTCCCCTTTCCCCATTCGGTAACCCCAAGCCCAATATGAAATCCACCTTGAATTCATTTAGAACATGGATAGTTTAAAACGTTCAAATGGTTACGAAAACCTGAAATTTCTAATCAAAAGCAAAGAAGTGACGTTAAGAAAATGTTTGGAGAGTGAAAGGTTGAATCAAATGAAAGAAAAGAGAAAAGAGAAAAGATATGGGTTGGTGAAATTAATTTAGTCAAGTCAAAGAAGGACATGGGTAAAGATGAAAGAAAAAGCATTCCTCTTCCTAAAATGAGAGAATTCTAGTCGAAATTGAACAGTTGACAAGTGTTGGAGTGGTTTGGATGGATCGAAAGTTTGTGGATTACTATAAGATGAAGTTTATTTTCAATTTGTTTTAAGTTTTTTTTCCTAATACGTTATTCTGAGAAATTTAGACAGAAGATGGTTATTTTTGAGTTAAAAACATTAATAGCAATAACATTTATGAATATCAAAAAGACAATGAATATCAAAAAGACAAAAAGACAAAGAGAACAAGATAAAGAAAAAGAATGTAATACTTTGAGAATCATGAAACGATTTCTTTTTTTGGTGTGAGATTACTTGTGTAAGTGCTTGTGGGTTGTGGGTTATTATATGGCTCTCGAATATGGAGAAGAATAGGAAAATGGCTGAGCCGAGCCTCTCCTTTTCCCTTTCCTTTCTCATCTTGGGTATCCCTATAACCCTTATTCTCCTCCCTAAAAATCTTTAAGTTGTGTCCTCTCTTTTCCTCTTTTGCCAGAATATTGTGCACCGGAAGAGAGCGATCACCCATTCTCACTCGTCTGGAAAAATTCTCCGCACCTCCTCTTCTCCATTATCAACTCCCGAAAAAAATATATATATCAAAAGATGCAAAAAATTTTCCAACTTTGAAGACTTTGGAGTCTTTGAATTTGGAGGACTTTGGAGTCTTTGGAGTCTTTCAATAGAAACAGAAAACTGTCTAGTTTTAATGTTAATAAAGTTAGACAATAAAGAAATCTCTTTGATCTATCTTTAATCGATAGTTAATCGATCTTAAACGATCTTTAACCTATCTTTAATCGATCTATCTTTAGTCAATAGTTAGTCGATAGTTAATTTATCTTTAATCGATCTTTAATCGATCTTTAATCGATCTTTAATCTATCTTTAATCTATCTTTAATCTATCTTTAATCTATTGATTAACAGAAAGAAAAATAGACTTAAGTTATGAGTAAAATCTGAAAGGCAAGACAAAAGCGCCTAGTTAGAGGACATTTTGACAGATGCCCGAGTCTTAGCAAGTCCTTTCCTTCTCGATAATTAGCATATGTTGCACCAAACATCGAACAGAAATTGAGTTCTTTCATCGACATAAGCACTTACTATCGAAATATGTACAGAGCTAAAGGGAAATCACAAGAAGTCTTTCAGAAGTCTTTCAGAAGTCTTTCTGAAGTCACAAGAAATCTTTCTGAACAGTTTAAGTTCTAAAAAACACTGTTGTCAAGACAAAAGTACTCCAAAAAAACCTTTGACCTGAAGAAAAATCTATTATTAGATGGATCTCGAAGTGATAATGAGTGTGGTGGGATGATCCTCCTCTTTCTTCTCTTCATATTCTTCATTCTTCTCCCAATCTTTCTCTTTTCTCTCCATCAGCTGTCAATCCGTCACTTTTTGAGAGCTTAGGTTTGTGGAGAGGAAAAAAAGCGAGAAATAAATTTACTCGAATGAAAATGACTCGTCTTCCTTCTCACGATTCGACCTTTTTTTGGGAAAAGAATTCCAAAGATTTCCAGAAAATTCTAATTGATTAGAGCAAAGTGTTAGATGAAATTTTTCTGGTTAGAGGCAAATATAGGATTGGTATCAATGGGGCTCTTCTCAGGTCAATTGGATATCGGATTAGAGGCCGGGGATCTACTTTTGACCCACTCAACTATCAATTTCCCCCCAACAAACACCTCTAATCTGCCTGAAATCGGTTTTTATTCAAAAAAAATCAAAAAAATCAACGAAATTACTATATACGACTATATACGATTGTTGAATAGCAATTTTTAAGTAATTTTAGAAGAAAATGAAAGTTATTAGTTAAGTTAAAAGTTATTTTAAGGCAAAAAGTGATACCTTTGAAGAACTCAGGAAATGATTAAGAAAATTTAAAGAAAATTCGAATCATTTAGAAACATTTAACTGTAGAAGAGTCGTTTTTGACAAAAAGAGTAGCGAGCTTTAACAAGACAAGATTTAGCTTTAACAAGACAAGATTTCGCTTGGGGATTTGAAGAAGGAGAAGCAGTTGGTGCTTGTGGAAACCCCCTTGTGAGATTGGACTAATAGGAAAATTGCACGGTAGGCTTGGCCCCCTCTCTTCACCAATCTTCACTCTAAAGAGTCTAAAGACAGATTGAATAAATTCACTTCCCATTTCTTTAACCAACATTTGTTTCTTTGATTTATTTTGAAAAGTCTAAAGGTTTCTTTTTTTAAAAAAACTAACATTCATTAATTTACCAAAAAAGCAAAAGAAGAATAAAAATTGTGTCCCATCTGTGCTTGAAATTAATCGCTTTAGGCGTCTGAATGCGATTTGTTTATATGTTTTTGAAGCTTTTTCCTTTTCCTATATTATTTTCCCTTTCAATAACGACTCAAAGCAATTGAAATTCAGTGGAAAAGCTGGAAAAATGGAAGAAAAAAAGTAAAGGTTATCCTAAAAGCTCTGATACTTTTTGTCAATGGACAGTTTGACTCGGAAAAGACGCTAACTTTTGAAAAACTAATGCCGGATTATGAAAATTCAGCTATTTTTACCTTTAATATACTTTTTTTTGCATAAAAGTTACAAGTTTAAACAACTTTTTGATGAGGATGAGGTCAGAGCGCTTTTTTTTGCTTTTAAGATTTGGATTAGAGTGTGCTCCTTGTTGACAGACAATTTGTCAGACAAATTTTCATTGACAACTTTTTTGTCAGACAATTGATCCGACAAACTTCCGACAACGCGTCTTCTAAAAGGTTTCAAGCAAAGCAAAGCAAAGCAAAGCTTTAAGCAAAGCAAAGCTTTAAGCAAAGCAAAGCAAAGCTTTAAGCAAAGCAAAGCAAAGCTTTAAGCAAAGCAAAGCAAAGCTTTAAGCAAAGCAAAGCTTTAAGCAAAGCAAAGCTTTAAGCAAAGCAAAGCTTTAAGCAAAGCAAAGCAAAGTTTTAAGCAAAGCAAAGCTTTAAGCAAAGCAAAGCTTTAAGCAAAGCAAAGCAAAGCTTTAAACAAAGCAAAGCTTTAAACAAAGCAAAGCTTTAAACAAAGCAAAGCTTTAAACAAAGCAAAGCTTTAAACAAAGCAAAGCTTTAAACAAAGCAAAGCTTTAAACAAAGCAAAGCTTTAAACAAAGCAAAGCTTTAAACAAAGCAAAGCAAAGCAAAGCAAAGCTTTAAGCAAAGCAAAGCAAAGCAAAGCAAAGCAAAGCAAAGTAAAGCAAAGCAAAGTAAAGCAAAGCAAAGCGTTTTCTAAAAGGTGCGCTTTTTAAGCAAAGCTATAAAGGTGGCGCGAAAAAAATTTGTAAACTTTTCTTCAAATATAGTAATGGATAGTTTTATTTAAGGATTTAGGTTTTTTAGAGCATAGAATTTTTTTTTGGAATGGTTCTAGTGCAAATGTAGACAATAGGCCTGGTAAATTCGTAAATAATATCATTTTTTAATAGTGTTTCTTAGCTTTTCCCGTTTTAAATGTTTTCTTTAATTTTAAATAGCATTTAAAAAATTTTAAGTTTTAGCGAAAGAGGAATAGAGTTAAGGAAAGAGTAATAGAGTTAAGTGTGTAAAAAGAAATGTGTAAGGACTTCTTTACTAGCTTACCATCAATACTGTAATAGTACCCCACCCCCATAATGACGGTGCGGAGTGTTGTGTAGTCTAGCTTTGGACCAGTTTTTCTCGACACTAGTTTATGCTACAATGCGCGCTTAGGTATCAAAAAATAGCTGAAATTCAGGGCTATTTTTTGATACCAAAAACGCATTTTTTGAAAGTACGGGTGCTTTGAAAAACACGGAAATACTAAAAACTTTTGCGACTACGCGACTGTACGACGGGGGTGGGGTACTATTACAGTATTTACGGGATGTTTTTCATGACAAAACAATGACTGTTTACAGAAAAAGTATACATTGTGATCACTTGTAAATGGAAAAGTTGCGTGATGTGAGCTGGGCTAGGATCGAGAGAAAAGAACAAAGAGAGAAGTGAACAAGGCGAGAAGTCATTGAGAGTTTGTCGGATTGACGGGGGGTATAATTATGTGGGTTTTATAGGAGACCCTGTTCAACCCCTTTGGTTGCATATAATCGTGAGTTCCCTCACTTTTCTCTTTTCCTTTTTTCGAAGTCAGCCGTTGTCCCCCAATTTGCCCGGCTATTCAGCTGCCTTTACTCTTTCAGAAAGTCCCAAGGTCGCGTTTTGTTGTGGTCAATGCTTATAGATGAATGGCTAGTTAGAAAATTAGTTCACTATTTTGGTGTATGATCAAATTAGATTGAATTGGATTGAATTGGATTGGATTGGATAGCTTTGTAATTAGCTGAACGATCGGGGATCGGCGATCCGTTTTATTCATGCATAAAATCGATAAAATTATCAAAAATATCTTAAAGATGCGAAATAATACTGAAATTTAGGTAAAACTCGAGATTTTAGTCCAGAAGAAAGTGACCTGCGGAGGGAAGCAATCAAGAAATCGAGAGTCAAGGATCCCTGAGACGGCCACTCATCCAATCCCACCACTACTTCTCAATAACCACTACTTCTTCTCAAATTTCTTCCAGTTATACCAGAAAATATAAAAACCAGCTGAAAATAGAACCTACAAATGAAATCAAAACTAAAAAAATCAATAATCCAGATATCAAGAAATCCAGAGTCAAGGATCCCTGAGACGGCCACTCATCCAATCCCACTACTATTGGGTTGATGCATAATTATCCGGACTTCCTTTTGCGTGCTTGTATCTTTTTGTTTTGAAAGCTTTGTCTATTTCTTTTTTAAATATTCGTCATTCTTTAGTGAACAAAATGCGTGTCGACAACATACCATCTTCGCCATACATGCTCTACCACTTCGAAGGGATGGTCTGCCGCAGAGTCGTTTCGCGATCTCAAAGAACTGGAGAAGCCCCAACGGACTACCACGTCAATCGATCGCTCAAAAATTGGCAAACAAATAAGATCTACAACGATTTGGATGACTTGATAGACGATGTTAAAGCGTGGATTGCCTCCAAAGATCGTTTATTCTTCGCTCGTGGAATCGATCGTCTTCCAAGCAAATGGCAATCAGTTATTGATGTAGGCGGTGAATATGCTCCAGAATAATCAATTAAACATATTTTTCTAACTATTTATGTTATTTTTTGTTAAATAAAATCATTTATAAAAGAAGTCCGGATAATTATGCATCAACCCAATACTTCTCAATAACCTCCTCAAATTTCTTCCAGTTATACCAGAAAATATAAAAACAAGATAAACATAGAACCTACACATAAAATGAAAACTAAAAAATCAAAAATCAATAAAATCAAAACTAAAAATGTAACGTTTCCTCTTTCGTATCAAAAAAAACGTAGCCAATTATATTCTAATTATTTGTTCATTTTTTCTCTAAAGTTACTCAAAGCCTTAAAATTTCAGAAAATAAGATATGAAAAAAATATTTTGCGACACTTTTTTATGTGGGTCTTATTTCCGCAAGGAGTTGGGCTTTTTAAGTAAAAGAGATTAAAGAAAGGAGATGCTGGGAGATGGGAGATGCGATTGAAATTAGATTCACACTGAACACACATTTCTCTTTTTTCTCGGCGATCCACTTGCGTCCTTTAAACTTCTTTTGCAAATTTTAATACCTGTGGCGAATTGCCATTGCTCTGCAGTTAGTCAAAAATCCAATACACAAGTTAAAATTCAAAGTTGATGGATAAACTACCGTAATCAGTCACTAGACGATATTCAGCTGTCCGTTTGTTGTAGCTTGTATACTTAAAAAAACCGGTTATTTAAGTTTTGCGTGAGTTTGCGTTTGAGTGAGTTTTTGTTCTCCTTTTTTTGCTTTTTATCATCCTTTTTTCACATGCAAGTGTTGAATGAATTGTGATAGTGCCAGTGTTGCTCCAGTTTGAGCGAAGTTTGCCCTAATAAGGGAAAGTTGGATAAATTGTGCGTTTTCAAGAAGACCACCATTGAGCCACACCGAGACACGGTCTCACAAGAAATTATATAGATCGAAACATCTACATATATTTCTTACAATACCTATTCAATCATTTTGTAAGAGTTAGAGAAACTTTTTGAGAATTGACTCTTAGAAAATTGACTTTAGAAAACTGAGAGAGTCACAAACAACCATTCAGAGATTGCCATAAAAAAACTGATCAAAAGCATCCAGATTCTTTCTCTCATCTTATCAAGTGTTGAGAAGTGGACTGGTCACAGAAGAAAGTGGAAAAACAAGAGGAGAGATGGATGGAGAGTGTTTGGACCGACATAAGCCTCGTCCCGTGTTTCTCGCCTTCTCACCACCGCCTTCTCTATCCTGTTCTTCAGTTCTTTAGTTCTTCAGCTCTTCCCCCCTCACCCAACCACCAAACGAACGCCTTCCACACAACAGCTTTACCCCTCGTCACCATCCCATCAATAACTCTTTTCTAGTAAACTCTTTTCTATAAAAATCAACAATTGTTCTTGATTTCTTCGCTTTATTTTCAATTAAAAAGAAATTTTTCAGTAAACAAATTTAACTTCGACAACTGAACAAGTATTAGATGAAGATATCGCTCTTGGTGAGGAAAATCTTGTTGTTGTTTATCATGCAAATTATTTGCTTAAACTTTATCTACATCAATTATCAAATGAAAACTTTTACTTTCCAGGTGTTAAGCATTTTGGTGAGCTTTATTTGTGCGGCGCCGGCATCGTTCACGGAAATTTTCGACTCATCAAATTGGGATATCAACGCTGGCCTCAAAAAGCTTAATTCATGGCTTTCTGCTGATGAGCCAACTGCAGTAAATTGATCTAAAATTTAAAAAAATAATAGTTTTTAGATCGTACAACAGCCCCAGAACCTTGAGCAGACTTGTTTCAGCAAGATTAAAGCCTCTTTAAAGGTTAGTCAGAAAAATGGAACTATTGTTTGATTCAGCTTTATTTTATGTGCTTTAGACGGATCCCGGCTTTGATCAAGCACTCACTAAAAAGGTGAAAGAGGGAAAAATGGAAGACGCTGTAGAAGAAACATTGGCACAAGTGAGGAGAAATTGATTTGCGGGAGATTTGGGAGATTTGGGATATTTGGGCTTTCAGGCAGGCAAGGTTTGCGATCACGATCAACAGAAGCGAATGATCGGTTTTTTTCAAAAATATGGGCGAACAATAATGAATGCGAAGGCGATTCTCGGTGAAGTCGGTCAACAGGAACGAGTGCGGGTAAGCGTAAAGTATTTTACTAAATACTTTAGGTATTTAGGATTA